>JABTTQ020003109.1:0-371249 GCA_016081115.2 Rehmannia glutinosa
GTTAAAGAGAATGTGGAGACAAGACAGGCTTAGGATTTAATTCCTGTGCTATGTCAAACTCCAAAAGTGATTTTGGAAAAAGGATCTTCAAGCAATGAAGAGTCTAAAAAATCCAAAACTCTAAATGTTACACACACATTCACTCCAAAGCACAATTACAAGCAAACCCTGGCCTTGGTTTTAAAGGAAAAGGAAAACGGCCGGTTGAGTGCGGCTGAAAGGACGGTGAGAAGAGATTCGAAGAGTTCTCAAAGCAAACTCCAAACAGAAAATACTCGTAAAGAAAAGCGGAGCTACCAAAAACCCAGAAAATCTATAAAAGAAATACATATGATGGGAATGGTAGAAAATATCCTAGCCAAGCTGATTGGAATGAAGTGAACTATCAGCATAGACTTATGGAATATAAGCCCAAATGGCAAAGGCCTAGAACTCAGCAAAGGCCATTCCAAAAGTACAAGAGCTTTCATCAAGACACACTTATGCACCTAGGCACTACACTCAGAGACACCACAATTACCCAAAAAGGCGATTGCTAAAACGTATACAGGCATACGGACAAAAGAGACAAATTGTATGAACCTAAAATCCCCAAGCAATTTGCAAAGATTAATTATGATTATGGCAGCGCGAATGGCAACCCCTTAGAGTCAAATCATTTGGCTATAAGTTGGTTGGATCATCTTACAACTCTAACCCCTCAGGACCCAGACAAATATGGGTACCTAAAACTTAATTTCCTTGATTGCGGGTTGAGAAGTGAGTGCCAAGGAACCTGGTACATGGATAGCGGTTGTTTCCGGACATATGACAGAAAACAAGAAAAATCTGTCAAAATTTAAGGAAGTTAAAGGAGCAAAAGTCATATTTGGAGGAAATGAAGCTCAGGTGAAATTAGAGGCATTGGATCCATCAAGAGGCGGATTAGAAATCACGGATGTTGCATATGTCGAAGGACTCAACTTCAACTTACTAAGCATCGCCCAACTGCGTGACAAAGGTTATAATGTTGGATTTAACATGGGTATATGCCAAATCAAGGATCTTGAAACGAATGAAGTTGTGTTGCAAGGATGCGAGACAAAAGAACATGTATGTAGTAGATTGGTCCATGACTACACACAACACTTGTCTATTAGCAAAAGAAACAATTTGAATCAAGTTGTTTGTGGCACAAAAAGCCGAGTCACCTAAATTTCAAAACGATTAACAAGCTTGCACGAAGTAATCTTGTGGAAGGACTTCGGTTTCGATACAAGAAGGAGAGTATATGTGATGCATGTCAAAAAGGAAAACAAATCAAATCTTCATTCAAAGAAAAGACATGTCCATCTTCAACAAGAGTATTGCATCTGCTACATATGGATCTATTTGGCCCAATGGAACCGGCCCAAAGATAAGTGGAAAGAAATACACCTTGGTGGTAGTAGATGACTACTCAAGATATACATGGACAATATTCATGTGCAAGAAGAAAGAAACTCTACGAAACTACCACGGTGATGAAGAGGATTCAAAATGAGAAGAGTCAAACCATTATCAAAATAAGATCGGACGAGGCAGGAACCGAGTTTGTCAATGGAATAATAACTTCAAGATTGTATTGAAAATGGTATTGGTCATGAACTATCAGACAAGGACTCCTGGAGAATGGAGTTGCGAAAGAAGGAAGCAGAACTCTCAAAGAAGCGGCAAGGACCATGTTAGTCAAGCGGGGTTACCAAAAAGATTTTGGTGAAGCAATCAACACAACTTGCTACACTCAAAACAGGATGTATGGTAAAGGGCGGTGACAAAGACTCTATGAGATTTGGTGGAAGAAAACCAAATGTTGCATATTTTAGAATATTTGGATGCAAATGCTTCATCCACAACAATGGCAAGGACAATCTAAAGGCTTTCGATGCTAAGGGTGATGAAGGTATCTTCTTAGGATACTCGGTGAAAGCAAAGCTCTAAGAGTACTCAACAAAAGGACTATGGTTGCGGAAGAATCCATTCATGCGGTATTCGATGAGCCAAATGTAAATGGAGAAGACATTGAAGAGTCGGTGACAAAAGTGAATCATCCAACCATACGAAGAGTCCCTATCTTTTTGGTCAATTTTGGAATTATAAACTCGGAAAAGAAGATGAGATAGTCAATCTCAAAAAGCAATTTGGATAATTTGCGGCTAAGTGATTACGAGAGAATCAACACAACAAACACGATTTGCAAGACGATGAACCAGCCTAACTTACTCCAACCTCGATGTTAGATGGCCGAGAGACCATCCACGAGAACTTGTCATTGGAGATATAAGAGAAGGTGTCAAAACAAGATCCAACCCAACAAGAAGCCATGTTCACTTGCTTTATCTCGCAAATAGAGCCCAAAGATGTGTTACAAGCATTGGACGACACACATTGGATTCAAGCTATGCAAGAAGAGTGAATCGGTTTGAAAGAAATAAAGTATGGGAATTAGTTCAAAGACCCACACATCAAAATGTCATTGGCACCAAAATGGGTGTTCAGAAATAAGATGAACGAGGAAGGTTACGTGGTAAGAAACAAAGCAAGACTAGTAGCCAAAAAGGGTATTGCCAAGAAGAAGGAATAGATTTTGATGAAACATTTGCTCTGTAGCAAGATTGGAAGCTATAAGGATGTTTCTTGCCTATGTAGCTCACAAGAACTTCATTGTATATCGAGGATGGATGTAAAAGTGCATTCCTAAATGGTTTATTGGAAGAAGAAGTGTATGTTGAACAACCTCCAGGATTTGAACAGAAGACTCTTGGAGATAAGGTATACAAACTCAAGAAAGCCTTGTATGGATTGAAACAGGCACCCGAGCATGGTATGATACCTTGTCACAATTCCTAACCGAAAATGGATTCACAAAGGGAAAAGTAGATAGAACACTTTTTTAATTCAAGACAAAAAGAGTATCTTTGCTTGTTCAAATATATGTGGATGACATCATTTTCGGATCCACAAACAAAGATTTTGTGTGAAAAATTTTCAAACCTCATGCAAAGTAAATTTGAAATGAGCATGATGGGAGAGTGACATTCTTCCTTGGACTCCAAGTGAAACAACGAAGGATGGAACGCGTTTATAAGTCAAACAAAATACACGAGAGACTTAATGAAGAAATTTGGTATGGAGGAGAAGTCTTACGTGAAAATACCAATGAATACATCATCAAAATGGACATGGATGCAGTTGGCAAGCACGTAGATCAAACAAGATACAGAGCACTTATTGGATCATTGCTCTATCTTTACAAAGCAGCGTGCCAAACATCACCTTTCTTTGTAGGTGTATGTGCAAGATTTCAATCTGCTCCAAAAGAAAGCCATATAAGCGACTAAGAGAATACTTTTGAGATACTTGAAAGGAAGCCAAGAAGTTGGCTTATGGTATCAAAGGAAGGTGGATTCAAGCTAATTGGCTATTCAGACTCGACTATCTTTGGGTGCGAGTTGTGAAAAAACACCTCGGGCACATGTCAAATGCTAGGAAACAGTGATTTCCTGGTTTAGCAAGAAGCAAAATTCAATAGCCACCTCTGGTGACGGAGAATACATAGGCTGCGGGCAAGTTTGTTGCCAAGTCCTATGGATGAGACGGTGAGAGACTATGAAGTTGAAGAAAAGAGATTCCAATCATGTGTGATAACACAAGTGCAATTGCAATCACTCAAAATCTGTGTTGCACTCAAGAACAAAGCATATCGATGTCGAGATATCACTTCATAAGAGATCATGTTGAAAAGAAGGACATCATCGTGGAATATATCTCAACCGATAAACAATTGGCGACATCTTCACAAAACCATTATGTGAGTCAAGATTTGAAGAACTCAAGCATGAGTTGGGGTTAATTGGTGAGTTAACATTGAGAAGATTCAAAGAAAAGAAATGGGATACAAAAGGGAAAAGAGTTGAACTCACAAATCGGCTAAGTAAATAAATTTGTATTGGAAAAATGACTATACCAAGTCATTTGGTAGCCGAGTCACTATGAGAACGTGAGAAGAAGAGTTAAATCGGCTAAGGGATAAGGTGAGTCACTTATGAGCACGATGACAAAAACGATCGTTTTTACTAAGCGGGAATGTTTTTAAGAATGACGTCGACATAATGATAATGTGTACACACATAAAGCCGCACACCAAGCTTATGATTGGATATAAATGTTGCCGCATTAAATACGAGACATTAAATGCTAAATCGGGCGTGCAAAATCTAAGCCGTTAATTTTGATCACATTTCAAAAACCGTCGCACGTCCTTTCATAAACCATACTTAAACCATTTTCGCCCGTTTCTCTCACACACTACCAAAAACTGTTCATCTCTCTCTCTCAAAAGCAAAGGCAAAAAAAAATTCTCTCAAAAACCCTATCTATCTTCAAATCAATCCGTAAGTTTTCTTGATAAAATCTGAAAAATGGCTCCAACTTATGATTTTATCAAGTTAGGAAAACAAATCCACAGGGTCCACCGTGGATTTCGAGGGCATGGTCAAACAGGGGTCCAATGACGCCCTCATAAAGAAAATAGCCGAGAAACTCCAAACGACCGGCTGGAAATTTGAAATCATTTCGACGATGGAATATTCGATGACCTATGTGGAGGAGGTCGCTCAATTCTATGTGAATCTTTGAGATTCACGATGAAGGAATAAAGTCATCCATTCACGGAAAGGAGTTCACCATCTCTGCCAAGGATTTGGATGAACACTTTGCTCATTACCAACGGAAGGAGCATCGGAAATTAACGGCGATGTAAACTTAAGCTGCTTGCTTGGAAGGAAATAGCCAAGATCGACTATCTTTGATAAAATAGTTTACATAGCAAACAAGAAATTTCTTTGAAGGAGGATTATCACAAGTGTTGGACATAGTTGTCAAATGTATTGACATCAAATTTGGCGACTTTGACCAATCATCAAAAGCTAAGTTGATCGTAATGGTGCGATCATTGAAGAAAGGAAAATCAAGCTGAAATTTGAGTTTGTCTACGCAGACTATGCCGAATGTAGGGAACAAATCCTTTAAGGAAGATGGCACATTTGGAGGATCCCTAGGATATGGCCGGTGATTGGTAGGATGATGGAGGTAAAAGGAGACCCTCTTAGACATGGAAAGGCGTTCCATGTTAACAAGAGATGTTGAGATCAAATCTCTCTGGCGCACAGAGAAGAGAGCCTACGCCAAGAGAGCGACACAAGTGAGGGGAATCGAGTTGACCACGAAGATACAAATTGTTTCCTCTCCACCAAGAAGAAAAGCGCCCCTGCGCACAACGCTAAGAAGATCTTTGCTCATGCGGCAAAGAAAAACAAACTGCTCCCGCCCCTGCAGCTGAGTCACCCCGCAGCCGTGTCTCCGCTTGTAGCGGCGGTCGAGAAGGACTCTCAAATACCTTCTCCGATCGTCAAAAGGAGGAGAAGCGATAAGCCAAGACGGCCACGGCTCCTAAGAAGAAAACACGGCCCCCCGCGCCAAGACTTCAAGAAACCGTCTCGAACCGGAAATCCCTCGGTACAAACAAGGAGACGAAGAAGACTCATCAAGCACTCCGAGCTTGAGAAACCGGCCGAGTCACCACTCGGTGAGCAGATCTAGGAGAGCTGGCCGGGAAGTAGAGTCTCGGATGTAATTGATGAAACTGACCAAGTCTCTTTGAAAGCGTCAGCAGAGGCAAATCAAGAAATATTTGTAGTCCGCGCATGGTGAGACACAAGAAGAAGTCCGGTAGAGCTGGTAGAGCGATAGTGATGTGATGATCCTATCCCCACCTTACCCGGACATCCAAAATCGTCTGCGAGAGTGGAGAAATGGAAATTGAGTCGATCCAGGAACAGTTCCAACGGCCCGAGTTTATAGAAGAAGAAGAGGAACTGTTGATCTTCCTTGGGTCGACCACTGTACTCCCAAAGATCTGGATGAAGACAAGCTGCACGCAGATATCTGCGCAGATCTTCAAGGATAAGGAAAAGGAGAAATAGGCAAAGGAAAGTGAGGCACGTGAGAAGGCCAAAGATATGCCCTATCTCGGCACCGCAGAACACACACATCCTCTCCTTGATGTCTTATCGCGGTGATGAAGATCGGACCTGACTCCCGCCCACGAGAAGAGTTGCAAATGCAGCAAGCATTGCACGAATCGAGAATCCTTCACGAGCAAAGATTGATGAAGGGACCGGGAGAGTCCTCGAACAGTGGAAATTGATCCAATGGGAGTGGTTGACAAATCGCCACTGTTGTTGCTTTGCTATCACTTCCCACTCACTCGGAAGAAGGCAATAAGGGAATTGGCGATGGCGGGATAGTGGGGACTGAAGTCGAGCCAACCCCTATTGAAGGTGTCTTACCACCGCCCACCCTACGGTGAACACTCAAAAGAAACAGTAGGAGTCCGGAGACGAGTGACCCATTCCAAGTCACTCGGCTGGTGCGCCCGGCTGGGGAAACTCCTCCACTGCGGCAAGGTCGGAGAATGCCGAGATGACTCCACAACGAATCCGGGAGGCGAAGTGGAGAAAGTACAATCGCCAAACGAACAACAAGTTGCCATCAACGAAGCTCGAGGCAGTTGAGACTGTCTCGGAGGTGCCAAGCTCGCTCGAAGGCTAATGACGCGCCGATGCGTCGAGGCACATGAAGGAAAAGCCCCGGGAGTTAACACTCTAGGCGATGAAAGTGCAATCCATGGGGTTGAGACTCCAATGGATGCCACCACGAAAGACCCTAAGACGGCTTACCTTTGCCGAAAGGGAGGTCGAGCCTCGCTATGATCGAGGCGCTGGAGGTAATGAAGCCCACCGGGAGGTTGAGACTTTCCTGGGTAAAGAAGTCAAGTAGAGAACATCCCTCCTGCTATCATCGACCCATCCCGAAAAGGAGATAAGCGCGCTTCATGATTCCCAGGATAATCCCGATGTAACCTTCTCGGGATCGAAGGCGACGAAGAAGTTGAGTCATCCCCATAACAGATCCAAAAGACTCAATTTGCGAATGTTCCAAGCACGAGCAAGTCGATCCCAAGACTACTCGTCAAACCTTTACTTTTGATGATGAGCCACCAATGGAGATCTCATCATCATCCGATGACCAGCCGATAAGGCCGAGGACCGGTCTACTCAATTGGAGAAACCGGTGAGACCAACGGTTGTTGAGACAAAGTGAGGCTCGGCAAAGTGGGTCCACTTCAACAGACCCGGGTGAAAGCAGAGTCCCTGCGCGGGTTCCTCAAGCCGCAGCAGATTCGACTCAAAAAAAGAACTTCACGCGCACCGCTCATCATTGAACAAATCCCGATTGGCATCGATGAATCCTTTATAGAATCATTTCCTTTTTCCCTGGAGGTACCCGACCTCCATGAAGAATCGAGAGAATGAACGCGCAGACGCTACCATAGACCAGCTCTGTTATTTCCTCGGTACCATTGTTCGGTGATTATGACTTTGATCCGCATGGCCATCCGTCTGCAACGGCAGAATCGGTGAAGTTCGCGAAGTGTTCAAGGCATTATTTCCGAGATTGAACGAATGGAGAGGCACCAGGCCTCTCTGGATATGCGATCGACGGAAGAGATGCCAATCTTCTTGTTGACTTGAGAGGCATCACAGTGAGGATCGGGAATGGTGGCAACAAAGCAGCAAAAACAATGCGAGTGGAACAGGTTAGATACTTTAGGACATTGTTCAACAAGCTGTATGGTATGGAGAGCCGAGAATCGATGCAAAAAACAAAACTAAGAGAACACATTGAGCACATGCATGAAGCTCATATTGCCGAGATAAAGTTGCTGCGTGAGCAAAATAAGAGTGATCTTGGCGTACGGAAGCAAATATGGACAGAAAATTCAGCCTTCTCACGGGTGAGATGAAGCTAATTTCAAGAGAGTCCAACTCTACTCGATCCGAATTTCGTGCCGCATACTCCGTGGACTCGAGACAAAACTCGGCTATCATCGAGCTCGACTTCCGCTTGCAAGTCATTTCAGGCATTCCTCTCTCCTTTGATGATGCCAAAAAGGGGAAGAGGAATACCAAAAAAGCGATGAAGGGATCCGAAGTTGAGAAGGAAGGAAATTTGTGAAGGAAAAAAGTGAGGAAGTATTGAAAAAAAAGAAAAGGGAAATGTTGAGGGGGAAGGATCGACAGACGTAACCATGATGATTGCACAAACCCCAACAAGGTCTTGTCACGGTGACATTATAAGCAAAGAAAACTCCGTGACTCGCCACTCCAACACTCTGCTATATCTATGGCCGAAAAGAGAAAAACAATTGAAACAGGGGATGAAGGAAGTGGAAGGAAGAATGGATGCCCGAGTTATGAACATCTTGGAGCAACATGGAGGCATTCCGGTGAGACGAGACACTTATGCCATCTTAGATGTCGGGACGAGCCACGATCAGTTGATGAATTTAAAACGCCGCATCGAAGGATACTTTGCAAAAATGTCTATGGCTCAAGCTTGGGACTTATCTTGGGAAAAGGGTCTCACGTTGTGTGAAGAAAAGACACGGCGGCCAGACTACCACGGCGATCCTCTGCTGGTCACTCCGCTGGTCACTGGTGGGAAGAAGAAGACCCGTCAATACACGCCCAGAGGTAGAGGAAGAAGTAGTGGTGGAGGAACATGTTTGGGACCTGGCCTCTGCCCAAAACATTGAGTACATAGATCCAGGCAAGAAAGGAGGGATCTCTTGGGCGGGCTTGACCAAATAGCAAATTTGCAAGTGGCTAAAAGTAATCTTTGAGTATGCGAGAAGAATAGAAGAAGAAAACAAGAGACAAACTCGAGTTATGGGAGGAAAGACAAGAAAGATTAAGAAGAGATGAATCTCGCCAGGAAGGCATATGAAAAAAAGAAGAAGAAAGCGGTGACGATGAGAAAAAGAGAAGAAGAGAAGAAGATGTTGAACAAGATGAAAGAAGGAGACAATGAAGGAGATGAAGTGTTGTTGTTCACCCTTCATGTATTTTATGATGTAAATACATACTATGTAAGTCTTCTACGTAATAAAGCTATAAATTCTTCATTTTTTGTAGACAAATGTTTGCTCACGATACACTTTGTAAATAGTTGTGTAAAAGAACAAGAATTATGATCAATAAAAAGATTGATTCTACGCATACATTATATGTGAATACACTATCTGTATGTATCTTTGCTATTTGCATTGTTGAATGATTTAAGTTTAGGCATCATCAAAAAGGGGAAATTGTTAGGAAATTTATTGTTTAGATTTTGATGAATGCCGTGTAAAACTTAGAATAGGAAGTTGGCACCCCATTTTTGTTGTAAAGCGCATTGTAATAAATAGGGTTGGTCAAGGTTTGAGTTAAGTCGGTCATGCCCAAACATGCAAGAAGACAACTGGAGACTAAAATGAAGACTCATTTGCAAGACAGTGAGTATGGCAAAAGAAGGGTAGACGGGAACTCTATCGAAGAAGCGGTGAGATACGGAAAGTGAAGTGGTAGTCAAGTCAACTCAAGAATAGCTAAGTCTCAAGTTGAAGTGATGGAAGAGTCATCCAATGATTGGAAGGCGACTCTAAGTCACCTGGGAAAGCAAGGAAATGCGATCAAGTCGAGATAATGAAAAATATCCGTTGCACGTAAATCAAGAGAATTACCTAAACAAGTAATATCTCCATACTACCTTTCTCGAAGTGCTCGATCCCGAGCGTGCAAAAAGAATAAACCAATGGGAAGCACTACACCGTGTCGAACTACAAAAGGTGGAAAACAATTCATACGAGGAAACAAACAATTCCAAGGATCGCAACAAGACAAGCCAACGATCGAAAGTGACTTTCAAAAATAAGCCTATCTCTTCAACGGGCAAATTTTTGAAAGATCACTATAAAAGGCCGAGGAGTTTAATTGAGAAAAGAGAGTCTTGACCAAGTGATTAAGAGACAAGAAAAAAAAAACGTTCAAGCAATTATTAGAAAATCTGAAATATTCTCAATCCTCAAGCCTACACTACAAAGAACATCAATCCAACACTCACCTGTGAAGGAAAGATAACTTCAATCGGTTGAAGAGGAAAATCTTGAAAAATCAAGGGGTCTACATTCCACGAAGGATTGTAGGAAGGTTAGGGTCGAACCAAGTCTTGAGCTTTTGGAGGGCTTCGTGATCAAATCCAAAGAGCTTGAGCAAGTGAGTATTTGTAGTAGCAAAGCAACCGCCTGTGAAGAAAAGTTTCGAGTCGCACGAGAAGCCGGTGAGTGATCAAGGCATCTCACTAAGTCCCAAAGGATCAAGTTTGTGTGATCAAGACTTGTATCCGGACTGTTACCACTTTGTATATTGATCAATACCTAGTGGATTCCTCGGGGAGTTGGAGAAGAGAGGAGTAGAAGAATTACCCCATCTTGAACCTCTATAAAAATCTTATTGTGTCATTTACATTTCAAGCACTTTAATTCATGCATCTTAACCGCTTATATCTATTTGATAAATTTGCTATCCACTTGATAATTTCTAAGTACTAAACCAAGCACTAAATCCTTGCTTAATCAAACTTAAGGGTGTTAAGTCTTCCATTGAAAACAAACCACAGTTGAGTTAATTTAGACTTAACGGTGAGTTATTCCATCAACGGCTCAGTTGAGTTTGTTGAGAGACTAACTCTCTCGATAATCTAAATCGGCATTGTCCACCAAGGACACAGTGTGTAGTATCAACTCGAATATTTAAAAGGACTAAATCGAAAATTTGGTAAGGTTTATTCAACCCCCCTTCTAAACCTTACACTTACACCCTTGGGACCTACATCAAGAAAGATAGCATTAGTCGAAACTATTACTTTCTTTTCTTGTGGATCATAAAACAAACCTCCTCTCGTTCCTTTGGGATATCCAACGAACAGATACACTTCTGAACGTGGATGAAACTTTCCAGTCTTTCCATTCCACAACTCTAGTGGTGTCTTTTGTATTGACTTAGACAGGACTACATTCAAAATGTAAACCGCCATTTGCAATGCATACCCCCAAAATGAATCAGGCAGTGTCGCGTAGCTCATCATCGACCTAACTATATCAAGCAACGTTCGGTTTCTCCTTTCAAAGAACACCGTTTCTTGAGGGGTGCCATGTCTTTGTGAGTTGGTACAAAATACCATGCTCTAGCAAATAATCTTTGAACTCGATGATCGACATACTCGCCCCCTCGATCGGATCGAAGGCACTTCAAAGATTTTCCTAGCCATGCTTTTCACTTCGCATGAAATTCCTTGAACTTTTCAAAAGTCTCGGATTTTCTATGCATGAGATAAACATATCCAAACCTCGAGTAATCATCAATAAAAGTGACGAAGACTCAAAGCCACCTTTAGCTTGTGTGGTCATGGGACCACAAACATCACTATGCACAAGCTCTAGTGGTTCTTTGGCTCTATTGCCCTTTGCGAGAAAAAGGTCTCTTAGTCATTTTTCCTTCTAGATAGGATTCACAAACGAAAGAGTGCCAACTTTTAGCTCTCTCAAAGGACCTTCCTTTGCAAGCCTATTTATCCTTTCTAGTGAAATATGCCCTAACTTTAGATGCCAAAGATATGTTTATCATCTTGAGAAACCTTTTGCCTTTTGGTTTAGGATGTTCTACTTTAAACATTTTGGCATTTAGCAATGGTGGTTCATTAGGCTTAATTAAATAGAGTCCATTTTCCAATTTTGCAGTACAAATATCACGCCCATTTTTAGAAATAATAATCGAATTATCATTAAAAGATAGTTAAAATAAATGTTCATGCAATTTTGAAACAGAAATCAAATTTCTACGAAAATTAGGAATATAAAAAACGTCGTTTAAAATCAATATTTTATCTCTAATATTAAGCTTAAGTACTCCTTTGTTTTTTGCGAAACCACTGCACCATTGCCACCATTGTGAAAGACCCATCGACAAGCTCTTCATAAGAGCTAAGCATTTGTAAGAAAGAACAAACATGATTAGTAGCTCCAGAGTCAACTACCCAAGTAGAAGAATCTCTAGCTACCAAACAACTTTCAAGAACAAGTAAATCATATTTACGTTTCTTGTTTTCCTTTATTTTGGAGAGAAACTTGGGGAGTCTCTCTTCCAATGTCCCTCTTTACCGCAGCGGAAACAATTTTCCTTTGGTTTAGAGGAACCTTGCTTCTTGCCTTTGAGATTTTCACATACGAGTGCAATATTCATGTTACTATTCCACTTGTTACAATTTTCTCCAGTTAATGAATCATTCAACGGTTCAAGCATAAGACAAGACATCATTCTTTGAAAATTAAATAAAGCGACACAAATAAATAACGAACATCATAGAGCATTCAATTTAGGAATCATAAACATGATGCATGAAAGCAATAAAGTTTATCCTACCAATTCCAAGGTAATTTAAATCTCACATTTGAAAAGCCGAAGGGCAAATCAAATGACGATTAAATCGAGACCATCTCAGATTAATAAATAAATAATCAAGACATCTCATATCTTCATTTATTTATTAATCACCTTTTTAATTTAGCCTAGATACATCCAAACTATTTGATTGTATCCTTATCGGTGTCACCCATCATTTGATTTTAAAAATTAACTCAAAATCGCCGTTGTAGGGTAGGAAAATTAAGAGTTAAATTTTAAATTCCTATCCTTTCGGAGATTAAGCCTTGATTATTGATTTAAGTGAAAACCATCCGTAGGGGATGAATACGGCGCCGCGAGGCGTCACTTAAATCTCACGGTGTTTTGATCAATAATGGAGGCTATAGGATTTATTGCCATGAATCCTTCTCCCACTCACTATCTTATTATAAATGTTTTCTAAACATTTAAGTTATAAAACATCTTATGTTTTAATAAGTCAAGTCCAATCCTATTGGTCTTTTGATTAAAATTCTCTAATTTAAAAATCTAACTATTAGAAATTAAATCATAATTTTAATCAACTTTAAAAACCCCTAAATTATCAAAATAATTAAGGGAATATGGATAAAACGGAAAAATTTCATGAAAGAACAAAGGAAACAACACGTAGGCTGAAAAACGGAACTGCTGCCGGCCCCGCCCGAGACCTCCGCCCGACTTATTGCCGAAATTGCCCAAAATCATAATTTTGAGTCTCTCACGCACAAACATTGAACATCAAATCGCGTTTTATCATTCTTTACATTTATTTAATTTGTTTGACAAAAATAAAAGGTATTAAGAAAATATTTATTATATGGTGTTTATCACTCTGTATTATAGATTATTGTTTCTATTTTCGAATTTTAACTGCACATATTTTTGTTTTAATTCTTATTGCAGTGAGCATCTTCTTAAAGTCTCAAAGCCTTTGGTGATAATGTTGATGTTTGAATTGTATTTGAATTTTTGTATTTCAAATTTTAATACTTTTATCCTTATAATGCAACATAAAAAATTTGCGTCATTTAGTTTTGCATATTTAGTTTGAATGTTATATTGTTATACATGCTTTAGTTTAAAATTTAGATTTAAATAAAAAATAATATTTTTTTTGGCTTGTAGCCCGA
The DNA here is from genome assembly GCA_016081115.2 of Rehmannia glutinosa. Taxonomy (NCBI): domain Eukaryota; kingdom Viridiplantae; phylum Streptophyta; class Magnoliopsida; order Lamiales; family Orobanchaceae; genus Rehmannia; species Rehmannia glutinosa. Next base: position 13,538 of record JABTTQ020003109.1, read on the forward strand.
TAGTGGCCTGTTTAGCCCGAAGCCCGCTATGGTTAGGGTTAGGTTTGCAAAATGCTAGCCCGTTTAGCCCGGAATCCGTTTAGCCCGAAGCCCGTTATGGCTGGCCCTATATGGCTAGGGCCAGCCCGTTTAACATCTCTAGTTGATATTATGGGGCGCGAGCCCCAATGTCCGAGTAGTGTGATTTATTCGGCCTTGACGACCTTTGTCTTTAGCCTACTTGTCTAGGTCTTGCTTCATGTACTTGGATATTTTTTGCTTTCTCTTTTTTGCTTGAGATGTTTCTTAACCCGAGGGGTCGGATGATGCTTTGTTCTCTTTTTTTTATGCTACCTTCGGACCAGTGTTCTCCCTCACACGATTTGCCTTCTTTCTTTTCCCCATGTTTTATTTGTGATATTTGCATGTGACTTCTTGCTAAGTGTTCATATTTTGTGTAGAGATGGACCCTTCCCTTTGGGAGGAAGCCTTTTCCAGAATGGCAGGAAATATTTGTACGGAGGTTAGGGGTGCCCTACCAGAGCTCAGGAGCACTATTCTGGAGCCTGGAGGAAGTGCCCTTCTGAATCTCTCCCGGGGTTCTTTTCCGGAACCCTTATCTTCATTATTCCTTCAGCGCAGTTTTCCGCTATCTTTTTGTTGCACATTTTTTTTTTGACTTATGTTTGCGAGGACTCCCTCGTGAGGGAGCCTCTCTCCTCCGAGAGCATGAAAGGGGGTTTAATTAAACGAGGACTTCCTCGTGAGGGAACCTATCCCTCCAAGAGCATCGGAGGAGGAAAAATTTCTGAGGACTCCCCGAGAGAGCCTCTCCCTTCCCAGCGCATATCATTACTAGAGGGGAAAACAATTTACGAGGACTCCCCGTGAGGGAGCTCTCCCCCTCCGGGGAGCACCGGGAGAAGGAAATATTTACGAGGACTCCCCTATGAAGGAGCCTCTCCTTTCAGAGCACATAGCACACTAGAGAGGTTTATTTTTACGACGACTCCCTCATAAGGGAGCCTCTCACTTTAAGAGCTCTAACATCACTAGAGAGGTTTATTTGCGAGGACTCCTCTGTACTAGACAGGTTCCTGTAGCACCACTAGAGATGTTTATTACGAGGACTTCCCCATAGGGGAGCCTCTCTCTCTCTAAAAGTGCGTAGCATCACTAGAGCGGTTTATTTGTGAGGACTCCCCCGTAGGGAGAGACTTCACATCCGGGATCTTAGTCGGATGAGGTTTCTTTGAGGAGAGTGTCGGATGATTGTAGATATTTGCGAGAGCTAGCAAGATCCGCAGATCCTAAGGTAATGTGACACTCTCACTGTCTGGTCAATGGAGCTTGCTCATCTTTAATGTGGCAACGTAATATTCCCGAGCAGTCTTTATATCATGTTTGTGTTTAGTTTCTACTCATGTTTGTGGCTGGGAAAAATGTGACTAAAATACACTGAAACTAGGGGTAAAAATTCGGGTCATTGAGTCATATTTGTGTTTATTAATTTTGGGTTATATTTAAAATACACCAAAAATTAAATAAAATATAATTTATTATATGCTGGAATATGTGGCCCATTTGTGTTATCCTATGTCCAGTAATGGTTGGCTCAAAATTACAGCCCAATATCTAAAGCCTCCAGCCCAATACCCATTGCCCTCTTAAACTTGGGTCATGAATCAGTCTGCGAGATTCGGATTAATAGTCTGCGGATCCTTATGCTCTGATTTTAACCGTTGATACTACACTTGATTTGAGTTGTTGGTTTGCGTCTTTAGATAGGCTTCATCCAAATTCTAATTCATTATCTCTAATGTTCTTTCTCTCTCATCTCTCACTCTCTTGATTATTCTTGACTTTGTGCTCCTCTCTCTCTCTCTCTCTCTCTCTCTCTCTCTCTCTCTCTCTCTCTCTCTCTCTCTCTCTCTAAAATCCAAAGATCTTGATGGATGATTTTGGAGTGACTCTATGTGTGAGAGGTGAGATTCATGTGATATATTTCTTGTCCACCATCTTTTTGCACAAGATTCTTCTTCTCGAGTGATTTAGGTTTTGGTTGGTTCAATTACGGATATAGGGTTTCCATAGGTTTTCTAGGTTAAGGCCGAGAGGTTTAGTCTTCTCGGCTAAGCTTTTGTGGATTCTTCCTTGGTTCTCGGGTTGTATTTGTAGATTACTTAGGGCTTTACCGGTTCCTAAGCCATATTTTTCAATATTTGGTTTTAAGGATGTTGCCCTTTATACTTGTTATATTTTTTACTTTCTTGTAATTTTCTTTTCGATATTGAGTCCTAGTGTACTTGATTGTATAATAGGCATATTATTGAGTATGTATTTGTTCGGTACTAAGTGTATCAATCTATCTTGAGGCGGATAGATACCTAATATTTTATTTTAAGATAAATTGGTAACACCGTGTCAGATTCGTGTTAATATTGTTCAGATTCAGTTATGAGACCCCGAACTTGGAATCATCACTTTTAAGGTATTTGATTATTATCAAGTCTATTTAATTTATGTTTAATTATTGTATGTGGAATTTTGATAATAATCTTTCTTAAGTAACTTATCATTTATTTAATTATATTGGGTCAATTGGTGACTAAAAAAGATTAATTAAGCTATTATTATTCATTATATTAATGCCTTAGAAATTGTTAGATTAGATGCATATTAGACCATGCCTTACTTTAAGAATTATATTGTTATTATTACCATTAGGATGAGTTGACTTTCTCAGATTTAGATTAATGGCTAATTGGTTAAAACGACTTTGAATTATATTAACATTAATTAAGGATTTAGTCATTTTAACTCTAGCATTTTAACTCACTAATTCTGTTTTTCTTTCTTAACGAATTGGACCAAACACTTTGAATTTTGTACTCAAATGCAGACCCAAGTTTTATTTCATTTAGATATTGAAGCTTCAGATATGATGATTCCCAAGTTATTTTAATAATAAAAAAATGGACACCTAAGCCTTTCCTTTTATCTTTACACGCCATCTAGCACTTAAGTTAGGACACCTTTATCACTTCAATATTTTATACACACATATCACAGTTAGAATCCATTGACCTATTTTTGTTTCCTTGGCATTGAGTGACTTGAAACAAAGGATGTAGAACAAAAGTGCATCTATAGGAAAAAAAATTAAGACGGAAGAAAGTGACACTAGATAAACAAGAAAAATCCAAAATATATAGTTACATTTTCCGTCTGCGGAATTTGCCTATAACAATAGCTATCAAGCTACTATAGGTATGGCACCTTACGAGGCTCTACATGAAGAAAGTGTAGATCTCCAGTATATTGGGAAATCGAAGACATGTGGACTCCAAAACGAAAATGAGATTTGCAGTCAACAATTTCAAAAGTAGACCTGGTTCAAGATGTGATTGATAAGGTACAACTCATTTAGAAAAGGAGTCGAACTGCTCAAAGTCGCTAGAAAAGTTATGCAGACAATCGGAGAAAAGAGCTTGAATTTGAAGTCGGTGATAAAGTTTTTTTACGACTTTCTCCAAGAAAAGGACTAATTCGAGCCAAGAAAGGCGCTAAGTACGTCTTTATGTGGGACCTTATCAAATCCTAGATAGAATTGTAAAACCGGGCGCGTCGCCTGGAACTCCCAAGCGCGTTGGCAGGAAAGCATAACGTATTTCACGTTTCCTGAATCAAGAAGTATCATCTCGACCCAAAAACACGTCCTCAAGGAAGACTTACCTGAAGTCCGAGAAGATTTATCATATATTGAACTACCACTCCAAATTATTGATCAACAAATCAAAGAATTGCATAGAAAGCGAATTCCATTAGTGAAGGTAATTTGGCAATGCCACGGTAAACTTGAAGACGCTACTTGGGAACCGAAGAAGAAATGAGATCAAGTTATCTATAACTTGTTCATGAAGGAATTTGGGGTCCAAATTTTTAAAGGAGGGGAGTATGTGAGACCCGCGTCTGGATAACTTGGAATCGACATTTTTAATATATTTGATTATTATCAAGTCTATTTAATTTATGTTTAATTTTTGTATGTGGAATATTGATAATATTTTTCCTAAGCAACTTATCATTTATTTAATTATATTTGGGTCAATTGGTGAACTAAGAAAGATTATTTAAGTTATTATATAATTCATTATATTAATGTCTTAAAATTTGTTAGATTAGATGCATACTAGAACAATACTCGTGGTGTTACACGGATTTGTCAAAAATAAAATTTGTACCGCAAAATTGATAGTTATAAGAGATCCAAAATAATAACTAAAAATATAAAAAATTCAAACTTTAGAAGTGTTCCATATAATCATTCACTTCAAATTCTAAAAATTTCTTTGTAAACTACATTATTTGTTCTATTTGAAAGTGTAACATCCTCGTCACAACAACGGATTTTCAAACCGTATTAGTTTTAAACGGTTGAAAGAGTACAATTTCAATCTTTGAATATTTTCTAGAAAGAGAAAAATCTCTATAAAATTATTTATTTGTGCTAATTTCAAATACTTGGTCGTAGTTTGCTTTTGCACAAAAGCTAATAAACTAATTATGGTAAAAATAATGAATCCTTGACATGCTTAGAAAAAGATTATAATATAATTGTTATATCCCCGTAAATGATTTAAATCACAATTAAAAGTATAATAAGTATTAGAGAAAATAACTGAATTATATCCTTGGTTTTTGTATCATAATAATCTATATATATATATAAAAAGAGAGTCACTTATAAATAGTAACCAAATTTTTCCCGCCTAAAACGCCATTATAGAATTAGTAAAATATAATTATAACAAGTAACATTGATTTTGGTAATTAGTAAATTAATTATGGAAAATCTATATGTATATATAATAACAAAGCATTATTTAAATATAAACTTTCCAAATCTATGTGTGTACTGCATTAATTATTATATTTTTATTTTTTTTTTTTTTTCTTTTATAAAATTTAATAACTTTTTTGTTTTTATCCTTTTTTACGTATTATATATCAAATTAATCGTCTTTTACGATTATCAATTTGACACCCATATTGCATATATAAAATAAAAAATACACATCAAAATAGATATAAGATATATTTACTAAAAAACTTATTTTGTAATGTGCTATAATAATTATACATTTTGGATATGGGACATTAATTTGTAAATTCATATATTTTGGTATTTGTGATATATGTATAGTTGTTAGGTGGGCTTAACCCATTTCTTCATAATTATATAGAATTGTATTTAAGTTTATTAAATCTAATTAAAAAATATTTATTTTAATTGAAGAAAATGTATCCAAATAGTATATGTTTTATATATTACATATATCCATACATAACATTACATTTATTTATATAATACCAAATTAAATATATATCAAATAAAACTATATTCATAATAGTGTTTCTATGTAGAAAATCATTTTTAATTTAATGAACATACTTTTCAGATTAACATAAATTATTTTTATACTTATCAATGTATTTTGTTATTCAACTTTTAAAGTAGTATATTTTAACAATTAAATATGAATTTGTCTGTTTGACACTTTTCTATATCTATGTATATCTAAAATAGCATAATTTTTATTCTTTTGAAATGTATCTTTTTTCCTAAAATTATGTTGACAAATATAAAACATAATATTTTTAATCAGTATATCTATATATATATATATATAATAACCATGTCACTTAAAATTATAGTTAAAATATTTTCAAGCCTAAACCACCTTTCTATAATTAGTAAAACACGATTCAATATTTATCATGATTTTGTTAAAACTATAAAACACGTGTTTTTGGGATTCTAATTAGTTTATTTTCCATTATATATTATTCATTTATTCAAAATATACATTGATTATAGTAAATTTTGCAATTATATGAAAGTTTGACTATTTGACTGATTGCAATAAAATATGTATCCATAAATAAAAATAAAAATAAAGGAATCATTGATTATTTACAATTGATAATTTTGTAATAATATTATTTGCATAACAAATATTCCAAAAATATGAGGTTCATATCTCAATTACAAATTCAAAACTCTTACATAATAAATACAAAATATTGAAAAAAATATTCCAAAAATCAATATAGGAAATCAAAATCTAATATTAAGATTTTGCATAACAAATATCAAGAAATATAAGATTCTTATCTTAACTAGAAATCCAAAATTCTTGCAAAGTAATTACAAAATATCGAATAAGAGATTTCAAAGAAATATTAGAAATTAAAATATGCTATTAAGCTTATACTATATAATAAATAATTAAAGCAAATATTTTCCTTAATTATACTTGCTAATTCACCTATAAATATAGTTATGTAGTGTAGTTTTTCTTATTGCAAAGTTTTTGTGCAATTCAAGTACTCATATTAATAAACTCTTCTCATCAATCATTCTCTCCCATTCTAAAGAAATGAAACATCTATGCTCACACCGATTAAAAGATGTTGATATGGCTAGCAAAAATGGGCAATGAAACTCAATTTGGTTCGACTCACGAGAAACTAGCATACAATGATTGAAACAATGTGAACAACTTAGAGTGTGTATTCCATGATGTAGAGGTCTGAAATTTATTTGTTTTAATATCGTATCAATATTTAAATCGATTGTAGCATAAAAGGTTTGTAAAATGTCAAGTTTTCTTATTGCGGGGTGATAGAATACATGAATATGAGATAAAAAATGTAATGAATACAATTAATATATTTTTCTTGAGCTTTATTAAGCCACAAAATGGTTGTAACCAAGGAGAGAGATTATGAGAATATCCTAGAATATTATTCTATAGTAACGTACATATGTTTTTGGTACAAGAAAAGCATATATAAGAAAGGATATACATATGTGTGGATATATATATTGATGACTACTTCTTTGGTTGTTAATCATAAATATAATATCCATTCATCATCCCTTTCTCTGTTTTCATATATTTTATATGTACAAAGAACTATAACAACACATACGATATTTGAAATAGTTATATTTAGGTATATGATTTATAGAACTTATTGATATAAAAGCATATACAAGAAATAATATTATTTTTAAGATTAACAAACAAAAAATAGTCATCAATATATCCTTATCTTAAAAGTATAAAAACATTATGTCAAAGGGAAAAAACACTATGTCAAAGGGAAAAAAACATTAATCGTATTCATTACTCTTTATGAGAAGCCAACGTACGACGGTAAAAACACAAATTCATAAATTCACATCTCGTGCATCGCACGGGTCAAAAACTAGTTAATATTTAAATAAGAATTAATTTGCAAACTCAAAAATAACTTCCTAATTTTATATCCTTGATTTTTGGGATTATTTAATTTGCCAATTAAATGTTTGATTGGATTTTAGTAGTTATATACGGAAATAGGAAATTTAATTATTAAGTTGATGATAAATTGATATAGTAAATCAATTTATAATTGGACGAATAAGGTGGTGGCATGGTGTACCACGTGGCTAAGTATGAAGGTGACACATGAATTTGGAAGAATAATGTGTTGACACGTGTACCAAATTGCTCGGTGAAGACATGTGGCAATTTATTTTTTTCTTTTAGTATATAGGGTTGATTAGACCATGCCTGTAATGCCCCACATTCAATAGACCAAACTAATCACAAAATACCAATTATCGGGTACATCTCTAGATTTATACCAACTTAAGCTCCACAAGAATAATTCGAAAATGGCAATAAATCGAAATATATAACTTGACGAAATCTAAATCAATAGAAAGTCCAGAAAATCCGAGACACATGCCTAAGTTTATTACATATAATACAACGGAAGTCTTAACTTACAAAATAAAATAAGGACAATCAATACAAAATAAGATGACAACAATCCCCTAAGCAAAGTCCTTAAATAAAGTCCCAAATTTAGTCCAATCCAAAGAGTCTCAACGCTACTATTCTTGCATAGGTGGTTCGGTGTTAGTCTTACCAATCTCTGAAAAATTTAGAAAACATGGGGTGAGCTAAACGAGCCCGGTGGGTAGGGGTGTGAATGCATAGTAGTTAAGGAAATGATAAACATATAATTTCTTTTTTAATAAAATATCGAAGTTAACACTTGATGTGCAAAATAGTTTTCATGCGTGTAAAATAGATACAAAATAATCAGACATTATATTTAGTAATTTACTCATAAACTTATGGAATGATTATAAGTAAACAATTTTTATGATTATCACAGTCATGCAGATATAACACAAGTTCAAATGCGGAAAAAAATAGTTTTGGTAATTGAGACGATTTTTAAACAGACAAGGTTCTGTGCCCCATTTTAAAATCCAACGTTTGGGATAAACAAAATAACGTTGGGCCAATGTGGAATAAACACCGCACCCTAATGTTCCAATTCAAGCCTGATTTTAAAACGGACAAGGCCGAAGCCTCCAGCACCTTATTCCTCCGAGTGGCTCGACTACTCTTTAGCTGTGGGTTTATACCCAGAGTTCGTCATATTCCGAATATACCAATACTACGACCCAAGTTTTGCCGCCGGCTTCGGCTCGACTAGAAAAATGGGAATAGGCACATGTATAGTCGAGCAAACATCAACAGACGACCTGTTCGATTGAGTGCCCAAACCACACACGCCAAACGAGAAACAGGAAACGAGATTCATAGTTACTACTCGAACATTATGAACAAATACGGACAACCCGCAACAGTTTTTAAAAATAATTTAGAACAATACAACAATTTTTAAAAATTTATATAGTGACCCCAAGAATTTCTATTTTTACGAAATTACTACAAAATGAACTTTTAAAACCTACAAAATTCACTCCAAGTTCCTTAAAAATATAAAATAAACCCAAGTCAGTTTTCAAATTCACAAAAATGGGTAGGACAGTTTTTGGAAATTACAATTTGGCCCCAAATTCTTGATTTTTACTAAATTTACCTCCAAACTCTTGATAATTAAAAATTAATCCCTAATAAACACAGTAATCAACAAAGATCCACAAAAATAACATTTTTAAAGCTTTCAAAAACAGTCCCATAATTTTAGTAATTACAAATTAGCCTCCAAATTTAACAAAATTTTGATTAAATTAACAACTATAAATAAACCAACCATCAATTTGTCAAACAATGACAATTATCACATAATCACACATATAAACGCATACTAGCTCAATCAATTTCATGATTTAACAATAATTTTAAGAAACTCATTTGAAAAAAGATAGAATAAATTTTTGCCCACCTCAAGGTAATCACCAATTACACCATCAAAACTCCAATCCAAACTTCCAAGATCAATCCTACAAGAAGTTTCATCAATTAGACTAAATTTCTCCAACTAAAATCACTTGCATGTCCAAGAAAACTTTAGAAATTTAATGATCAACTTACCAAATTGAAATCTAAGGATGTTGGGCAATCTAAATCCCAAGTTGCAAGTATAATCCAACATCATTTGGACCTCCATAATTGACCTCCTAGTTCACGGTTCTAGTGCAACTTTTCCTTGGCTAAAGTTCCTCACTTAATGTCAGTGAGTTGGGTTATGGTTTGGACTATATTTGGGTGGTGAATTTTTGAAGAGGAAATGCAAGAATGAAAAGAAAAATTTGTCCTCCACCTTAATTCCTCTCGGCAGTGGGAATGGAGAAATATAAGAAATTAGCTTGTTTTTTGTCAATGTGTAGGAATGAAATGGTGAGATATAACATGGGGTTTTTGTGGGTTTGTTTGCAAGTGAAATGCATAAGATGGAAAGAAATTTCCTTGGTTACTCACGGCTGTAACTTTGAGAAAGAGACAGAGAAATGTTTTTGCTACCCAAATCTTGAAATGGTTAAAATGATGGGAAAAGTGCTCTATTGTCTTTTTAAAGACAAAGTGGATGTGTAGGTTCTTATTAAATAAGGTTTAAGAGAGGATTTGAGCTCCAACTTGGTCTCATTTAGGTGGGCTGAAGTTGTTGGACAATTAACAATTTGTTAGTTAAAATTTTAAGCTTAAATTATTGAAAGGGAAAAAATTTTATTAGAGTTGGTCTAAATTCCAAAATCCATAGTTCAACACTAAACTAATTTAAATCTCACTAAAATTCACCAAGCCATATTATTAAATAAAAGTACTTGTATCAACTATAACAACTAAGAGCTAATATAATAGAGCACAAGTCGAATAAATAAAATAAAATTAAAAGTCTAATATTTACTCTCTCTCTCTCTCTCTATATATATATATATATATCATAGTGTGACTTAGGGTATTACAATGTCTTAGTTTAAGAATTATATTGTTATTATTACCATTAGGACGAGTTGACTTACTCAGATTCAGATTAATAGATAATTGGTTAGATGACTCTGGATTATATTAACAATAATTAAGGATTTAGTAATTTTAATTCTAGTATTTTAACTCACTAATTGTGTTTTCTTTTTTAACGAATTGGACCAAACATTTTGAATTTTGTACTCAAATGCAGACCCAGGTTTTATTTTTTTTAGATATTGAAGCTTCAGATATGATGATTCACCAAGTTGTTTTAATAAAAAAAATGGACACCTAAGCCTTTCCCTTTTATCTTTACACGCCATCCTAGCACTTACGATAGGGCACCTTTATCATTTCAGTATTTTATACACACATATCACAGCTAGAATCCATTTACCTATTTTTGTTTCCTTCGCCGAGAATGCTGGAAGAAAGGACAAAGGGGTTGGTAACTTTCAATTTTAAATTCTTGTAAATTCCTTAAAAATATTTTAATACCAATATATATATTATGCATGCATGCATAAATCTGTATATGATGTTAGATTCGTTGTTGTTTTACGATTCTTATTTGATTTTGAAGATTTTCATTAATTGATGTTTTTATACCTATGTATTTACCACTAAATAGAAATTATTGAAAACTTAATCTGTATATGTTCATTTTTTTTTAAATTGACTTTAGAAGATTTATTTTTTTAGATTTTGTATGTTTTAATTATTAGGGACTAGTAATAAGCTGGTTGGGGGTGATGATGAACGTTAAAAATGTAAAATTATTTTTGGTTTATATTATTATTGTACCTTATATTAATATTATTAATAATATAAATTTATAGTATTATTAATATGTTAGGAATAAAATAGGAAATCAACATAAAATTGTATTTGGAAGCATTTTTAGTGCAGGTTCGGGTCAACGAGCATAACTTTCATTTCCGACATGATTTTGGGATGGTTCTTAAAGATATGGATTCACAATCCATTCATTTACAAGTTTTCAGAGATATTGAAACCAAAATCAAAGTTTGAAATGATATTTTCTTGGATTAAAAATTCATCATAACTTGAAGCTTGAAGGGTTGCTCATTTAGTTTCCAGACTTGACCAAGTCTGGTATTTTGGGCATAACTCGGAAACCACAAGTTAATTGGATCTGGAATTTTAACCTAGTATGTAAAAATCATAGGGCTACAATATTGATGAAGACCCAAAAGTCAGATTCGGAATTGTTGAATTTTAAAAAAATCCAAGAAGTTGTTGCACTGATTAATCCGGTCTGCCAATCACATCTCAATTATTCAATCATATCTTGGCCCATGGTGGTTGGAATTCATTGAATTGGAAATTGAGCTAACACATGTGACAATTGATTTATGTAAGAAACTTAGGTAAAGGTAGCTGAAATTATGGACAAAATGGCCAGTCAAAGAAGGTAGCAAAGTTGGCGTTGATTTTCATATTTTCTTACTTATAATAAAAATAAAGAATAAAATAATTGCAAATTGATTTTGTGTTGGCTATAAATAGAGGGTATTAGCATTAGCCAAGTGCAAGTTGTATGTAGAGAAAGTTAGAGTTAGAGGTTCAAAAGAAATTTGCTTTGTTGTTTTTCTTAAACTATATATAACAAGTTTTCTAGTATTTTATAAAATATTTTCTTTAGTTATTCTCCAATCTTTTGTTTTCTCTACTTCATGTTTTTCTAAGTTTATTTTGTTGAGGAAATAGGGTGAAACTCTTGGTGAAAGAAAAGGAATGATTGTAGTTTCATATTAAAGTTCATTGTTTGTATCATCAATTTGTTTTTAGCTTATACCCTTTTTGTTTGGTGGTGTTTCTTTATTTATGTATATCTATTGGCACAACAAATACTTGGTTACATTTAGTTAAATGTCTGGTTTTATTTCAACCGACTACTAATGTGGATACCTTGATTCGTTGTAGACAAAAGAATACATAAATATTTGATCCTATAAACAAGTATTGGTGTTATAAGATAAATTCTAATTGGTGATATAACATGACACCTCATTGCATGATTTATATTTATAATATCTTTCTATTGGAACCTTCGTTGTGTATTGATTCTAATAGTGGCAATCTAAGAGGAAGAAAATATAATCATTTCTTTATCCGAAATCAAGAGTGAATCTCTAATCCTCAACATTTCTATTACTTAAATTTCTTGTAACACACAAAAAAAGATATTCTTACTAGTTTAAAATCTATTTACTCATCACTTAAATAAGATCTATCATGTAAACTTCCATCAACTTCCATGTGGATCGATCTCGGACTCCCGATAAATTTATTACTTGAGACAACCTGCACTTGGGTTTGCAACCTTAAAGTTGTAGCAAGTTTTTAGCGTCGTTGCCGGGGAAGGCAATGTAAGTTTCCAGGTTTGTGAATATTTTTAACTGTAAATATTGTGTATTTGTATGGTACATGGTGTCGTAGTCCAAATTTTCGTCAACTTGATAAAAAATTTGATTCACCTCCATACACACCAATTATGTAAAGATGAAGTTGTTGATGATGAGATTCAATGAGCGGGAAATCAAGAAGTACATAATATGCATTACTACTTGCAACCCCTCGAAATTCTACTATTTCGTGTTTTATTTTTCCACTAAATGCAAACAACTTTCGATTCAAGCCGGAATGATTCCTTTACTTCCTAATTTCTATGGTATGGATTTGAATGCCCATATTTTCATTTAAAGGAGTTTGAAGAAGTATGTGCCACATTTAATTATCAAAATTATACAAATAAAATTGATAAGCTCAAATTATTTCATTTTTCTTTAAAAGATAATGCAAAAACTTGGCTCACTCTTTGAAACCCGGATCAATTGGCACTTGGCAAGAAATGCAAACCTGAAATTTTGAAAAATTATTTCCAACTCACAAAACTAATGCTTTGAAAAGACAATTGATTATTTCTCAAAATCCTAAAGAAGTTTTCTTTGAATGTTGGGAAAATTTTAAAGAATTGTTGAATTCATGCCCACATCATGGTTTTGAAAATCAGCATATCATTAGTTTCTTTTATGAATGTTTAACTCCTAAAACAAAATAATTTATTGAATCAATGTATAATGGTCGGTTTCTTGATAAATAACCCGATGAAGCGCTAGAATATCTTGACTATTTGGCGAAAATTCTTAATCTTGGCATAATGTTGAAGAAAATAAAGGAAAATTTTACCTTAATCAAGATGTTAGTTTAAGTTCTAGGCTTACACTTTTGGCTAAAAGAATCAATGACATGGAAGTTAAGAAAGTAAAGAAAGTAAAATCTATACAAGATAAAAATGTTTGTGACATTTGTGGAATTAATGGACACTCCACTAATGATTGTCCTCATATTCCTATTGAGGCAAATATCATGAATGGATTGAAAACCTTTTAATCTCCATATTCTAAAACTTACAATCCACAATGGAGAAATCATCCCAATTTCGGTTGGCGCGATTATAATCAAGCTCAACCAATGAATTCGCAAAAGCCACCGAATTTTCCTTCATATCCACCCCACATGTAAAATTACTTGAGGAGGCTTTGCAAGCATTTATGCATGAGCAAACAAGCATCAATAATAAAACTTCTCAAGCCATCAATGGGATCAAGAATTCACTTTCAACACTCACGGCTTCTTTGGGAACTCAAGAAAATGGTAAGTTTCTGCTCAACCTCAACCTAGTCCTTCCACGCAGGTGTTGTGTTTTTCTACTTGAGTGAAAATCCAATTAATGAGGCTAATTCACCACAACACTTGAAGTGGGAAAATTGTTGATAAAACAATTCATCCCAAGAAAGTTATTAGTTCATCTCCGTAAATGAAGAATGAAAATAACGATGATGAAGAAGTTAAGTTGAATGGAGGTAAGTTTGAAAACGATGAAACATATTCACCTCCCCGTCCCTTTTCCTCAAAGGTTGCAACCAACTCAAAATCGAACTCAAAGTCCGAGATTTTTGAACTGCTTAAATAAGTCAAAATTAATATTCATTTGTTGGATACAATCAAACAAGTCTCACCTTATGCAAAGTTTTTAAAAGATTTTTGCACAATCAAAGGAAAGCATCATGTAAAGAAAAGAGCATTTTTAGTTTGAAAGTGTGAGTTAAATTATCCAACAATTTGCTTCACCTAAGCATAAAGATCCAGTTGTCCAACAATTGCATGCATCATATGAGACACTAGAATAGAACGTGATTTGCTTGATCTAGGTGCTAGTGTAAATCTTCTACCATTTTCGATCTATGAACAACTAGGTTTGGGTGAACTTAAAGAAACTCCAATTGTACCCAAAAGGAATTGTAGACGATGTGTTGATACAAATTGACAAATTTTATTTTCTGTTGATTTCATTATTTTGGAGACTCGCGGTTGTAAATACAAAGACACAAGTTCTGTCATTTTAGGTCATCCATTTCTTGCAACTTCAAATGCTTTGATAATTTGTAGGAATGGTATTTTGAATTTATCTTTTGGAAAAATGATTTTGGAATTGAATGTGTTTAATGTTTGCAAACAACCTACTGATGATCTGAATTACATTAAGTGGATTCAATTGAAGAACTTGTTCAGAAAATTTCACCGATTCTTTTGAATTTTCTGAAACATGTATTGAAAGTGGGTATTTGTGAAAAGAAATGTTCTGATGTTCCAACTGAATTTTTATAAGCACTGGAAAATCATTTTTGGAAACCAAAATTTGAAGAGTTGTCATCATCAAAAGACAACCTGTTCTTTCAAGCATGAAACTCCAAAAATTAATTTGAAACCCTTACCATCCGATTTGAAATACTCTTTTCTAGGTGAGAATGAGACTTTTCTGTAATAATTTCTTCCAAGCTTGATGCACCTCGGGAAGGTAAACTGATCGAGACTTTGAAAATGCATAAAAATGTTTTAGGATGGACCATTCTTTGACATAAAAGGTATTAGTCATCCGATTTGCACACATAACATTTATTTAGAGGAAAATACGAAACCCTCAGAGAAATGCAGCGGAGACTAAATCCTAATATGAAAGAATCAATGAGAAATGAAATCATTAAACTTTTAGATAATGAGATCATTTATCCTATTTTTGATAGTAAATGGGTAAGTCCTATTCATGTCGTGACAAAGAAGTTTGGTGTTATTGTAGTCAAAAATGAAAATAACGATTTAATTCCAACTAGAACTATTATTGGTTGGCGTGTGTGCATTGATTACAGGAACTTAACTCGGTTACTCGAGAGGATCATTTTTCATTACCTTTTATGGATAAAATCTTAGAAAGAATTGCAGGTCATAAATTCGTTTCTTAGATGGATATTCTGGGCATAATCAAATTGAAATTGCACTTGAAGATCAAGAGAAAATGACTTTTACATATTGTTTTAGTACATTTGCATATAGAAGGATGCCTATTGGATTATGTAATGCACCAACTACATTCCAAAGATGCATGCTTAGCATTTTCAGTGACATGGTAGAACGTTTTCTTGAAGTCTTTATGGACGACTTTTCAGTTTTTGGTGAATCATTTGAAGATTGTTTGTTGAACTTAGAAAAAGTTTTGATCAAGTGTGAAGAAAAGAACCTTGTGCTTAATTGGAAAAAATGTCATTTTATGGTAACAACTAGTATTGTTCTTGGATACATTATTTCAAAGAAAAAGGTATTGAGGTAGACAAATCCAAAGTAGAATTAATTGTCAATCTTCCCACCAAAATCGTGAAGGAGGTAAGATCATTTTTAGGACATGCTAGCTTTTATAGAAGATTTATCAAAGACTTTAGTATAATCTTTAAACCTTTGTGTAATCTTCTAACAAAACATATTGGTTTTGAATGGACCAAAAATTGTGAAAATGCTTTTGTCAAACTTAAAAGCATGCTTATATTTGCCCCAATAATCCAACCTCCTGATTGGACTTTGCCGTTTGAAATAATGTGTGATGCTAGTGACTATGTCGTTGGAGATGTCTTAGGGAAAAGAAAGGAAAAAAACCACATGTCATTTACTACGCAAGTAAAACTTTGAATAGTGCTCAAATCAATTATTTCAACCACCAAAAAAGAATTACTTGTTGTGGTATTTGCATTGGAAAATTTTTGATCCTATCTTGTTGGTTCACCAATTGTTGTTTCATCGATCATGCGACTTTGAAATATCTTTTGTCAAAAAAATTCCAAACCGAGATTGATTAGGTGGATTCTCTTACTCCAAGAGTTCAATATTATCATTCGTGATAAGAAAGGAGTAGAGAATGTTGTAGTTGGTCATTATCAAGACTTATTTGTGATGATTCATTTAAAACTCCACCTATCAATGATACTTTTCCCGATGAGCAATTGTTCAATGTTTTGTGGTGCCTTGATTTGTGGATATTGTTAATTTTTCTTGTGACAGAATGATGCCATCAAATTGGAATTCACAAGACAAAAAGAAGTTTCGATCGAGGTAAAAACGTTTCCGAGATGATCCCTACCTTTTCAAATATTCTCAGATCAAATCTTTTGTAGATGTGTACCGACAATGAGGTAGGTAGCATTACCAAATTTTGCCATTCAAGCATGCGGTCACTTTCAATAAAGAAAACCAAAGTGCAAAGATCTTGCAAAGTGTGGATTTTATTGGCCAAATCTTTTCAAAGATACTTACACTTTTTACAAACGTTGTGAAAATTGTCAAAAGTTAGGATCAATTTCAAAATGACATGATGCCTTTGAATCCTATTTTGGTGATTGAGATATTTGACTGTTTGGGGTATTGATTTTATGGGGCTATTTCAATATCATTTGGTTTTGTTTACATTTTAGTTGCAATAAATTATGTTTCAAAATAGATCGAGTCAATTCTTTGTCGAAATAATGATCATAAAATTGTGATAATTTTTTGAAGAAAAATATTTTGAGTCGAATTGGAATTCCTCGAGTCATTATTAGTGATGGGGAACACATTTTTGTAACAAAGTTTTTGCAACTTTAATGAAAAATATGGAATCATACATAAAGTTGCAACCCTTGATCACCCACAGACAAATGGACAGGTTAAACTTGCAAACAGGAGATAAAACAAATTTTGGAGAAAAGCGAGTTGATTAACCCAAATCGTAAAGATTGGTCTCTTAGACTTATCGATACACTTTGGGCATACAGAACCACTTTTGAAACGTCATTGGGAATGTCTCCTTATAGAATAGTTTATGGAAAACCTTGCCATTTACCCGTGGAACGGAACATAAAGCTTATTGGGCAATCAAAATGTTTAACTTTAACCTCGATGATGCTTTGAAATTGCGAAAATTGCAAATCAATGAGCTTGAAGAATTGAGAAATGATGCATACGAGAATTCAAAATTCATAAAGCAAGAATCAAAGAATTTCATGATGGAAAAATTGCAAGAAAAATATTTGAGATTGGTCAAAAGGTTTTGCTTTATAATTCTCGATTGCATTTATTTCTCGGAAAGTTGAGATCAAGGTGGAGTGGTCCTTTCATTGTGAAAAATGTGTATCCTTATGAGGTCGTTGACATTGAGAATCCTAGAAATGGTAATGTATTCAAAGTTAATGGACAAAGACTTAAAACTGTTTCTAGAGAATCAATTTCATTCGGAGGAAGTTCTTTTTCTTTCTAATCCTTGTTATAATTAGTGTACATATTTGTTTTTCAGTAAATTTATTTGTTTTGTAGGGTTTCTTTATTTCTTTTCCTGGTTAAATGGCGGATAACGGTACTGTGACTATTAAAGTCGGACTCATCGATTTCCCACAAACACCGATATTTGTAAATAAAATATTTTGTTTTATTTTTCCGAGTAGATTTTTCTCAAAATGGATAAAAGCATTCCCCCTACTCTCAAAAAGCGATTTAATATTCTTTCTACAAATGAAATTTTGAAAATATACGGCTTGAGGATTGAAAGATTAAGAATGCTTATGCACAAAGACATTCGAGAGGATATACGTGGATAATTGAAGCAAAGATATGAATAGAGGTGAGTTTTCAATTTTTCCTACCAAATGCATGCCTTTTATAGGAAAAAGTTCATATTAAAAAAAATGAAGGGCCAAAAGACTGCAAGTGTGTTACAAATGTGCTTGATGGACTTGTGACACAAGATGTCATTCTTTAGGTATGGTTTCCAGAAACCGAGAAGATAAAATTCAATTCATAAAGGATGGATCGAGTAAGGAGTCTTTAGATAACATTCTATTGACTCTTGATACGCATCCCTTGTGAATTCGTGCACCGTGAAATTCTCCGTTTATGAAACCAATTTCAAAATGAATGTGAACATCGTCTTGGGAATCGACGTTAAAAGACCTTGTTTGCCAATTTATAAGAAAATTGGATGGGAAGCATATCCCGACCCATAGAGGACGTTTAAGCCGTTTACGGACGTAAAACCAGAGGAAAATGTGAGCCACAACCACAACTACTTTTCTGTTCATTAAAATGTTAGTTTTTTTTTTTTACTTTATTGTCTTTATTTTCAAAATTTTTGACAAAGAACAGAGTTCCAATAATTACATTTCTTGTTGCATTCCTTGTAAGTTCAAAGAGTTTGGCTCTGATACCACTTGTAAGTCCAAGCGGCTACGATAATCTAGAGGGGGGGTGAATAGATTATCTCCATCTTTTGGATTTCGCCCTCTTTTTCGAAGTGAATGCTCAAACACAATAATAAAGGTGCGGAATGTAAACAACACACGTCGATTTAAAGAGGTTCAACCCACCAGGGCCTAATCCTCTACCACCCCAAAGATATCCAGGATGGATTTCAAAAAGAAAAAGATTTTATTAATTTACCACAAATTAATACAACACCAACTTACAACAACACCTTGAAGAGCACCACACTCTTCTTCAACACCACCTTTGAGATTACCACAATCTCACTTGAAGATTACCACAATCTCCAACGGCACCTTGTGAAGATTACCACAATCTTCAACCTTGAAGAATACCAAATTCTTCAACACCTCAACAAGAAGATTACCACAATCTTCTTACACCTAACACCTAGATCACCCAAGTGTGTTCTTACCACAAGAACACTCACAAGGATATCTTATGTTGAATGATTACCCAAAAATTCAAAATTACAACTCGATAATGAATAATACAATTGAGTGCAAGTGTAATCAAGAATAGCCTAGACCTCAAGGATGTGAAAGTGAATAGCTAGGCAAATTACAACAAGAAATAAGACAATTGTAAGAACAAGTATATTCTTGAGTGTATCTTGTTGTGTTGTAGTTTTCTCTCATATTGTTGTGCTTCAAAACTTCCTCTATTTATAGGAGATGATTGATACTTGATAAGCTCCTCTTGGAATCTCGATTTCTACAAAATATTGCAATTAAAAACAAGATTATAGCTGTTAGAAATCAATTCCACAATTTAAGGAAAAGTCGTTTGACAACGGTTAGAATTTTGTCATCAAACTTAAGATGATCGGTCGCACAAATACAAAAC
The DNA here is from genome assembly GCA_016081115.2 of Rehmannia glutinosa. Classification (NCBI taxonomy): domain Eukaryota; kingdom Viridiplantae; phylum Streptophyta; class Magnoliopsida; order Lamiales; family Orobanchaceae; genus Rehmannia; species Rehmannia glutinosa. The sequence goes on from JABTTQ020003109.1 coordinate 33,292, forward strand.
GTTTGAAAATGAGAAAACACATTTACACAGGCACGGCCGAGTCGGCGGGTGACCGTGCACGGGAGCATTTTCGAAAAGTAACTTTCTCGGACTCGTTTTTTGGTTACGCTCGACCGGTCAATTTGGACATAGGTCGACCGGTCGGATTTCGACCGGCCGACCACACCGGCCGACCACCCTGTTGACCTGGCCAACCAGCCTTTTTCAAAGCAAATAGCTTATTCACTGTTTTCCACAACTTTCAGTGCGGGATGCCCTATAGGGCGACCGATTGGCCTCAAAACAAAAGTATTGTCTAATTTTATATCGAAAATAAACTTCAAGAAATACTACAAAAAATAGTAAAAATATTTTAGACCGATCGGGAGTATTAAGACAATATTTTAGAACCATTGTTTTGGTGTAAAAACACATTAACACAAAATCATCAAAAGTGTTGTCCAATTTATGTCGAAAATAAACTTGTAGAAATACTCAGGAAAATATTAAAACCATTTTAAATCATTTAGGAGTATTTGGACAACCTTTAAAAACATTGTTTTGGTATAAAAACAAAATCATCAAAATCATGATAAAATCATTTATCAAACAATCTCCCCTTTTTGATGATTACAAACCAAAACAATTTTAACGAGGTCGATTTTGAAAACAAAACATTTTTATCGGTAAAAGGAACTTTCCGTTGTGAGCGACAACATTCCACGCAATATAATCACAATGATGGGAGTAGAGATATTCAAACACATATAGCAAATGCTCCCCTATCAACATGCACAACAAGAGTTATATAGAAGCAACTTAAACATAAGCTAAAATATTAGCTTTTCGATATTGAGCTTAAGTATCAAAACTTAAAAGCTCCCCTGTCAAAGATACATCATTAGAACCGTATATAAGTCCATACTACAACCAATGGACCATGATTCATACATAACCATAATGCACCAAGTGGACTAAATATGATCCACAACTTATGGCTTTATGAAGCCATAGCTTATAGCTTCTTTTCGTTAAAGTTTATCTTAGCTTTTATGAGCTAATGAGCTTATAACCTATTTCTCCCCTTTGGAATCATCAAAAGAATGTTAGCATGATAAATACATCATATATTCATATCAAAGTGCGCAACAAAACCGATGTATCGAGCTATTTGAGCATTGAAGCTTATAAACCAAATAGAGGGAAAAGTCGAATCATACGACTTGTAGAGGTTTATGAAAACTCATTTGATAAGCAAAACATGATCTCTATAAATGTATAAGACTTTTGAAATCGAGAGAATCATGTAGATGATGAATTTTTCATTGAAACGTTTTATCGTAACACTTGGCAAGGCCAAAAATTGAGAAAGATATATATAGCCCTTGTAAATGAAATCAAGCCAAGTTTTTCATCACCAAATGCAATTTAACAAATGTCAATCATCAACAATCAATAAGCTCATCACAAAAATATATGAATTGCATTAAGAAAAATACATATAAGCCACAAACTCAAGGGTTCAACCCAATTGAGCTAAAGAGAGTGAAATTCTTACCATTCGATCGGTAAAGACGAGCAATGATGATGATAGTCGAGCTAGATAATCCCCAAACTATGTAATACATGCAACCAAACACATTTGAAGTGAAATGTGTGTGCAAATGTCAAAGGGGACGAAATAGAGAAGAAAAAGGCCAAATCGCCAAATCTCGGAAACAAAGCAATATATCTCGAAAAACACAAAGCAGGGCGACGGTTGGAGGCCGGGGCGACGGTCGGAGGTCGGGCGGACTGGCCGGAGGCTAGGACGACCGGTCGACCTCAGCCCCTTCACCCCACCGCTTCTTTCTGCTTTTTAAGTTTGATCCAAAAATCCGATTTTTCGCCCCTAAGTTTTAAAAGCGTGCAAAATGCAAACGAAGACCTTATTCAATATATATTATGTTATAATCAAGCTCGAAATGAGGTAAAATACTCGGCGGTTAACGATCAAAGAGTCGCGAGTTATCCTTGAGACGGAATTAAACACATCTCAAGTTTTTGTTAAAAATCACAATCCCTTAAAAATATATCGAATCTCAATATGTTTAGTTCGATTATGACGAAACAAATTTTGAATACGAATAACCATATAATAGATACCGAACTTGTTATCCCGAAAAATAAGAACGTTTTAAAGCTTTGGATACAACAAGTCATAAGAAGAAGTGCCTTTCAAATATTTGAAAATTTCTTTTAATGGCACTTTAATGAGATTCGTTGGGATAATTTTTGAAGTCGAGCATATAGACATAAGGTATATGGAATGTCGAGTCTATAGGAATAATACAAGAAGACATACCTCGAATTTGTTTGTCAACCAACATGCTTTCTCAACCTTTGTCAATCTTTAGCCATAGAGGTTGAGATAGTTCTTCTTTCTTCAATGCTTAACTCCTTCAAGAGTTCTTTTGAAATATAACCATCTTCTTGGCATTGAATAATTTGAAGTCCAAGCAATAAATTGAGCTCCCCCATCATGCTCATCTCGAGTTCACCTAGTATCAACTTAGAAAAATATCTTGCACAAATATTCATTAGTAGCACCAAAAATATTCTCATAAATATGCACAAGTTTACAATCTTGCCCTTTTAAAAAAACAAAGAGAGTAGTATCAACTTTACCTCTTGTAAAATCATTTAGCAAAAATAGCTAAGTCTATCATACCATACATGGGGTACTTGTTTTAAACCATACAAGGCCTTTTATAAAAATCATTTGGCCTATAAAAATTTAAAGCCCGGAGGTTGTTTTACATAGACTTCTTCTTGAATAAAACCATTGAGAAAATTGGATTTAACATCCATTTGGTAAAGCTTGAAATTTTCTTAAAACAAGAATAGGCAAGTAAAATGCAAATAGCTACTATATGTGCTATGAGTGCAAATGTTACATCAAAATCAATTACCTTCTTCTTGAAAATACCTTCGAGCTACTAACCTTGCCTTAGTTCGACCAATGTTGCCTTGGTGATCGAGTTTGTTCGGAATACCCTTTTTTCTACTTCATTACTATCATCATAGGGCATCCAATTGGTCTAAGGTGTTCACAATAGAACATTTACATCCAAATGTTTTGAGGTAACAATATTTGGAGTACTTCGTTTCTCATCTACACAACTAAACAAACTCATTAATGGCATCGCTTATATAAGCAAGAAAAAATAGCCCAAGTGTAAAAACATGCTTCAATCATCAATCACAAAATATCTTGCAAAAGAGCATAGTAGGAATAGACACTATATATATATAGATCATGAAGCAAGAAACACATACTATGCATTTAGAATATCATCAAGAGTCTAATAAATCATGCAAGTTCAAATAAGCTTAAGAAAGCTACAAAAGGTCTCTTTTGAAATTTGAGAATCCGATAGCATATAATTGAGACCTCATTTAAAAGAAGTATTTGAACAAAAGTTGACAAAGCAAATATGTGCAATCAAATATCGAATAGTGCCTTTCAAAAAATCTAAAAATCCTCTTAATGGCATTTGTATGAAATACTATGAAAAACAAGCACATAGGCACATGGCAATACATATATCGAGTCTATAAGAGTAAGAATAACACAAGTAAACGTATTCCTCGATAATTTATGTCTTTTCTTGACAAATAATGACGAAAATGGCCATTTGTGAAAAAATGTAAATCCTACACAATTCTTAAAACAAATCTAGCACAAATCATAATGATAAAAGTGTAGGCTAAGAGATATCACAAGTAAGCTCATGCCATAAAAATCCATAAGAGATGATAACATACTATAGTCTTCAAAAATGCACAAGAGTTTTAAAAACATCATATAAGGTCTTCTTTTTTTCAAAAATTTAAAAGCACAAATATATATTGAAGACCTTAATTAAAAAATAAATATTTGAAAACTCATTTTGCAATAAAGACACAAATAAAAGCATGCATAATAACAAAATAAAATGCATATTTAAATAGGAGATATGGGTTACCAATTACGCCATTTCCATGGGTTGTGTCGTTCCCATTGTTGATGATATCTTCCCTTTGAGAAGTCACTTTGTTGATGATGACTTCTTTGATTACTCCATTTCCAAGGTTTGTTGCCTTCCCATTGTTGAAAGTCTCTTCTTCTTTGAAAATCATCTTGTTGATGATGTCTTTGCCATTTCCAAGGATTGTGTTCTTCCCATTTTTGATTGTACCCTCTTCTTGGAAATTGGCTTTGTTGAGAATAGTTTCTCCTTCTTTGATCAAATGAAACGGTCATTTGATGCCTTCTTTCAGCGGTATGAATTTTCTTGATCATTATTTCACGGTACCTAATATGACATTGTTTTGTGGTACCTTCATGTGTTTGGGTCCTTTGGGATTAGTCTTGAGACTTTTAGGTCTCCAACAATAATTAGAGCTATTTCTAGCCCGACAAGTATTTACCGTATGACCCTTTTTACCGCAATAAAAGCATGTAATAATTCTAGGAGCATAATGACCAACGTCTTAGAGACTTGATTTTTTTCTTGTGATTGACACCCTTAGGCTTATGATCAAGTTCTAGTTTTGAATTATCACAACAATCAACAATATTGGTTATTCTATCGGTACTCAAGTTGGATTTAGATAAATCATTTTTCAAGCAATTTATATCCTCAACAAGAGTACTATTTTCTTTCTCAAGGTTTCTAACCTTGTCAAGAGTGGTGGTGTGAGCACTTGATAGTGATTCATAGGAAGTAAATAAACTATCCTTATCATTTTTCAAAACAATGAATTCCTTTTTCAAATTTTTGTATTTAACAAGTAAGTTTTGGAATTCATCTTGTAGCTCATCATAATCATTTTGTAAATCACTATATTCATTTTGCAATTCATGGTCATAAGAAGTAGAGGGTTTAGAACTTACCTCGTTTTTTCTTCGATGCCCATGAGGCATTGTTCAACTTGTTCATCATGGGAGGTTGTAGAAGGCTTATCCCATGTTGTTGGATTTGATGTTGTATCCATTTGTGAAGTAGATGCTTTTGAGTTGCTCCTTTCATTTGCATATACTTCATAGATGGCTTCTAATTTTGTCATACTTCATGTGCCGATTGAATACCTACAACATGATCAAATTCCAAAGTGGTAAGTGAACAAAGTAAAATATTATAAGCTTTACCATTTAAAGAGATGATTTTCTTCTCTTCATCATTGAGCTTTTGAAGCCTTTTGGGGTGTGTGGTGTATCTTTCATCGGAATGGATTCTCCATTAATGACGGTGTTCCAAATGTCGAACCCGCAACCTTGTAAGTAGCATTCCATTCTTTCTTTCCAAAATATAAAATTTTTGGAATCAAACCGAGGTGGCTTGGCGGTGGAGGTGCAGGAAAGATGAGCTTCATTCGTAGGCGACGATCGTTTCTCTTCACTCGCGATGTGAGACGAGCTTGCCAAAGAGTTTGGCTCGATACCACTTGTAAGTCCAAGCGGCTACGATAATCAGAGGGGGTGAATAGATTATCTCCATCTTTTGGATTTCGCCCTCTTTTTCAAGTGAATGCTCAAACACAATAATAAAGGTGCGGAATGTAAACAACACACGTCGATTTAAAGAGGTTCAACCCACCTAGGGCCTAATCCTCTACCACCCCAAGATATCCAGGGATGGATTTCAAAAAGAAAAAGATTTTATTAATTTACCACAAATTAATACAACACCAACTTACAACAACATCTTGAAGAGCACCACACTCTTATTCAACACCACCTTTGAGATTACCACAATCTCCAATCGGCACCTTGTGAAGATTACCACAATCTTCAACCTTGAAGAATACCAAATTCTTCAACACCTCAACAAGAAGATTACCACAATCTTCTTACACCTAACACCTAGATCACCCAAGTGTGTTCTTACCACAAGAACACTCACAAGGATATCTTGTGTTGAATGATTACCCAAAAATTCAAGATTACAACTCGATAATGAATAATACAATTGAGTGCAAGTGTAATCAAGAATAGCCTAGACCTCAAGGATGTGAAAGTGAATAGCTAGGCAAATTACAACAAGAAATAAGACAATTGTAAGAACAAGTATATTCTTGAGTGTATCTTGTTGGGTTGTAGTTTTTCTCATATTGTTGTGCTTCAAAACTTCCTCTATTTATAGGAGATGATTGATACTTGATAGCTCCTCTTGGAATCTGATTTCTACAAAAATTGCAATTAAAAACAAGATTATAATTTGTTAGAAATCAATTCCACAATTTAAGGAAAAGTTGTCTGTACAACGGTTAGAATTTTGTTGTCAAACTTAAGGCGACCGATCGCGCACAAATAGACGTTTGAAAATGAGAAAACACATTTACATAGGGCGACCGGTCGATGGGGGTCCGAAGTCGATTCTATGTCCAAATGTCGGCCGAGTCGAGCAGGCGAAAAACGAAAGTCTGAGAAAGTCGTTTTGAGAAAATGCTCCTGTCACGGTCACCCGCCGGTCGGCCGACCGCACCGGCCGACCACACCGGTCTACCACCCCGTTGACCGGTCAACCAGCCTTTTTCAAAGCAAATAGCTTATTCACTGTTTTTCACAACTTTCGTGCACGGGATGCCCTATAGGGCGACCGATCGCCTCAAAACAAAAGTATTGTCCAATTTTATATCGAAAATAAACTTCAAGAAATACTCCAAAAATAGTAAAAATATTTTAGACCGATCGGGAGTATTAGGACAATATTTTAGAACCATTGTTTTGGTGTAAAAACACATTAACACAAAATCATCAAAAGTGTTGTCCAATTTATGTCGAAAATAAACTTGTAGAAATACCCGGAAAATATTAAAACCATTTTAAATCATTTAGGAGTATTTGGACAACCTTTAAAAACATTGTTTTGGTATAAAAACAAAATCATCAAAATCATGATAAAATCATTTATCAAACACTTATTACTTGTCAGGAGTATTTTAATTAAATTGACAATGTGGGTGTTAACCAAATCATTTCTCCACATGTTAGATAGAATATTTAAGTATTTCAAATCACAACATAACCATTTCAAACGACCAATTAAAGTTGAGAATGCTTGTTTTCTCAACATCACCGTCTCATTCACAAAAGATGTGTGAATATTAAAAATAAAATACTTTATCATGATTAAACTTTGATTATATGCATCATAACTAATCTTTCCACAAAACTTAGAATGTGCACAAAATAATTTCTTCTCTTTTCTTTGTTGTTTTTTTATTAATTTAATCAAAATAGCATCATTGAATTCAACAATAAGACTATTTTATTGTTTTGACAATTCACAATATTTTTTAAAAAAATTCACAACATGTCATGTTTTGAAAAGGGAATTACTACAAAAACAATATCAATAAAAATAGGGATGCGTCTCAAGAATATCAAAATGACATTCTTTACTCGCCATCGTGTTTTTTATTTTTTTAAAATCACACATTGCAAACTAGATTTAAAAAACACGTTTACCGAAAAAATATCAATTATCACTCCCCAACTTATCTAAAACATTGTCCTCAATGTAAAAAATAAATAGGAAAGTAAGGTTTAAAAGATATCACACGATGTATGACTTATTGAAATGAAACCGAAAGAACACGAGTAGTAGTTATATCCATGAAGGATAAATCTCACAACGTCGAGAGACAAATCCAATTTGCATTTTTGACTTCTATCCTCGGACCAAACAACATGAGCCAATTTTGGATCGGGTTCAACAACAAATGCTTGAGCCGATCGATTAGTTTACGTGGTGTTGTTGCACAAATTATAATTCATCCGCAGACGGTGAAATAAAACCTTTCTCGACAAAGATAATCTATGAAAGACAACAAACCGTCAAAGAAACCATTAACATTTGAATACCTATAAAGGCACGGTGAATGTTGAGTTGTGCCAGGAGATCACTTGGAATAACTCCTCCAAAGTATATCAAAACCACTAGGTAGGGTGATAAAGGCATCTGCATTATGCATCATATTCACTATTCTATCTTACATGTTTGATACTCTTAACTCGTCTCCAATGGCTTGACCGGTGATTTGTCGAACACCTAAATATTTTGGGATAACTCCTAAGACTCGACTCTCCCAAATAGCGCAGAACAAAGAACACACCGCATTAACCCCAAACTACCTCCCGTATACTAAGTTAATGTTGTTAAAAATGTATAATTATTTTTTGTTTATATTATTATTGTACCTTATTAATATTAATAATAATATAAATTTATAATATTATTAATATGTTCGGAATTAAATAGTAAATCGACATAAAATTGTATTTGGAAGCATTTTTAGTGTAGTGCGGGGTCAACGAGCATAACTTTCATTTCCGACATGATTTTGGGATGGTTCTTGAAGATATAGATTCACAATCCATTCATTTACAAGTTTTCAGAGATATTAAAAGTTTGGAATGATATTTTCTTGGATAAAAAATTCATCATAACTTGAAGCTTGAAGGGTTGCTCATTTAGTTTCCACACTTGACCAAGTTTGATATTTTAGGTATAACTCGGAAACCACAAGTTAATTGGAGCTAAAATTTTAACTGAGTATGTAAAAATAATAGGGTTACAATATTGATGAAGACCCCAAAGTTAAATTGATTTGTTGAATTTTAAAAAAACCCAAGAAGTTGTTGTCTTGATTAATCCCGTATGCCAACCAAATCTCAATTATTCAACCATATATTGACTCATGGTGGTTGGAATTCAATGAAACCAGTTGGAATTTGAAGCTAACATATGTGCCAATTGATTTGTGGAAGAAAATTGTGCAAAGGTAGCTGAAATCATAGACAAAATGGCCAGTCAAAATAAGTGGAAAAGTTGGTGTTGATTTTCATATTTCTTACTTGCAATAAAAATAAAGAATAAAATAATTGCAAATTTATTTTGTGTTGGCTATAAATAGAGGGCATTAACATTAGCCAAGTGCAAGTTTTATGTAGAGAAAATTAGAGTTAGAGGTTCAAAAGAAATTTTCTTTGTTGTTTTTTTAAACTATAGTAAGTTTTCTAGTATTTTATACAATATTTTCTTTAGTTTTTCTTCAATCTTTTGTTTTCTCTACTTTCTTCATGTTTTTCTAAGTTCATTTTGTTGAGGAAGTAGGGTGAAACTCTTGATGAAGAAAAAGGAATGATTGTAGATTTATATTAAATTTCATTGTTTATATCACCAATTTGTTTTTAGCTTATATCTTTTTTATTTGGTGGTGTTTCTTGATTTATGTATATCTATTGACACAAAAAATACTTGGTTACATTTAGTTAAATGTCTGATTTTATTCAACTGACTACTAATGTGAATACCTTGATTTGTTGTAAAAAAAGAATACATAAATACTTGATCTCGTAAACAAGTATTGGTGTTATAAGATAAATTCTAATTGATGATACAACATGATCACTCATTGCATGATTTATATTTATAATATCTTCCCATTGGAACCTTCGTTGTGTATGGATTCCAATAGTGGCAATCCAAAAAGGTAAGAAAATATAACCATTCCTTTATCCAAGTCAAGAGTGAATCTCTAATCCTCAATATTTCTATTACTTAAATTTTTGTAACACAAAAAAATATTCTTACTAGTTTAAAATCTATTTACTCATCACTTAAATAAGATCTATCATGTAAACTTCCATCAACTTCCTGTGGATCGACCTCGGACTCCCGAGAAATTTATTACTTGAGACAACCCGCACTTGAGTTTGCAACCTTAAAGTTGTAGCATGTGTATATGTGGTACGAATTAGTATGTGACTATAGTTAATAAAACTTTGTAATTCACCTGGACTAGTTATATCCTTAATAAGTTATGACCGATTTAGTAAACTCTTACGGATTGAATTTTGTTAATGATAGACCATTAGTTGTAAATGACATAGACTATTAATTTAAAGGACTAATCATTAATCTCAAAAAGTTTAAGAATTTACAAAAAAAAAAAAGATATTGTCTTAATGGGCATAAGATATTAGAAGAACTAGAGATATAGTTTCTACTTTATATTTGAGAGCTTCTCCCAAGTCCAACAATATAATCTGTTTCATGTTGCAAAAATATTTCGCAGTACAGTTTATAAAATCGAGAACCGAAAAAATACAGAATATTTATAAAAACAAAAATGGCTCGAATCGTGTGTTTGACACACTATCCTTAAAACAGAAAGGAGATGAACGTTGAAGATCTCGATTCTTAAGCCGGATTGAAAAAGATAACAAAGGATCTCGAAAGGAAAATGTTCAATCATGTGGCTGCTAAAGCCAATGTTGTGGAGCATGCCGAAAGCTCCAAAGGGAAAAAGAAAACTGGGAAAAGCTGGAAAAGGGTTCAATATTTGGGACCGAAAGGAGGCATCTCCAAAAAGAAGTTCAAGGAAATGCTTCAATTGTGGCGGCAAAGGGTCACAAGGCTTCGATTGCAAGAAACCAAAGAAAAATCGAGAGGCTAACATGGTTGATCACATTTCTCAAGAAGTGTCGGATATGAACCTGTTGTGGTGATCTCAAGTGAACTTGGTAGGTTCAAACCGAAACAATGGTGGATTGATTCTCGGTGCTACTAGGCACGTGTGCTCTGTCGAGAGAAATGCCTCGTTCTTTGAAAATGTATTTAGTGCAAATCGAGAGAAGAAGCAAGCTCTTCTAAATGGATACATGATTCAATAGAACAAGAGCAAGAAGAAGAGGTAGAAATTAGACGCTTTGACAAGAAACGAGCTAGTATAGAAAAATCTTTTGGTCCAAATTTTCTAACCTACATGTTGGAAAGTGAACCTCAAAGCTATAGAAAAGCTATAACTTCTTCTCAAGGACCATTATGGAAAGAATCCATAAAAAGTGAAATTGATTCCATCTTACAAAACCATACTGGGAACTAGTGGATCTTCCCGAGGCGCAAGAAACCACTAGGTTATAAATGGATTTTCAAGAAGAAAATGAAGGCGGATGGAACAATTGATAAGTACAAGGCTGACTTGTAATTAAAGATTCTGAGACAAAAAGAAGGCCTTGATTACTTTGATACGTATTCTCCGATTCGAGAATAACATCCATTATATTGGTACTTGCAATTGCCGCATTGCGAAATCTTGAAGTACATCAAATGGATGTAAAGCGCTTTTCTAAACGGAGATTTAGAAGAGGAGATTTACATGGAACAACCTGAAGGGTTCTCTGCACCTGGGCAAGAGAACAAGGTTTGTAAACTGGTCAAGTCATTATATGGCTTGAAACAGGCACCAAAACAATGGCATGAAAAATTTGATAATGCCATGAAGGAGTGTGGATTTAAAATAAATGAATGTGATAAATGTGTTTATGTTAAAGACACTGAAAATGGCTATGTCATTTTGTGTCTTTATGTAGACGACATGCTTATCATTGGAAGTAATGATAAAATAATTAAAACCACAAAAGATATGTTGAACTCGAGGTTTGACATGAAAGATATGGGTTTAGCTGACGTGATCCTCGGAATAAAGATTTCTAGAACTTCAAATGGACTGACACTTGATCAGTCACATTATGTGGATAAGATTCTAGAAAAGTTTAGTAAGGATGACACGTCATTAGCTAGAACTCCTATAGACACGAGTCAACATCTATCAAAGAATAGAGGTGATCTTTGTGTCTCAATTGGAATACTCACGAGTCATAGGAAGTCGATGTACTTAATGAGTTGTACAAGACCAGGACATTGCTTATCTTTGTGAGTAAATTGAGCAGAGATACACGAGTAATCCAACACATGAACACCGGAAAGGTATAGTGAGAATACTTAGGTATTTAAGATACACTCGTGATTTTGACCGCACTATACAATATATCCTATTTTGTTATTGAAGGATGCGGCGATGCTAATTGGATATCTCGATATTAAAGACTCTAAGTCTACAAGTGGATTTGTATTCACTTTAGGTGGTGCGATCATATCGTGGAAATCTTCTAAGGACGGTAATAGCTAGATCCACAATGGAGTCTGAATTTATAGCTTTAGACAAGTGTGGAGAAGAAGTTGAATGGCTCGGAACTTCTTAGAAGATATTCCAAAGTGGCCAAAACCCGTGCCAAAGACAATTTGTATACATTGTGATAGTCAATCGGCGATTGGCGGGGCCAGAAGCAATATGTATAATGGTAAGTCTAGACACATTCGTCAGAGACACAATACCATTAGACAACTACTCTCAACCGGTGTTATCTCTATTGACTATGTGAATTCAAAGGATTATATAGCGAATCCATTAACCAAAGGGTTAAATCGAGAGTTAGTTGCAAAATCATCAAGAGGAATGGGACTTAAGCCTCCGGAAAAATGAGTTGATACAATGGAAACCCAACCTAGTTGATTTGGAGATCCCAAGATCTAGGTTCAAAGGGACAACCTAATTGTAAAAGACTCTAGGATGCTGTGGGGGATTTTTCCTTGTTCATTCCTTAAACAGTGAAGCCCGTGAAAAGAAGAGGATAAGCATTTGGCTTTTAATGATTCTTGTGCGTCGGTAAGCCGAAATGGGTAGTACGGGCTACTCTTAAAGAAGAATCACCTATGTGAGAGAGAAGTGGGGCCGTCAAGAGAATTGTGTGAGGCTCAATTCTTAGAACCTCTTGCAGAACCAGGCATATGTTGAGCCATGAATGAACATAACAATGAGAATCAAGTATGTTAGGAAGAATCTGTGTGAGGTATATCATCTTTTACACAAAAGGCGAAACAGATCAAAGACATCACGCTCTCATCGATCGGCTAATAAAGTAAATATATTTTCACAAGGAAATGTTCAAAGGGTAACACCTACCTATCCTATGTAGGGTTCAACTATTGGACTTTATCACCAAATCTTTGTATCCTCGTAATTTCCTTCATGTGGGGATTGTTGGAAAAATAGTGAAGGAAATTGTACATTTGGGGTGCGATTTTCTTGGGACCTCGATTGTCTAATGACAAAAGTAAAAGTCGATTCTTGTTCTACTCGTGAGAACATTAAAATCGAATATTTGTTTGTCCAAAATGGTGTTTGGATGAAGGAGAAATTAAAGCTTAAAGATGATGTATTGGAATTAATTTAAAAGAAGAAACCATGTGGGTTTGTCTTCTTTTAAAGTTGGTTTGTCCACATGGAAAAACAAAGGCAATTTTGACTAGTATATATAATGCCACATTTTACTAAGGTGTAAGATTATATTGCATAGAGGCTCTCTCTACACGAGCTCGAACCACCGACTTGTGTGCCGGCGCGACTGCACGAATGTCCGACCGAAATCGAGCCACATAGTCTAGCCTATGTTTCTTTGATTTAATTTATTTTCGAATTTTTAAATTTCATAAATACTGATTTTAATTTTGAATTTAAATTATTTGTAACATGACCCATATTAATTCTGAATTGAAATTTGATGTAACAACAAAAGTTATTGTTGTGTAACAAAGAAATGTAATTGTTGTGTAACAACAATTTGCTTTAATTCTTCAGTCATGTATCGGCTTATAAAAAGTGAAATTTGTGATCAAGGACACACTCTCAACATCCGCACTTTGATATTTTCTCTGCATATTGTTCTTAGAATTACTTTGGCCTCCTGCATATTTTGGTGATAATTTCGGGCGTAAATTCAGTTCACAGGACAAAAAGGTAGTTCGGTTTTTCCGTCTTATCCTGGGAAACAGGCGTCGAGAATAGGAGACAAATGCATTTTAAGGATAGTGTGTCAAACACACGATTCGTGCCATTTTTGTTTTTATAAATATTCTCGTATTTTTCGGTTCTCGATTTTATAAATCATCTTTGCGAAATATTTTTGCAACATTTCATGATATATATATATACTAAGTTGTTTGTAAAGGGAAACATATATAAATTGAGTTATTCTGAACATAAATTGGTATAGGTACTCAACAAAGTTTGGGAAGATTAGCTTGGAATTGAGAACTAAAAATATTTTGGACCAACCAAAGGTGGGCAAATATTATTTTTTCCAAAAGGAAAATAGATTTGCTTTTAATTTCATGAATTTCATAACTTCACGAGATACGTCATTTTGAATACAATTCTCTTGTTAGAAAAAAAAATTCGGTATCATTCATGGTTTTAATTTACATTTGCATTATGATTGTTCTAATTACTTTATTTGACCTTTGGGCAAATAAATATCATATTGATAACAATATCAATTTGTTCGAGTCTATTGCGGTGTGGGTGAGTTAGACAATGAATTGAATAGTTTGCATGTGGTCTTTGTTTGACTACCCATGTACCTATTCCCATTTTCTAGTCGGGTCGGACACTGACGATGAAATTTGGGTCGTAGAACGGTATATTCCATAATATGATGATCTCAGGCAAAACCCATTAGCTAAAGAGACGTCGAGCCAAGCGGGAGGGATAAGGTGGCGGGCTTCGGCCAAATATCGTTTGAAAGCTATAAGGAGAAGCGAAAAGCTCGTGTCTAATCAATGCGAGATCCTATGTTTCTTTGTTCACGGGATTGACTATTAACCAACCGATTTCCAAATCGAATTGCTAAATCTGAAAACTTAAATAATTTGTTATTTCTTATCTTGTTCTACTAAGTTAGCTCTGTAAATGTTTGTTTGTTGTTTGTACATCATAAAATAAAATTCTTATTTTAACAATTGTGTAATCCACCTCTCTATCCTTTGGGCTTGTTTAGCTCACCCCACATTTTCTTTTCTTTTTAAAATCTTTGAAGTCGAGAACTATCAAAATATCGAGTTGGATACATGACTTTCGAATAATATTAAGCGAAATTAGCAACTTTTCTTTTGAGCCATGTTGTGGCTTGTATATATTTTGTTACATCCTGAGGACGACTTGTAATATATATGATTGACATCAGGTTATTATAATTCGGACTTCAAATTTGTATTTTATTTTATCGTAGTAAGTGTTGTAACTTTGAACTAAATGTTCTAGAAGAACTTGACTTGTATAGTTGTATTGTTATAATGATTTGGAACCACTATTTTATATTATTGTATTTTATTTTATTATATTCCATATGTTGCATGACAAATTTCTCATATTCGAGTTGATTTCTTTTTAAAATTCCAGGTTGAAATTATATCGGGTTATTGCATCGTGTCAGGATTGCTACATTTAACCAAAATTGGAGAACACATTTAGCTCTCGTGGTGTTAATTTAAACATGCATACGACGACGTTTCATTTTGTAACCTTCACCAACCCCGCGCGCGTCGAGAAAATTATATCACCATCTGGCATTAGCAATTTTCCTAAATCCTAAGAAGAATATCCCGTTTCAACCTAATGGGTATTATACGGTTAGTTGGATAATTTACATCTACACATACCAGAGCTGTCCCTGGGGCGGTCGAGGCGGCACCGCCGCACCGGCCCCCCTCCGGCGAGGGGCCCCCGCCCCAGAATTCTTTTTTAATTTTTTTAATGGTGTAAACTACGTCTTTCATGTAACAAAAAGGCTGGCCCTTGTACACATAAATCTGCTTAGATTGATGGCTCGTGTCCTTCTCCATTTTTTAAAAGGTCGCGTGTTCGATTTTTGCATCAGCAAAATATTCATTTTTTTCGGCCTTCTAAGGGGGAAACAATAAAGATTGATTTATCAACTAAATTAAAATTGGGTTGTGTTGTAAAAAAAAAGCATTTACATTTCCAATAAAACCATCAAATAATATTATAAAATTCTCAAGAAAAGCATCAACCAATGTTGTAGAAATTTCAATAATATTTTTTTGATAAGAATTATTTATCTTTAATTGTTCTATTTTCAGCATTAACATGAATTGTATCAATTTTATTCTATTTTGATTAGAGTTTATTCGTTGTCTTCTCAATATCGATTCTATTTTTGCTTAGGGTTCTTCCTCAATTCCTTATGGTTGATTTCAATTTAGAGTGAATTTTTAGACTAATTTGATTATGAAAAAAGCGATTGATGACTTTGCAAATAAAAATACAAGGACATTATTTTTTTCTAATGTATTTATAGTTTTTCCTTTAAATATGTAACGACCCAATTTTATTAATTTAAAATATTCTAAAAATATTTTAAAAAACATGATTTTATAAATTAAAGTGATCCCAATAATTATCAAAAAGTCGATTTATTATTTTTATTCTTAAGGAAAATAATAATAATAATAATAATAATAAATCTTCCAAATTAAATATCCAACAATTATTCCAAGCGTAAATAGGAAAAATTGAAGACATAAATCTAAAATTTAGTCCGATCATAATTATTTAAAATATAAATATAGCATGATTTATTCCACCATCCATAACATCATATCTTGATCGGATTCCTCAACGAAAGTCATGATAATAATAGAGTGAGCTTCATCTCATTTTCGGTATGGATATATCTGTCAATATTTAATATAACATGAAAAGGCATTCACATAATTACAAAAATAAATTCATTCATTTTCTCTTTTTCCTCCGATTCGCAGTTCTCGTATATAGCATTGCGGGTTCACCCCAAGATACGTTTGATCCCGGACCCTTTTCATAGCCCCTAGCTTTTATATGAATTTATTTTCTTGACGTATATATTGCAATCAATGAAGTACAATCATGAAATATTAAATAAAGACAAATAATATGGAAATCCCTACCTTAATAATCGCGAGATACTTTCGATGTAGAAAAATTGAACAATAAAAATCCAAGTCCTCGACCCCTTCGATTTATACGTTAAATAAATATATAAAATTAATATGCGATTTTAATAAATTGAACTAGTTAATAAAATAATTTGGAAAAAATAAAATATTGAAAGAAGGCTTGTGGATTAGGAATTATATATATATATGTATATATATATGTAGGAAACATGAATAGTAATTAGAAAAATATAACTACCTTATAATTATTTGAGATTTGGTGTAAAATTTATGTATAAAGTTATAAACATATATATACTAAGTAATCTTACCCCTAAACTTAAATTTAGCCCTTAAGAATACTAACCCTAATTTGACCCCTAAAAGGCCAAATAACCCCTATATAAACCTCTAAGTTAAATATTAATTATAATATTGATAATTATCATAATAAAGATAATGTGATAATGATAAAAACATAATAAATCTAACATGTATATAATTTTATTAAGAAAGGATACACATAATATTATTGATAATTATTAGTCTAATAAAGATAACAATAATATTAATGTTTAAGTGTTCTAATTATTATTTTTTTTAGAAAAATTGGGATATTACAAAATATATGATGTAATAATATTTAAGTATTTCTTTATAACATTATTTTAATGAAATTAGAAACATTAAAACTATAATACAATGTTTTATTATTTTATGTTTCGATAAATGAAAATTTTCTTGTAACAACGATTACTTGGTTATTATTATTTTTTTAATATAAATATAGAGGGTCTATTTTTTTTCGCACTAGGCCCCTCAAAACATAGGAACGACCTAACACATGCATACGCACTAATTTGTATTTATGTGTATTTATAAGGTTAAATAAATTTTGTTGTATATTATCAATTATATCATCTCTAGTTCCACTGATATGCAATATACATTATACACATTATTTACCGTGCTCCACATTTAATTAATGTCTAGCTTAATAAAAACTTTAGAATTTTTTTTTATACATTTTGTTCTTGGTTTACACATTCGATGTATGAATCTTCCGAGGGTTTCAAGGCTATGGCCGTAGCCGCTCGACAATGGTGGTACGATATGGCGGATGAGGAAGAACAATGCAAATTGGAAGATTTAAAACCAAGTTAGGACTCATCAATTACTCCACTTGTCTTTCTTATGTGATTGCTTCGAAACTATGAAATTTATGGGAATTGCGTCTCGTAGATCATGGTGACATTCACATCAAACCATCAAGCGATCTTTGAAAGACGCGTCTTTAAAAAAATAAATGGCAATACCAATCGAAAATCTTTGAAAAATAGACGATCTTCATTTAAATTACCTTTTTAAGTTTTTTTTTGCTATTTCCTTTTTTTTTTTTTTGGGGAAATTTAACATTGTTTTTCTTCACTACATAATCGATTTGTAATTATAACCCTTTCCTTTCTTTTTTACATATTACCATTTATTTAAAAAACAGATATTTTCTGTCCACCAACCCCACACATATAACATGGAAAATGTTCACGCATTCAGTGAGATTCATTCAACCCACCAACCTAATTGGAGTATATATATATTACCATCACATAATTTTAAAGACACCCTACACTAGATCTCCTCCTCTACACAATATTTGCCAAAATGACGATGTCAATGTCCGCCGCCGCCGCCACTAGCACCACCACGACCGCGTCAGTTCCCCACCTCAAATCCGCCACCGCCACTACTCAGATCGCCGCCTTTCCCACCACCCTCTCACGCACATCCACCTACGCCAAGAAACCCATTTCCATTACCTGCTCATCCACCACACTCCAAACCCCACCACCCGCCGCCGCCTCCGCCACAGATCGCGTCTTCAATTTCGCTGCCGGCCCCGCCACCCTCCCGGAAAACGTCCTCCTCAAGGCCCAATCGGAGCTCTACAACTGGCGTGGCTGCGGCATGTCCGTCATGGAGATGAGCCACCGGGGGAAAGAATTCCTCTCCCTCATCCAGAAAGCCGAATCAGATCTCCGAACCCTCCTCAATATTCCGTCCGAATATTCCGTCCTCTTTCTTCAAGGCGGCGCCACCGCCAATTCGCCGCTATCCCCCTCAATCTCTGCAAACCTGACGATACCGTTGATTACGTCATCACGGGATCTTGGGGGGACAAGGCTTACAAAGAGGCTGCCAAATACTGCAAGCCCAAATCCATCTGGAGCGGTAAACCTGAAAAATACACCAAGATCCCCAGCTTCGACGCCCTGGAACAGACACCAGGCGCCAGGTATTTGCATATTTGCGCCAATGAAACAATTCACGGGGTTGAGTTCAAGGACTACCCTAAGCCCGCGAATGAAAATGAGGTACTCGTGGCCGATATGTCTTCAAATTTTTGCTCGAAACCGGTTGATGTGAGTAAATTTGGTGTGATCTACGCCGGAGCCCAGAAAAACGTCGGTCCATCTGGGGTCACCATTGCGATCATTAGATCTGATCTAATTGGAAATGCTCAGCCACTCACTCCCGTGATGCTGGATTACAAGATCCACGCGGATAACAATTCGTTGTACAATACACCCCCGTGCTACGGGATTTATATGTGCGGGCTCGTGTTTGAGGACCTAATCGCGCAGGGTGGATTGAGCGCGGTGGAGCAGAAGAATTTGAAGAAGGCGGATATTTTGTACGACGCCATTGATGGGAGCAAAGGGTTTTACAGGTGCCCTGTTGAGACTAGCGTGAGGTCGCTGATGAACGTGCCGTTTACTTTGGCAAAGCCGGAGTTGGAGGCGGAGTTTGTGAAGGAGGCTGCCAAAGAGAAGATGGTGCAGCTCAAGGGGCATAGATCTGTTGGCGGTATGAGGGCTTCGATTTACAATGCCATGCCTCTGGCTGGAGTTGAAAAGTTGGTAGCTTTCATGAAGGATTTTCAGGCCAGGCACGGCGGTTAAAAATTGGTATTGTTGTATTTTTCGAGTCTTTTTATGTACTACTGTATGATTGTTTTGGTTTTGCAGTCCGTTTTAGATCCTGTTATCCTCCTTGATTTCGCTTTTTGATTTTGTTAGTCATAATATATATGGTTGATTGAGGTTTAAGAGAATGTATGGAGTTGAGATTGTTCTTATTGATCTGCATGAAATAAGATGATTGAATGGTGAGGATTTATGTGGTTATATGAGTATTCTTCGAGTTATCATGGCTTTTGTCGTTGGCATATTTAGTCACCCAAAAAAGAAAGTTATAACGCATGTCGATCATACTTTGAACCTGGGATTATGAATAGATAGAGGTTCAAACACATCACTCTTCAAAATGAACAAAAAGGAAAAGAAAAATGAAAGATAGTTGATGCCTTTACAAAGTGCTGAAATTACTAAATGCATGATTGATATGGAATTTGCTTCAGATATTTATATCCTCAAACTGTTTTAACAGCTAGAAAACCAATAGACCCCTCAAGATTAGAGGAGAAGATACACAGGGAGTGTGTGCAAAAACTTAATTCTTTCAAAAGAAGTGATTTATTGTAGCAGAAGTAAAAGTAGCTGAAAATAAAAGTTGGCAGTGTTTACATATAGAATGAGAAGTTGAGAACTAGAAGTTGAGAGTATTTGGTGAAAAAGTTGTAAAATTGCTTATTTATTTGTAAACGTCAAACCAAAGAAGGTAAGTAGAAATCTAAAGACCCATCTCCTTGATTTTAGATGTTGATTAAATGAATCTGAATCAGAAGCTGGTATTTGCAAACACTTAAAAGTAATTTTTTCCAGCCAAATGCTGAGAAACAATTTTTCTTAGTGATTGCAAACACTTCCAAAGTCGTTTAAGGGAATATCCATTGAGGATATTAGAATCTCAAATGTAAGCTGGTCCTTGGACATGATGACACATTTGTGGGGCCTCTTTGTGTGTCCCTGTGATCCAATGGTTGGGATGTCCTGGAAGACCACCAGCTAAGTGCAACTCAAGAAAGAGTCTCTTTTGTTGGTCAGCTATTCTCAGTCAATAGTAAACTTGAGAGTGGTGAGCATGTTTAGGTAGAGAGAGAGAGAGAGACAAACATGTGGTGGCAGCACATCCACAATCTTCACCAACAAATGCATTCATTTGGAATATATTTGTTACGCTGCATGGCCTTATAAAACACATTTATTCAACAAAGAGCTAACTCACATTATTTGCTCCGAGTTGCAAAAATTACAGTGTGATAGATTGTCTGTAACCAATTCCTTCATTGATGGTTGTCTCTGGTGTGTATATGTGACCGAGTTATAGTAATTAGTAACTATGGAACAGGGCTTGTTGTGGCCATGGCAATGGTTTTCTGGTATCTAATGAAATAATCTCTTGAAACATCAGAAGATCCTTTTTGCATTATAGTTTATAGCTAACTGCTATTGTGTCAATCCTACAAATCTAAGAGGTAATATTCTCAAAAGCCTCTTTCAGCTTGCTGAACGAAGAATGGTAGTGTGATTATACTTAAAGTTATCAACACTTGCTGTTCTTCGAATGTAAAAACTAAAACATTATGATCACATCATTTTAGGGCTTCAAAAATTGTAGCATCACTTTGATCACCAACTGTTTCAGCTTGTTGCTTATGCAGTTATGCTTTACCTATTTTTTTTTTAATTGTTTATCGAGTGACTATAATACTTTGGTAAAACACCTTAAAGTTTTTAGTTGTGACTTGCTCGATAATGCAGGCTGGAAGTTTTGAATCACATAACCACTGAAAAGATTTTGCAGGCAAAAAAAGTATCAGAATCACATAGGGTTTTGGTTTCCAACTTGATTTGCTCAAAATAGGTATGCCGCATTGAAAACCTGAAACTGTTACATGATAATACTGTAATATATAAAATCTTGATTTGGAATTGGAATTGGAATTGGGGGGATATAATCTGTTTAGTTACAGTTAGCTTGTTGCTCTGGGATTATCTTAGCACAGGCTCTCGCAACCATATCAGTTTCTAGAGGATCACTGTGATGATTTATGTACATAAGTCACGAGCAAATTTGTGCTTTTTAGGAGTTTGTAACAAAATTGAACATTTTTTTTTCTTTTGACAACAAACTGAACATTTGTTAATCAAATTCTATTAGGAGGAACATCGACACGTGGCAGCATGCAAATCAAAATGGTGTTCTGCCTTTTTTTTAAAAACACATACACATACACAATGTTCTTTTTTTTATTTTAATTTTGTTAGGTTAAAGTTTGAGTGAAAAATTATAAATCTTACATAAAATTACATATTTGCATTAATGTCATTAAATTTCACATTTTGTTTTTGAATTTGATTAATTTTGAAAATGAAAAATTTAATAAATATTATATTAAATAAAATTACATATATAATATGCTTATCAATATATAAAGTAATGAAAATCAATATTAAATGAATAAAATAAAGAATCTTATGAAATATTTTTTTAGAGTAGAAAGTAGTGCAAATTGCTGAAGATAGGTGCAAATTTTGCACTAAAATAATGCAGCTGGAGAAGATCTAAGTCTTATACAATACTTACAATAACATTTGTCTTATTAAATATTACCCACACTACTCATCTTAGAATCTGTATTTTCACAAGTACCCACTTAGAATTCTCATATTATTTTCTTTATGTTATTATTATAATTAGTATTATAACATAGTTGCCATTTTTAAGTTAATTTCCATCACTATTAATACTATTATTTAAAATACACATATTTAATTAATTTTTCTATTTTATCAATGATCAATGATATTTTGGACCCATATTATAACATTTAAGTTAGAATTCATTTTCTTAAGCCCAATATCTTATTTTATTTTTAGGGTCTAACCCAACATTTAAGCCTTAAAGTTGGTAAACCCAATAGCCCATGCCCATTTGGTTCAATTAACTTGACAAAATCAGTTTTATCCCAATCTTCTTCGAAACCACCAGCAGATTCCATTAACCCACGTATATTTAGCAGGTCTTTTTCATTACACCATTTTTCTCAATCGTGATCAACAGTTTTATGCTAACTTTCCACAACCTTGAGAGGTTAAGACCAATTTTTGCTCACATTTTCATCTGTTGATCCATGAAAACAGATTCACAGGGCTAGTATTTTGGGAGGGAAAATTCGGATAAAAATCTGGAAAAAGATAAAAACTCCCCTTTTCATTTTGATAGTAATTTGCCACCTTCTGTTATCATCTTCTTTCCTTTATTATTCATTTTCCCACTACCATTGCCAACACTCTCAAGCTTTCAGTCAGCCGGAGAGAAGCATGAACAGTCGCCGGCAGAATCCGCAAGACAACTTTGCCATGCTCGCTGTGCTATTGACCGCCGCCGCATCCCCAAATCTTAGCCCCGCTGCTAGTCACCGGTGTGTTGGGTGTGCGAGCGTAGTAACAACGGGATACGAGTTGGGGTGTTCAGCGAACGGAATAAAGCGTTGGAAATAGACGAAGGAGAAGAATTATTTGAAGTCTTGATTTGAATGTTAAACATTCCAGTGGGCCGAAACCAAACTTTTCTCCTCTCAAACCAAATTAAATGCTTAGTTTCAAATCACAATTCCCAAAACATTTATCCATATCTTTCTTTAGAAAACATTCAGATTGCTTTTATTTCTTATTTTACAGTATATATATAATATATTTGATACAAATCCAATTACTTTTTACTCAACAATATATATATATATATATATATAGGGGAGGTTAAAAATGAGATCACATATTATAGTGAGGCAGTGTTGACTCATCTCAACCTTCCATTATCTACATCAATGGCTAAAATAAATAGGGTTTAAAATTACATTAAATATTTAATTAATGGAAAATAAGGGTATAATTGTCAAATTACCCAAGTGGGGGACCATCCAAATATGAAATCGATTATTAGGAGAGAGAAAATCACGTGGGGAGAGAGAAAATCCCAAGAAAATCGCGATGGAGAGAGAAAATCGCGCATGTGCTGCGATACATTATCTTTGTACACTTATCATATATTTGTTGTATACTTAACACTATTTTAATGTATGTTTAGATAATTTTCTTTGCATATTAAAATGGTCAAACAAAAATATGTGGGGGCGAAGTGAATCAAGGAATCAGTTATATATATATATAGAGAGAGAGAGAGAGAGAATCATGCTCATTAATATGTGGGGACCGTGGATTAAGTAAATCAATTATAGAGAGAGAGAAATTCACGCTCATTATCGTGCTGTATATTTAGCATATATTTGATGTACACTTAACACTATTTTAATGTATGTTTAGCATAATTTTACCGCATATTAAAATGGTCAAACAAAAATATATGGGGACCAGTGAATCAAGGAATCAGTTATATATATAGAGAGAATCATGCTCATTAATATGTCGGGACCGTGGATTAAGTAAATCAATTATAGAGAGAGAAATTCACACTCATTATCGTGTTGTATATTTAGCATATATTTGATGTACACTTAACACTATTTTGCCGTATGTTTAACATTATTTTACTGCATATTAAAATGGTCAAACAAAAATATAAGTATACAACAAAAGACATATAAGTGTATGAAAAAACACATATAAGTATACAACAAAAAAATAAGTATACAACAATATAAATACATACATAAGAAATTAACTACTTATACAGCAAAACACGTCTAAGTGTACATCGAAAAACATATAAGTGTACGGTAATCCTCACTGCCTCCTCGTAGGTCATTGTTTTCTCAACGTCAAAGATCGTCTTCTTCACCAATTCTCCAATTCAAACACGTAATAAACAAATTCAACTTCATCAAATTTAAATAGAAAATTCCTTTTTTTTTTGGTTAATTAATTTTTTCACCCACTTTAACACCACTTTGCTCTCTCTTGTACCAAACACTCCATACCCAACCCGCCGATTGCACCCCCAAGAATATTGGCAGTCATCTTGCTAATCATTTCCCTCAAATTGTTTGGAGCCCAATGCACAAATCCTTGAGAAAATGGAGTATGTTCGAGAAGCTCCTTAGTGTGAGCGATAAGTGTTGGATATTAACACGCTCCATTTACATGTACCGCCGAGTTTTTGTCCTCCGCCCACAAAGGCAAAAATATTGCTACGAAAGAGCATCTCGACAACGGCAAAGATCTTTGCTAATGTCGCGTCGCTAGTTGGAGAAGCCACGGGCGGAAGGTTTTATTTGAAAGGGTTGATTTGGAATATGACGAATCCGTTGGTGGTGCCGACGGAGAAGCATCCGTGGTCCTTGTTGAAGGAGAGGTGGAGGATGGATGGCGGTGGTTTGAGGTCCGACATCGGGGTTTTGGGTGGTGGTGGCCACACGGCGCGAGTGGAGCCATGGCGGGAGGAATAGGAGTCGGTATTTATATGTATATTGATTGGGCGTGTGTATTTATATGTATGTAATTACACAATCACAATCATGCCCTTTTTCAGAATTAAAATAAATCAAAAATATTTATTAAATTGGGTAAATCTCAACCATCTAAATTCTGATTTGTGGCAGGGATTAGTCCACATTTTTGTTTCACTCAATTATCCTGGTCTCATTTGATCCTATTCCTATATATATATATATATATATATATATATATATATATATATATAAATAGGATCAAATGAGACCACATAATTAGAAAGTGTGACAAAGTATGGACTAATCTTGTCCACAAATCTGTAATTTTAGATGGTTGAGATTTACCCATTTTAATAATTTTTTTAATTTATTTTAAATCTTGTAATATTGTAATTGCAATGATAACATCATGGTATTCCCCAGATTGCCCTTTGGATCCCACGCTTTTTGACAACCTCCAGAAAAAACACAGCGATCAGACAACTGGGTCGAGGTCCGAGAGGAAATTGCTATTTGACCGAATAAATTCTGCACTACTGCAGATTTTCGAGGAGTATGTTGACTTGTGCCCCTGGGTGATGCCAAAATTAACATGATTGGACTTAAAGTGGCAGAAAGAAGCGGACGGATCGGAGATGCAATTGAAAAGTTAATCGACCGAGAATTCTTGAGTTAGATCCCATTGGTTGAACTTCTCTCCGCTGCGATCCAAAGAAGACGAAGATGCAGGGCATTAAGGTTCATCCGATCTGGTCCAATGATAAATTTGTTAGATGTGCCCCAGTTAATTTTTCTTGAGTTAGATTTGATTGAATTTGAGTTATACAGATCGATGTTTGATATATATTTGTTTCTTCCATGTTTAATTGTTTTTGACTTTATTCACCAAAAGTATATAACATGCATTTTATTTGAAATATTAAATCAAAATCAGATTAGGTATTGTCATATGATTGTATCTACTCGGTGATGGTGGTTAAGCTTTTGTTAATGGAGGTTAGGTTTTTTTCTAGTTAAAGAAGACGGATTATGGTTTATATGTTTGATGTATACTTATATTTTAGTATAGGTTACTATATACTTATATGTTTTTTGATGTATATTTATATGTGTTTTGTTGTATAAGTAGTTAATCTTTGATGTATGTATTTATATTGTTGTATACATATGTGTTTTGTTGTATACTTTATATATGTTTTGTTGTATACCAATATTTGTTGAAAAAAGTATGAGAGTTTTTGTTGTATACTTATATGTGTTTTGATCTTATTTATTTAATTTTTACATATATTTTTTTTATATATTCTCAGACCGACACTTTATTTTTGATTTTTTGTGCTAGGACTAGAGTTTTGTTAATCATGGCTAAAAGAGGTAGAAAAAGTGGACAAGCGTCAAGAACATTTGTATCGATACATAGTACATACCGATTTTATTGTATAGTTAGACATATTTTTTGTATAGATAGTCCGATTTTATTATATAATTAGACATAGTTTACTATAGATAGTCCGATTTTATTTGTATAGTTAAACATAGTTTATTGTATACATAGCCGATTTTATTGTATATTTAGACATAGTTAATTGTACAATAATTTAGTTAATTGATTTGTTTCGATTAGTTGTTGATATTTTTAATTATTGTTATTTGATATACCATAATAAACCGTAATTATTGGTCTGCCTTTAATAATCTTGTTAATTGATTCCTTAATTCACTGGTCCTCACATGTTTTTTTGACAATTGTAATATACGCAAGACACATATGTTAAATATACAACATAATAGTGTTAAATATACAATAAATATATATTAAATATACAAAGACAATAATGAGCGTTTTTTCTCTCTCTTTCTATATATAGTTGATTTAATTAATCCATGGTCCCACACGTTGTTAATGAGTTTGATTCTCTCTCTATAATCGATTTCTTAATTTACGGCCCCCACATGTTTTTGTTTTGACCATTTTAATACGCAAAGAAAATTATGTTAAACATACAACAAAATAGTGTTAGGTATACATCAAATATATGTTAAATATACAACACAATAATGAGCGTGATTTTTTTTCTCTCTCTCTCTCTCTCTCTATAATTGATTTCTTAATCCATGGTCCCCACATGTTAATGAGCGTGATTCTTTCTATCTATAATCGATTCCTTAATTCACGGTCCCCACATATTTTTGTTTGACCATTTTAATATACAATAAAATTATGTTAAACATACAACAAAATAGTGTTAAGTATACATCAAATCATTGATAAATGTACAACATCTTTGCATGATAGAGCACATACGGGATTTTTCTCTCCCTAAAGACGATTTTCTCTCTCCCGGTAGCGATTTTCTCTCTCTTCACGTGATTTTCTTTCCTAATAATCGATTTCATATTTGGATGGTCCCCACATGTTTGTTTTGACAATTATACCCTTATTTTGCCTTAATTAAATGTTTAATGTAATTTTAACCCCTATTTATCTTAGTCATTGATATAACTAAAGGAGGGTTGAGATGAGTCCACGTTTGTCTCACTATAATATGTGGTCTCATTTTAACCTCCCCTATATATATATATATATATATATATATAAATATATATAGAGATTGGTTGAAATGAGACCAATCCCTTTGGTTAGTTCCATAAGAACACTTATAGACTCTTGATTTAAAATTTTAGATGGTGTAGATCATTTTAGTTAATTTAGGCTTATAAGGGTATAATTGCACTTTTATATTTAATCAGTTTTGTTAATTGACGGTTATTAGCTATTTTTAAAGAAACATAATCCTACCTTTTCGCTTATTCCAATTTTTTGTGAGGAAAAATCATCAACTTCAAGCGTTTTTTTTAAAATTGATACTTTTTCCGCCATATTTGTGAATAGTCGTTTTATTGTATACTTAGTTCAAGTGGACTTGTATACTTAGTCATGTTTTCTTGTATATTTAGTTCGGTGGATTTGTATACTTGGTTCAAGAAAATCGTATTCGTAGTTATATAAGTAGTTTAGTGAATTTGTCTACTTAGTTCTGTGGATTTGTATACTTAGTTCAATGAAATTTTATACTTAGTTATATAAGTAATTCGCTTAATGGAATTGTGTATTTAGTTCGAGTGTAATTGTATACTTAGTTAAATATTTCGTATACTTTGTAATATTTTAATGTATAGTTAGTTCAATGTAATTGTATACTTAGTTAAATGTTTCGTATACTTAGTAATATTTTAGTATACAGTAGTTTAGTGTAATTGTATACTTAGTTAATTGTTTATGTATACTTAGTAATGTTTTAATGTATAGTTAGTTTAGTATAATTGTATACTTTTCATTAATTGTTGCATGATTAACATTTGCCATATTTGCGGGTTCGAATGGGAAGGGAGAGAAAGGAAAGGTAAATCGGTTGATTATGGGGGACGTGATCAATATAAGATCACGCCCCTAATTTTTAGGAAGGAGTTACTATATATAATTTGTTGGATTCCTATTTTACCCCTACAATGTATATTTTCATATGAAAAGTTATGCATTTATTTAGATCTTGGCCATTGATTTATGTTTTTGATGGTGTAGATTTGGTCCTATGGTCTTATCTAAGAGGGTGGTCTCACAGATCCTCCATATATATATATATATATATACACACACACACACACACACACATATATATATATATATATTTGTGGGTATAAGTAGACAATTGATAAAAACATGTTAAATTTTGTAGGACTCGAGAGCACGGAAATTATGACATCGCATTTCTACATACATTTTGGCGCATAATTTCGCTTTAAGGTGAGGATTTCATTCCTATGAACTTATCTTATTTAAATTATATGTGTTATATTAACGTGCATTAGTTGTAGTATGGCATGATATGACAAGACATTTAGCCTTCGGGCTCAGGCCCTCGTGGAGTAATCCACATTAAACATAGATAATATTTCGTGGAGAAATCCACGTTAACAGTAGCGTGGAGATATCCACGTTAAACAAGACATATGCTACTTTTTTTAATCATTTTACATCATGTGTAATTCTTTGGTTAACTTGCTCTCCATCGAGTTTATCTCTCACCCCATCTTTGAATAATTTTGCGGGTTGAGTTGGTTTATTGTCCGAGGTCGATGCCAAACGTTTCATAAATTATAATTTAATGTTTTATTTTCAAGTTTAGAAATGGACTTTGAAGGGATATTGCTAACGAGTTTGGTAAGCTCGTAACTATTTATTATCTTATTTAACGCTCCGCAATTTCGCGTTGTAAACATTAGTCCTATTATGTTTCCTGTAATGTGAAAAAAGAAAAATATTTTCTACAAAATTTGGGTCGTTATATAGGGGTATCAAAGCAGGTCTATGATTCTGTAGACCTTGCAAAAGAAAATGTATTTCGTAAATATTAAATAATAAATGAGCATCCACTCCACAGTACAATGCCAACTCCAACAGTGAAATTTACATTGATGTATTGCAATGCATATTTACATATTATCTTCATGATGATGATGCTGCCACAAGACACACACACATATATATTTATCCAAAATATAGATAAGATATTCACATACTTTAGAATCATTCTTTCTAGTAGATAGATCGCATGCGTAAAACTAATAGGAAGTCGGTTCCCTGCCCTCTCGCTCAAAACCGTAATAGGGTGAGAGATTTTCGTGGCTATCAGAAGGTTGACCATCACGATACTGGTGATCATATCACTACTATGGTAAGGATGCATGCGAAGGTTAGACAAGAGGGTGTGACTAACTATGTTGCTGGCATGAAGTTGACGGTGACCATGCCATTTGAATGGCGTACCCGAGCGAGGACAATATTCGTGACACAGTGATTTTTCACCACAACCGTTGAGAGGTCCCTATGATCGATTATGTTGACTATTCAATTGCACTCTGTCGGATGTGGCTCACAGAGCCGATAGAATTGGATATTTGCCAAATTCTAGGAATCAACTTCAATCCAGATTTTAGTAAATCACAACCCTTGTGCTAATTAACCTTATTATCTTCTCCAAAGCCTTTATTTGTTGTTTCTGTCATAAATACTAAGTCTCGGGCAAAATATTCTTGAAAAGCTCTAATAACTTCTCCTGGAATGTGTGATCAGTGTCCAATTTGATCTAATCATGTGGCAATATATTAATGTCATGGTTTTCAATATATATGATGCATTTCAAATATAAATTCATACATTTTGAATCACAAATGGGCTAAAAAATGTGTTGCAAGTAATGTATAACACATGTGTATTGCGCATCATTTATATAGCTTTAGAAAACAAAACACGTGCATTGCGCGTGAGTCATGTGATTTTAGTAAATCACACATATGTTGCGTGGATCACATGACTCACGCACGATTCATATAACTTTTTTTTACTTTAATTTATTAAAATAGTTGAAGTTCTTAGTGAATAAATATTAATAAAGTACTCAACTAACTTAAAGTAAAATATTTCAACTTACTTCAAAATATTTTATTTATATTAAATATATCAATATGAATGTTAACTACATTTTAAATAATTAAGTTCACTAAGAATAAAACTTATATGATAATATAATTAAATAATCGGTTTATATGAATTTGTAATCACATTGATCATATCTTGTTTGATTTTGATGGTCGAAGAATTTTTTTCTTAGTTGTTTTTGTGAATTTTCTTTGCGTCATGATTTTTCATATATTTTCTTAATTAGATTTACATATTTATTTTTATTTTAATGATAATCACATGAATATTTTATCATAACAATTTTATTAACTTTTATAAGCTTCAAACATATACAACTTAAACAATATTTACTGATGATTTTCTTAAACTGTGTAATTATGAAAGTAAGATTATTAGACCAATAGCTAAAATCATCTATATATATATATATATATATATATATATATAGAGAAGAGAGAGAGAGAGAGAGAGAGAGAGAGAGAGAGAATGTTTGTTGAAATTTTCCCCTTTTTACAGTTACTATAATAAGTAATAAATATATGTGAAAAAATAAGAATTGATAAATATTTGGTATTTCTTATTTTTGGTAGTTAATTAACTTTCTTTAATCACCTTTTAAAATGATATAAAATATATAATTATGTGAAATTAGCTTTCCAAATCTATGTGTGTATTGCATAAATTATTATTTTTATCTTTTTTTCAAAAAAGAATTTTATTTTATTTTGTTTTTGATTCATTTTTTACGTACAATATATCAAATTAATCATTTTTTTCATGATCTTGAGTTTGACACCCAAATTGTATATATAGATAACAAAAACATAAAATAAAAATATAAGAAATATCAAATCATTAGCTTGTAATTTGTAATCGGCTTTGAAAATATCCGGATAATTTATTAAATATAGCCCATAAGGATAGGCTCATCGGCTAATTTGAAAGAAAGAAAAAGATGGAGAGATTTTCTTATGAATATCAGGATAAGGGTTATCCGGTATGGCAAGATATCGTAAGATCAATTGAGATTATCCTGTAATATTCTCCTACCGATTTTAGGCTTTGAACTCGAATACTTTTATGAACATTGGATGAATCATATAATTATCTTTAACAATCGGTAGAAGAATAATCGATACCCATAATGAGATAAAATAGAGAAGATGTCTTCTCTAAGTCTGGAACGTCCTCTCACTCTCTTCTCTCTCCAAGTTTTTCTTCTTTCTTTCTTCTTCTTCGTAGAAAAAATCAAGAACCCTTCTTGGTTTAACTATACAACAACAATTATTAATTTCTTTGGTTGACTTAGGGATTGTTGTTCACTCCAAATTTGAGATTGAACATTGAAATGTGTTATAAATTACTAGCGAAGTTTATAATCCGGTGCTACCATCCATCTTGTGGACTGATTTTAGAGAAGGGACACTTGAACCTATGCGAGATCATGATTCGGGGATTTACCCTGCTAAGAGAAATTTGGATTCCTTCTACATCTTCTTCAAAATGAAGCTATTAAGGTAAAAATTATTAAACCACGATTTTTACCACTTTGTACAAATGCGGGATCGTTAAATCGCTACGAGAACCAAGGGCTTTTATTTTATGTATAATCGTATGCATATCTTTAATTTCCACTGCGTTAAGTCCCGCAGTATAGCAAACCCACCTTGATGTAAAATATTAACTTCACGTTGCATGAGAGAAACATATTCCACGAAATGGAGAACCAGGTCCCATTAAGATAAAGCTTTTCACAATTATTTAATTTAGGACATGGAAAGATAAAATCAAGAACTTAGCAAGCTTAGGGTGGAAAATGGATCATCTACATTTAGTTTGTGTAAATTTCTTGTGGAGTTAGAGAGAAAAAAAGAGAAATGCAACTCTCTTTTTCTCCTACTCGACGAGAAACTTATGGAATGTAAATGCAAAGGATCCATATCCGTCTCTCGGTGCCGTGGCCTAAAGTTCAAGTTAATTTTTATCATTTTTTTGGGGGAGCAAATTTAAGTTCAAGTTTAATTTGAAATCCTACAAATTGGTCCGATGTATTGACCGGATCAAAAACTCATTTTAAGCAATCTCCAATAGCTTCTACAAATTTATGTATTGACCTATTCTTTCTCATTGCATTAGTGTCAATCAATCGCTTTTATTCCTGGTAGGCAAATTATTGATAATGTCGTGCTTACACATAAATGTATCCATTTTTTGAAAAGCATTAGAAAAGGTAAAAAAGCATATATGGCTCTTAAACCGTATATGTCTAAGGCGTGTGATAGAGTGGAATGGAGGTTTCTTACTTGATGCTTACCAAGCTTGGTTTTGATTGTATCTTTGTGAATTGAATTTTTAAATGCATTAGTTCATCCTCTTTCTCTTTCAATGTGAATGGCCAAATATCTGGTTATTGTACTCCTTCTAGGGGTATTAGACAAGGTGACCCATTATCTCCCTATCTCTTCTTCATTTTGTCTGAAGTTCTCTTTAACCTCATAAATCAGGCCACTTGTGTGACCTTTTTCAAGGAATTAAAATGAGTAAAAATGGGCCTGTATTGACTCATCTTTTCTTTGTGGATGATTCAATAATTTTTTGTGAAGCCTCTTTGTTTCAAGCTATTAGTGTTAGAACCATACTTGATAGATTCTGTAAAGCTTCTGGGCAACAAATCAATTTGGAAAAATCTTCAGTGATGTTTAGTAAAAATGCATCTCCTATTTTAAAAAAATGTGTAACATTCTTTGGGGATTACTTGAGCAGTCATAGTCTAGATAACTTGGATTGTCCATGATCATTGGTAAATTTAAAAAATGAAGTTTTTTAGTTTGTGGTGGATAGTGTTTGAAATAGAGTTAGTTGTTGGAGCAACATCTTCTTATCATCTGTTGGGAGGAAAGTGCTACTTAAGGCTGTCATTAGTGTTATGCCTAACTACGTCATGTCTTGCTTTAAACTCCCCGTTCATATTTGCAAGGAAACTTGTAAGATCGCTTCAAAATTTTGGTGGGGGGGCTCCTAGTAATGGGGGAAAAATTTCTTGGGTTGCTTGGGACAAGATGGCCCAACATAAAAATATGGGTGGTTTAGGCTTTTGGACTTAACTCTTTTTAATGATGCTCGATCACTAAGCAATTATGGCGATTGTTAACACAACCTAATTTGCTTATTAGTAAGGTGCTCAAAGCAAAATATTTTCCTAAGGGGGCTTTGGCTTGTGTTCTAAGAGTGGTGACTCATGGGTGTGGAAGAATTGGCTCAAATCTAAAAACAACTATGTCTTGGGTCTTAGATACCATTAGGGATGGTAAGGCTATAAAATTTGGGATTTCCCATGGTTACCCTCCTCCCCTTTATTTAAACCGTAAGTCGAAGCTTAATGAATGCAACCTTACTTGGGCCAGGGGACTTCATGTGTGAGAATGGTTTTAATCGGAACAAGAAGCTGCCGCTACAACTTTAAGGTTGCAAACCCAATCGCAGTTGTCTCAAGTAATAAATTTTTGGAAGTCGAGGTCGATCCACGGGGAAGTTGATGGAAGTTCTGAGAATATATCTTATTTAAGTGATGAGTAAATAGATTTTTAACTAGTAGAATATTGTTTTTTTGTTACAAGAAATTTAATTAATAGAAATATTGAGGATTAGGGATTCACTTTTGATTACGGATGAAGGAATGATTATATTTTCTTACCTCTTAGATTGCCACTATTGGAATCCATACACAACGAAGGATCCAATGGGAAGATATTATAAATATAAATCATGCAATGAGGTGATCATGTTGTATCATCAATTAGAATTTATCTTATAACACCAATTCTTATTTATGGGATCAAGTATTTATGTATTTTTTTGTCTACAATAAATCAAGGTATCCACATTAGCAGCCGCTTGAAATAAAACAAGACATTTAACTAAATGGAACCAAGTATTTGTTGTGCCAATAGTTATACATAACGCAAAAGCACCACCAAACAAAAAAGTATAAGCTAAAAACAAATTGATGATACAAACAATGAAATTTAATATGAATCTACAATCACTCTTTTTTCCTTCATCAAGAGTTTCACCCTATTTCCTCAACAAAATAAACATGAAGAAAGTAGAGAAAACAAAAGATTGAAGAAAAACTAAAGAAAATATTTTATAAAATACTAGAAATCTTACTATAGTTTAAGAAAAACAACACATAAAATGTTATAAAATTAGAGTTAGAATGATTGTAGATTCATATTAAATTTCATTGTTTGTATCATCAATTTGTTTTTAGCTTATACCTTTTTGTTTGGTGGTGCTTCTTGATTTATGTATATCTATTGGCACAACAAATACTTGGTTCCATTTAGTTAAATGTCTTGTTTTATTTCAACCGGCCGCTATTGTGGATACCTTGATTTGTTGTAGACAAAAAATACATAAATACTTGATCCCATAAACAAGAATTGGTGTTATAAGATAAATTCTAATTGATGATACAACATGATCAACTCATCGAATGATTTATATTTATAATAGCTTCCCATTGGAACCTTCGTTGTGTATGGATTCCAATAGTGGCAATCTACGAGGTGCGAAAATATAATTATTTCTTTATCCGAAATCAAGAGTGAATCCCTAATCCTCAACATTTTTATTACTTAAATTTATTGTATTTAAAAATTATTCTTCCTAGTTTAAAATCTATTTACTCATCACTTAAATAAGATCTATCCTGTAAACTTCCATCAACTTTCATGTGGATCAACCTCGGACTCGAGAAATTTGTTACTTGAGACAACCTGCACTTGGGTTTGCAACCTTAAAGTTGTAGCAAGTTTTTGGCGCCGTTTCAGGAAGGCAAGGTAAGTTTCAGGTTTGTGAATATTTTTAATCGTAAATATTGTGTATTTGCATGGTTACATGGTGTCGTAGCCCAAATTCTCGTCGTTTAGTAAGAAATAATTCGGAAAACTTGATTGAAAATTTTGATTTACCTCCACACACACCAATTATGGCTGAAAATGAAGTTGTTCATGATGAGATTCAACGAGCGGAAAATCAAGAAGACGTAATATGTGTTACTACTTACAACCCCTCCAAATTCTACTCCTTCCTGTTTTATTTTTCCATTAAATGCAAACAACTTTCGATTCAAGCCAGGGATGATTCCTTTACTTCCTAATTTCCATGGTGTGAATTCTAAAAGCCCATATTTGCATTTAAAAGAGTTTGAAGAAGTATGTGCCACATTTGATGATCTAAATTGTACAAATGAAATTGTTAAACTCAAATTATTTCTTTTTCTTTAAAAGATAAGGCAAAAACTTGCCTTAGCTCTTTGAAACCTAGATCAATTGGCACTTGGCAAGAAATGCAAAATGAATTTTTGAAAAATGCTTTCCAACCAACAAAACTAATGCTTTGGAAAGACAAATTCAGAATTTTTCTCAAAATCCTAAAGAAGTTTTCTTTGAATGTTGAGAAAAGTTTAAAAAATTGTTGAATTCTGCCCACATCATGGTTTTCAAAATTGGTGCATTATCAATTTCTTTTATGAAGGATTAACTCGAAACAAAACAATTTATTGGATTAATGTGTTTAGTCGGTTTCTTGATAAAGAGCCCAATGAAGCGCTATAATATTTTGACTATTTGGAAGAAAACTCTCAATCTTGGCATAGTGTTGGTGAAAATAAAGAAAAATTTCACCTTAATCAAGAGGACAATTTAAGTGCCAGGCTTGCACTTTTGGCTAAAAGAATCGATGAAATGGAAGTTAAAAAGTAAAAGAAGTAAAATACGAGCAAGATAAAAAAGTTTGTGACATTTGTGGAATTAATGTACACTCCACCAATGATTGTCCTCATATTCCTGTTGAAGTAAATGTCATGAATGGATTTAGAAAACCTTTTCAATCTCCATATTCTGAAACTTACAATCCACAATGGAGAAATCATCCTAATTTCGATTTGCGTGATAATAATCAAGCTCAACCAATGAATTCGCAAAAGCCATCAAATTTTCCTTCATATCCAGCCCAACAAGTTAAATCACTTGAGGAGACTTTGCAAGCATTTATGCATGAGCAAACAAGCATCAATAATAAAACTTCTCAAGCAATCAATGAGATCAATAATTCACTTTCAACACTCACATCCGCTTTGTGAACTCAAGAAAAGGGTAAGTTTCCCTCGGCCTCTACCTAATCTTTCCACACAAAGTGTTGTGTTTCTACTTTAGAGAAAAATCTAGTCAATGAGGCTAATTCGGTCACAACACTTGAAGTGGGAAAATTGTTCATAAAACAATTCATCCCAAGAAAGTTATTTGTTCATCTTCAGAAATGAAGAATGAAAATAACGATGATGAAGAAGGTAAGTTGAATGGAGATAAGTTTGAAAATGACGAAACATATTCACCTCCTCGCCCCTTTTCCTCAAAGATTGCAACCAACTCGTAAATCGAACTCAAATTCTCGAGATTTTTGAACTGTTTAAACAAGTCAAAATTAATATTCTTTTGTTGGATGCAATCAAACAAGTCCCACCTTATGCAAAGTTTTTGAAAGATTTGTGCACAATCAAAAGAAAGCATCATGTGAAGAAAAGAGTATTTTTAATCGAAAGTGTGAGTTCGAGTTATCCAACAATTTGCTCCACCTAAGTACAAAGATCCAGGTTGTCCAACAATTTCATGCATCATAGGAGACACTAGAATAGAACGTGATGTGCTTGATCTAGGAATAGTAGAAAATGTGTTGATACAAATTGACAAATTTTACTTTCTGTTGATTTCATTGTTTTGGATACTCGTAGGTTGTAAATATAAAGACACAAATTCTGTCATTTTAGGTCGTCCATTTCTTGCAATTTCAAATGCTTTGATAAATTGTAGGAATGGTATTTTGAAGTTATCTTATGGAAAAATGACTTTGGAACTAAATGTGTTTAATGTTTGCAAACAACCTCATCGATGATGTTGAATTACATGAAGTGGATTCAATTAAAGAACTTGTTAATGAAAACTTCAACGATTCTTTTGAATTTGATGAAACATGTTTTGAAAGTGAGGATATTTGTGAAAAGAAATATTTTGATGTTCCAACTGAATTTTTACAAGCACTGGAAAAACATTTTTGGAAACCAAAATTTGAAGAGTTGTCATCATCGAGAGTGCAACATGTTCCTTCAAGCATGAAAGCTCCAAAAATCGATTTGAAACCCTTACCATCTGATTTGAAATACTCTTTTCTAGGTGAGAATGAGATTTTTTCTGTAATAATTTCTTCCAAGCTTGATGCATCTCAGGAAGGTAAGTTGATCGAGACTTTGAAAATGCATAAAAATGCTTTAGGATGGACCATTGCTGCCATAAAAGGTATTAGTCATCTGATTTGCACACATAACATTTATTTAGAGGAAAATGCGAAACCCTCTAAAGAAATGCAACGGAGACTAAAACCTAATATGAAAGAAGTAGTGAGAAATGAAATCATTAAACTATTCGATAATGAGATCATTTATCCTATTTCGATAGTAAATGGGTAAGTCCTATTCATGTCGTACAAAGAAGTATGGTGTTATTCTTGTAGTCAAAAATGGAAATATTGAGTTAATTCCAACTAGAATCGCTTTGGTTGGCGTGTGTGCATTGACTACAGGAAACTTATCTCGATTACATCGAAAGAATCATTTTCCATTACCTTTTATGGATCAAATCTCGGAAAGAGTTGCAGGTCATAAATTCTATTGTTTCTTAGATGGATATTCGGATATAATCAAATTGAAATTGAACTTTAAGATCAAGAGAAAACAACTTCTACATGTCCTTTTGGTATATTTGCATATAGAAGTATGCCTTTTGGATTATGTAATGCATCGCTACATTCCAAAGATGCATACTTAGCATTATCGATGACATGGTAGAACGTTTTCTTGAAGTCTTTATGGACGATTTTTCAGTTTTTGGTGAATCATTTGAAGATTGTTTGTTAAACTTAGAAAAAGGTTTTGATGAAGTGTGAAGAAATGAACATTGTGCTTAATTGGGAAAAATGTTTTTATGGTAATAAAATGTATTGTTCTTGGACACATTATTTGAGTAAAGAGGTATTGAGGTAGACAAATCTAAAGTGGAATTAATTGCCAATCTACCAAAGACCAAAAAATGTGAATGAGGTAAGATAATTTTTAGGGCATCTTTGGCTTTTATAAAAGATTTATCAAAGATTTTAGTATAATGTCTAAACGTTTGTGTAATCTTCTAACAAAAGACATTGGTTTTGAATGGACCGAAAATTGTGAAAATGCTTTTGTCAAACTTAAAAGCATGCTTACATTTGCCCCAATAATCCAACCTTTCGATTGGACTTTGCCGATTGAAATAATGTGTGATGCTAGTGACTATGCCGTTAGAGTCGTGTTAGGTCAAATAAAGGAAAAGAAATCATATGTCATTTACTACACAAGTAAAACTTTGAATAGTGCTCAAATCAATATTTCAACCACTGAAAAAGAATTACTTGTTGTGGTATTTGCATTGGAAAAATTTCGATCCTATCTTGTTGGTTCACCAATTGTCATTTTAAAGTGATCATGCGGCTTTGAAATATCTTTTGTCAAAAAGGATTCCAAACCAAGATTGATTAGGTGGATTCTCTTACTCCAATAGTTTAATATTACCATTCGTGATAAGAAAGGAGTAGAGAATGTTGTAGCCGATCATTTATCAAGACTTATTTGTGATGATTCGTTTCGAACTCCACCTATCAATGATACTTTTCCCGAACAATTGTTTAATCTTATTGTGGTGCCTTGGTTTGCGAATATTGTTAATTTTCTTGTGACATGAATGATGCCATCAAATTGGAATTCACAAGACAAAAAGAAGTTTTTTGATCGAGGTAAAAGGTTTTTTGGGATGATCCTACCTTCCAAATATTGTCCAGATCAAATCTTTTGTAGATGTGTACATGACAACGAGGTAGGTAGCATTATCAAATATTGTCATTTCAAGCATGTGGTGGTCATTTTTCAAAAAGAAAACCAGTGTAAAGATCTTGCAATGTGGATTTTATTGGCCAAATCTTTTCAAAGATACTTACACTTTTTGCAAAAGTTGTGAAAATTGACAAAAGTTAGGATCAATTTCAAAACGAAACATGATGCCTTTGAATCATATTTTGGTGAATGAAATCTTTGATCTTTGGGGTATTGATTTTATGGGGCCATTTCGGTATCATTTGGTTTTGTTTACATTGTAGTTGCAATAGATTATGTTTCAAAATGGATCGAGCCAATTCATTGTCGAAATAATGATCATAAAATTGTGATAAAATTTTTGAAAGAAAATATTTCGAGTAGATTTGGAATTTCTCGAGTCATTATCGGTGATGGGGAACACATTTTTGTAACAAAGTTTTGCAACTTTAATGAAAAAAATATGGAATCGCACATAAAGTTGCAACCCTTTATCACCCGAGATAAATGGACAAAGTTAAACTTGCAAATAGGGAGATAAAACAAATTTTGAGAAAACAGATTAACCCAAATCATAAAGATTGGTCTCTTAGACTTATCGATACACTTTGGGCATACTGAATCGCTTTTAAAACGTCATTGGGAATGTCTCCTTATAGAATAGTTTATGGAAAACCTTGCCATTTACTGCGAATCGAACATAAATCTTATTGGGCAATCAAAATGTTTAACTTTAACCTCAATGATGCTTCAAATTGCGGAAATTGCAAATCAATGAGCTTGAAGAATTGAGAGAAATGATGCATGCGAGAATTCAAAAATTCATAAAGCAAGAATCAAAGAATTTCATGATGGAAAAATTGCAAGAAAAATATTTGAGATTGGTCAAAAGGTTTTGCTTTATAATTCTCGATTGCATTTATTTCTGGAAAGTTGAGATCAAAGTGGAGTGGTCCTTTAAATGTATATCATTATGGGGCTGTTGACATTGACAATCCTAGAAATTGTAATGTATTCAAAGTTAATGGACAAAAACTTAAATTGTTTCTAGAGAATCAATTTTATTCGGAGGAAGTTCTTTTTCTTTCTAATCCTTGTTATAATTAGTGTACATATTTGTTTTTTCGTAAATTTATTTGTTTTGTAGGGTTTCTTTATTTCTTTTCCGGTTAAATGGTGGATAATAGTACTAAAGTGACTATTAAAGTCGGACTCATCGATTTCCTACAAACACTAATATTTGTACATAAAATATTTTATTTTATTTTCTCTCGTAGATTTTTCTCAAAATGGATAAAAACATTCCCCTACTCTCAAAAAAATTTCTTTCTACAAATGAAATTTTGAAAATATCTGGCTTGAGGATTGAAAGATTAAGAATGCTTATGCACAAAGACATTCCGGAGGATATACGTGGATAATTGAAGCAAAGATAAGAATAGGAGGTGAGTTTTCAATTTTTCCTACCAAATGCATATCGGTATAGGGAAAAGTTCATATTAAAAAAAAAAACGAAGGGCCAAAAGACGCAAGTGTGTTACAAATGTGCTCGATGGACTTGTTACACAAGATGTCATTCTTTAGGCATGGTTTCAGAAATCGAGAAGATAAAATTCAATTCATATAGGATGGTGAGTAAGAGTCTTTAGATAACATTCTATTGACTCTTGATACGCATCCTTGTGGATTCGTGCATCCGTGAAATTCTCCGTTTATGGAACCAATTTCAAAATGAATGTGAACATCGTCTTGGGAATCGGCGTTAAAAAGACCTGTTTGCCAATTTATAAAAAATTGGATGGGAAGCATATCCCGACTCATAGAGGGCATTTAAGCCATTTTACGGGACGTAAAATCGAGAGGAAGATGTGAACCACAATCACAACTACTTTTCTGTTCATTCACATATTAGCATTTTATTTTGATTTTATTTCAAACTTTTTGACAAAAAAAGGCTCCAATAATTACATTTTGTTGTATTCCCTGTTCATAGCCCAATAAATAGCATTGCATTCACCCTTTCTTTGACACCATTCGGTTTATATCGAGAAAAAAGAGAGAGAGAGATATAGAGAGAGAGAGAGAGAAAATGCATGGATCTTTACGTGGTGCAAATCAATTGTGTTGTTGTATACGTGGTGCAAATCTTGGGAAAGATGGTTATTTTCTTGAGCGCCGATAATTTCGGTAAATCTCTGTGAGAAAAATACATTAACTTAGTAAGCGAGAGAAAGTAGTTTGGGGTTAATGGGTCGTGTTCTTTGGTTCTGCATATTTGGGAGGAGTCGAGTCTTAGGAGTTATCCCGAAACCTTTAGGTGTCCGAGCAAATCACCGGTCAAACCATTGGAGATGAACTAAGAATATCAAACATGCAAGAGAATGGTGAATATGATGCATAATGCAGATGACTTTATCACCCTACCTGGTGGTTTTGGTACCTTTGGATGAGTTATTCCAAGTGATCTCCTCAAGCACAACTCAACATTCACCGAAGCCTTTATATGTATTCTTAATGTTAATGGTTTCTTTGATGGTTTGTTGTCTTTCATAGGATTGCCGAGAAAGGTTTTATTTCACCGTCGCCAGACGAATCATAATTTGTGCAATAACACCAAGTGAACTAGTCGATCAACTCCAAGCATTTGTTGTTGAATCGATCCAAAATTGGCTCATGTTGTTTGGTCCGAGGATAGAAGTCAAAAACGCAAATTGGATTTGTCTCGACATTGTGAGATTTATCTTCATGGGTATAACTACTACTATGTTCTTTCAGGTTTCATTTCAATAAACCATACACCATGTAATATCTTTTAAACCTTACTTTCCTATTTATTTTTGACATTGAGGACAATGTTTTAGATAAGTTGGGGGAAGGGATTATTGATATTATTTTTGGTAAACATGTTTTTTTTTTTTTTTATATCTAGTTTGCAATGTGTGATTTTGAAAAGAAAAACTTATGGTAGAGTAAAGAATGTCATTTTGATATTCTTGAGACGCATCCCTATTTTTATTTATATTATTTTTTATAGTAATTTCCTTTTAAAACCATGAAATGTTGTGAATTATTTTTTTTAGAAAAGACATTGTGAATTGTTAAAATATGAAAATTGTCTTATTGTTGAATTCAATGATGTTATCTTGATTAATTAAAAAATACAAAAAAAAAGAGAAGAAAGTGTTTTGTGCACATTCTAAGTTTTGTGGAAAGATTGGTTGTGATACATATAACTAAAAGTTTGATCATGATAAATTGTTTTATTTTTAATATTCACAAATCTTTTGTTTTTTTAATTTAATCAAGATAGTATCATTGAATTCAACCATAAGACAATTTTCATGTTTTAACAATTCACAATTTTTTTTTTAAATTATAATTCACAACATGCCATGTTTTGAAAAGGGAATAAACAATATCAATAAAAATAGGGATGCGTCTCAAAAATATCAAAATGACATTCTTTACTCTTGCGTTTTTTTTTTTTTTCAAAATCACACATTGCAAACTAGATAAAAAAAAAAAATACATTTACCAAAAATAATATCAATGATCCCTTCCCCCAACTTATCTAAAACATTGTCCTCAATGTAAAAAATAAATAGGAAAGTAAGGTTTAGAAGATATTACGATGTATGGCTTATTGAAATTAAAGCGAAAGAACACGATGTAGTAGTTATACCCATGAAAGATAAATCTCACAACGTCAAAGACAAATCCAATTTGCATTTTTTACTTCTATCCTCGGACAAACAACATGAGCCAATTTTGGATCGGTTCAAAGAACAAATGCTTGAGTTGATCGATTAGTTCACTTGGTGTTGTTGCACAAATTATGATTCATCTAACAGACGGTGAAATAAAACCTTTCTCGACAAAGACATAATCTATGAAAGACAACAAACCATCATAGAAACCATTAATATTAAGAATACCTATAGGCTCGGTGAATGTTGAGTTCGCCAGGAGATCACTTGGAATAACTCCTCCAAAGTGTACCAAAACTACAAGTTAGGGTGATAAAGGCATCTCCATTATGCATCATATTCACCATTCTGTCTTGCATGTTTGATACTCTTAACTCATCTCCAATGGTTTGACCGGTGATTTGTCGGACACCTAAAGGTTTTGGGATAACTCCTAAGACTCAACTCCTCCCAAATAAGCAAAACCAAGAACACGCCCCATTAATCCAAAACTACCTCCCGACTACTAAGTTAATGTGTTTTTACGCTAGAAATTTACCGAGATTATCGGCTGCCTCAAGAAAACAACCCTTTCCCAGGATTTTCACCACAGGATACAGCAACACAGTTAAATCTACGGGAAGAAGAACTCTCCATTTTTTTTCTCTCTTTTTTCTTCTGATATAATTTGAATGGTGTAAAAGAAAAAGGGTGAATGCAACGCTATTTATTGAGCTAGGAACAAGGAGTTCACAAGATAAATGTAATTATTGGAACTTTTATTTTGTCAAAAAGTTTGAAAATAAAGACAAAAAAGTCAAAATAAAATGCTAACATGTGAATGAACAGAAAAGTAGTTGTGATTGTGGCTCACATCTTCCTCTGGTTTTACGTCCAGGAATGGCTTAAACGCCCTCTACGGGTCGGGGATATGCTTCCCATCCAATTTTCTTATAAATTGGCAAACAGGTCTTTAACGTCGATTTCCAAGACGATGTTCACATTCATTTAAACCGGTTCCACAAATGGAGAATTTCACGGTGCATGAATCCACAAGGATGCGTGCGATCAAGAGTCAATAGAATGTTATCTAAAGACTCCTTACTCAGCCCATCCTTTATGAATTGAATTTTATCTTCTCGGTTTCTGGAAACCATACCTAAAGAACGACATCTTGTGTCACAAGTCCATCGAGTACATTTGTAACACACTTGCAGTCTTTTGGCCCTTCGTTTTTTTAATATGAACTTTTCCCTATACCGGACATGCATTTGGTAGGAAAAATTGAAAAATCACTTCCTATTCTTATCTTTGCTTCAATTATCCAATGTATATCCTCTGGAATGCCTTTGTGCATAAGCATTCTTAATCTTTCAATCCTGGTTTCGTATATTTTCAAAATTTCATTTGTAGAAAGAAAATTAAATTGCCTTTTGAGAGTAGGGGAATGCTTTTATCCATTTTGAGAAAAATCTATGAGAGAAAAAAACAAAATATTTTATGTACAAATATCGGTGTTTGTGGAAAACTAATGAGTCCGACTTTAATAGTCACGAGTACCGTTATCCGCCATTTAACCAAGGAAAAGAAATAAAGAAACCCTACAAAACAAATAAATTTAGAAAACAAATATGTACACTAATTATAACAAGGATTAGAAAGAAAAAGAACTTCCTCCGAATGAAATTGATTCTATAGAAACTTGAGTTTAAGTCTTTGTCCATTAACTTTGAATACATTACCATTTCTAGGATTCTCAATGTCAATGACCCCATAAGGATATACATTTTTCACAATGAAAGGACCACTCCACCTTGATCTCAACTTTCCAGAAATAAATGCAATCGAGAATTATAAAGCAAAACCTTTTGA
The DNA here is from genome assembly GCA_016081115.2 of Rehmannia glutinosa. NCBI lineage: Eukaryota > Viridiplantae > Streptophyta > Magnoliopsida > Lamiales > Orobanchaceae > Rehmannia > Rehmannia glutinosa. The sequence goes on from JABTTQ020003109.1 coordinate 78,287, forward strand.
CCAATCTCAAATATTTTTCTTGCGATTTTTCCATCATGAAATTCTCGATTCTTGCTTTATGAATTTTTGAATTCTCGTATGCATTATTTCTCAATTCTTCAAGCTCATTGATTTGCAATTTTCGCAATTTCGAAGCATCATCGAGGTTAAAGTTAAACATTTTGATTGCCCAATAAACTTTATGTTCGGTTCCCGGAGTAAATGGCAATGTTTTCCATAAATTATTCTATAAGGAGACATTCCCAATAACATTTTAAAAGCGATTCTGTATGCCCAAAGTTTATCGATAAGTCTAAGAGACCAATCTTTACGATTTGGGTTAAGCTGTTTTCTCCAAAATTTATTTTATCTCCTATTTGCAAGTTCAACTTTGTCCATTTGTCTGTGGGTGATAAGGGGTTGCAACTTTATGTGTGATTCCATATTTTTTTTTATTAAAGTTGCAAAAACTTTGTTACAAAAATGTGTTCTCCCATCACTAATAATTACTCGAGGAATTCCAAATCTACTCAAAATATTTTCTTTCAAAAATTTTATCACAATTTTATGATCATTATTTCGACAATGAATTGGCTCGATCCATTTTGAAACATAATGTATTGCAACTACAATGTAAACAAAACCAAATGATACGGGAAATGGCCCCATAAAATCAATACCCAAATCAAAGATTTCAATCACCAAAATATGATTCAAAGGCATCATGTTTCATTTTGAAATTGATCATAACTTTTGACAATTTTCACAACTTTTGCAAAAAGTGTAATTATCTTTGAAAAGATTTGGCCAATAAAATCCACTTTGCAAGATCTTTGCTTTGGTTTTTTCTTTGAAAAGTGACCGCCACATACTTGAGAATGACAAAATTTGATAATGCTACCTACCTCATTGTCGGTACACATCTACGAAAGATTTGATCTCGGACAATACTTGAAAAGATAGGAATCATCCCAAAGAAACCTTTTTACCTCGAGTCAAAAACTTCTTTTTGTCTTGTGAATTCCAACTTGATGGCATCATTCATGTCACAAGAAAATTAACAATATCTGCAAACCAAGGCACCCACAAAGTAACATTAAATAATTGTTCATCGGGAATAGTATCATTGATAGGTGGAGTTTGTAACGATTCATCACAAATAAGTCTTGATAAATGATCGGCTACACCATTCTTTACTCCTTTCTTATCACGAATGGTAATATTAAACTCTTGGAGTAAGATAATCCACCTAATCAATCTTGGTTTGGAATCCTTTTTGACAAAAGATATTTCAAAGCCGCATGATCATCGAAAATGACAATTGGTGAACCAACAAGATAGGATCGAAATTTTTGCAATGCAAATGTCATAGCAAGTAATTCTTTTCAGTGGTTGAATAATTGATTTGCTCACTATTCAAAGTTTTACTTGCGTAGTAAATGACATATGGTTTCTTTTCCTTTCTTTGACCTAACACAACTCCAACGGCATACTCACTAGCATCACACATTATTTCAAAGCGGCAAAGTCCAATCGGGAGGTTGGATTATTTGGGGAGATGTAAGCATGCTTTTAAGTTTGACAAAGGCATTTTCACAATTTTCGGTCCATTCAAAACCAATATCTTTTGTTAGAAGATTACACAAAGGTTTAGTGTTGGGAAATTTATTGTTTAGATTTTGATGAATGCCATGTAAAACTTAGAATAGGAAGTTGGCACCCCATTTTTGTTGTAAACTGCATTGTAATAAATAGGGCTGGTCAAGCTGAGTTAAGTCAGCCATGCTCAAACATGCAAGAAGACAACTGAAGACCAGAAGGAAGACTCCGCTGCAAGACAGCTGAGTATGGCAAAGAAGAGAAGACAGGGACTCGACTGAAGGAACAGCTAAGATGCAGCTGAGTAAAGTATCAGTCAAGTCAGCTAAATATAGCCAAGTCTCAAGTCGAAAGTGACAGGAGAGTCATCCAATGATTGGAAGCTGACTCTAAGTCATCTGGGGAAAGCAAGGAAATGCAGTCAAGTCGAGATAACTGAAAGAGATCCGTTGCACGGAAATCAAGAGAATTACTTAAACAAGTAATATCTCCATGCTACCTTTCTCGAAGTGCTCAGTCACATAAGCGTGCAAGGGAAATAAACCAATGGGAAGCACTATACCGTGTCAGTGCTCTGAAAAGCTGAAGAACAATTCATACGAGGAAGTGGCAATTCCAAGGACTGCAACAAGACAAGCCAACGACCACAAGTGATTTTCAAAAATAAGCCTATCTCTTCAATGGGCGATTTTTGAAAGATCACTATAAAAGGCCGAGGAATAACTCTTGAAAAAAAAAGGTTTCCTTGACCATCTAAGAATTGAATACAAGCAAGAAAGAAACATTTTGTAACCTGAAAATATTCTCAAGTTATTAAACGCTTAATCCTCAAGCCTACATTACTAAGAACATCAATCCAACACTCACCTGTGAAGCAAAGATAACTTCAATCGGTTGAAGAGGAAATTCAAGAATCAAGGGGTCTACATTCCACGAAGGATTGTAGGAAGGTTCAAGGTCGAACCGATCTTGAGCTTTTGGAGGGCTTCGTGATCAAATCCAAAGAGCTTGAGCAACTGGGCTCAGTAGTAGCAAAGGCATTTGCCTGTGAAGAAGTGAGTCGCATCGGACGAGAAGCCGGTGAGTAACCAAGGCATCTCAGATTGAGTCCCGAAGGATCAAGTCATTTGTGTGATCAAGACTTGTATCTAGACTGTTACCACTTTGTATATTGATCAATACCTAGTGGATTCCTCCAGGAGTTGGAGAATAGAGGAGTAGAAGAATTACCCCATCTTGAACCTCTATAAAAATTTATCGTGTCATTTACATTTCAAAGACTTTAATTTCGCATCATATTTGTTTAATTTTGCTGACATATTTACTATCCATTTGATAATCTCTAAGTACTAAAACCCAAAGTATTAAATCACAACTAAACCAAACTTAAGGGTGTTAAGTCTTCCCGTGAAAACAAACCACGTTGAGCTAATTCGGTCTTAACAGTGAGTTATTCTATCAACAGCTCGATCAGTCATTTGAGTGACTAACTCTCTTGATTAACTAAATTGGTTGTCCACCAGGACACAGCTGTGTAGTATCAACTCGAACTTTTAAAAGGACCAAAAGTGAAAATTTGGTAAGGTTTATTCAACCCCCTTCTAAACCTTACACTCACACCCCTTGGGACCTACAAGTGGTATCAGAGCGGTTGGTTCTCGAACTAGATCTCCAAACTTTTCAAAGTCTGTTTTAGTACTTAAGTTTTCAAAACTCCTTTTATCATTAAAAGTTATTATCATGGAAGCAAATTTGACACGCATCCCTATGTTCACTATTGAAGAATTTGATGATTGGAAAATTCGTATGCGAGCTCATCTATCGGCATTACATGATGAGATGTGGATAGTGATAGAGGATGGGCCACTGCAAATCTTAAAAGTGAAACACATTTTGTAAGAAGAGCTACAATTTGAAGGTGAAGAGGATGTTGCCCTAGACCGCTATGGTTGAAAAACCAAGAACTGAATGGACAAATGATGAGAAAAATATACAACCTGGACAATGTAGCCAAGGACATCCTTTACAAAACCTTGGATAAAGCCATGTTCAATAAAGTCAAATCATGCAAAACGGCTAAAGAAATGCAGGATAAGCTAACATTGATTTGTGAAGGCTCGAGCAAATCAAGGAAAATAAATTATCGGTGTACAAAAATTTGAGAATTTCAAAATGATCGCAGGAGAAAACCTGGATTAAGCTGGATGCTCGGTTCACGCGAAATCACCAACGAGCTATCTGCACTTGGAAAGGAATATACACGAAGGAAATGTGTATGAAGATCCTAAAAAGTCTCGGTGAATGGGAAATGAAGGTCATGGCACCGAGACATTCCATGGACCTATCGAAGACCTCCAACCATGAACTATTCTCGGATCTCAAAGCCTACGAATTTGAGTTGAGAAGAAAAGATCGGAAGAGACAGTTGTACCCAAAACAGCTTCTCTAATTGTTAAGGATGGAAAGAGAGCTGAGATCAAAGAAGTCATTGATCCGAAGAAATAGCCTTGATGGTTAAAAGGTTCAACAAGTTCTTCAATAAGAATTACAAGAAAGGCAAGGGCGAATCTTCCGAGAAGACACTCGGCTCCTCCAAGTCAAGGGAAGATAGGCCAACCAAGAGAACATATCATCAAAAAGTTGAATATCAAAGGGTGACAATCCAAGAATGGAAAGAGCGATCAAAAGGTTGAATATCTATCTTTGAACCGTAGGCAACCAGGTCACTATGCCATTGATTGTCCATATCCTCGTAGTCAACAAATACGGGGAATAAAGAAAGAAAGGTCTTGAGAGAAAGAAGATAAGAAAAGAAAAAGGCAATGTTGGCTGCTTTTCGAGAAACGAGAGACCAAGTCAAGAGAGAGTGATTGGGAAGAGTGTGAAGCCGACTACTCAAGTGACTCGAAGAAGAAGCTCACGATCGTTTGATGGCCAAGGAACAAGATCAACCCGACCAAGAAGATGAGGTACACTCTAACTCATCAAACTTCATTCGATGATAGTGACTGTGATACACACACTTCATCACCCACCGATCTTTATGATTCATTAGGCAAAACGATGAAAGATTTTGAACACATTAAATCCTCACACACACTACTAAATGAGGAAAACAAACCTACTCATTAAGAGCAAAACTCACAGTGACTAAGGAGCCGAGTACTCTAAGTCAAATAGCCGATGAGAACAAAAGTTTAAATTTGAAAATGCCAAGCTAATAAAGCGTAAATAGCCGCCATAGAAAAAGAGAGAATGACCTCAAAAATGTGATTGCCTCATTCACTAAGGCATCCAAATCATTGGATGATCTTATTATGAGTCAAAGAGAATGTGGAGACAAGACAGCTTAGGATTTAATTCCTCTGTGCTATGTCAAACTCCAAAAGTAATTTTGGAAAAAGGATCTTCAAGCAATGAAGTATCTCAAAAATCCGAACTCCAAATGGTGCACACACATTCACTCCAAAGCACAATTACAAGCAAAGCGGCCTTGGTTATAAAGGAAAAGGAAAACGACCCGATTGGGTGCGTTGAGAGGACAAGTGAGAAGAAATTCACCAAGTTCCTCCGCAAACTCCAAACAGAATTACTCTTGTAAAGAAGAAATAGAGCTACCAAAAACTCCAAAAGTTCTATAAAAGAAACACATATGATGGGAATGGTAGAAAATATTCAAGCAAGTGATTGGAACGATGTCAACTATCGGATAAACTTATGGAATATAAGCCCAAATGGCAAAGGCCAGAACTCGGCAAAGGCCATTCCAAAAGTATAAGAGCTTTCATCAAAGACACATATGCACCTAGGCACTACACTCGAGACACCACAATTACCCAAAGAAGGCAATTGCTAAAACACATATACATGCATACGAGACAAAAGAGACGGTTGTATGAACCTAGAATCCCCAAGCAATTTGCCAAAATTAATTATGATTATGGCAGCGATAGATGGCAACCCCTTAGAGCCGAGATCATTTGGCTATAGGCTGGTTGGATCATCTTACAATACTAACCCCTCAGGACCCGAGACAAGTATGGGTACCTAAAACTTAATTTCCTTGATTGCGAGTTCAAGGAACACCTCGATGCAAGGAACTTGGTACATGGATAGTGGTTGTTCCGGACATATGACAGAAACAAGAAAAATCTGTCAAAATTCAAGGAAGTTAAAGGAGCAAAAGTCATATTTGGAGGAAATGAAGCTCCAGGAGAAATAAGAGGCATTGGATCCATCAAGAAGAGCAATTAGAAATCACATATGTTGCATATGTTGAAGGACTCAACTTCAACTTGCTAAGCATCAACCAACTCTGTGACAAGGGCTATAATGTTGGATTTAACATGGGTATATGCCAAATCAAGGATATTGAATCAAATGAAGTTGTGTTGCAAGGATGCAAACAAAGAAACATGTATGTAGTAGATTGGTCAACCGCTACACCAAAGACTGTCTATTAGCAAAAAAGCACTGGTGAATCAAGTTGGTACGTGGCACAAAAAGCCGAGTCACCTAAATTTCAAAACACTTAACAAGCTTGCCAGAAGTAATCTTGTGATAGGTCTTCCAGACTCAGTATACAAGAAGGAGAGTATATGTGACGCATGCCAGAAGGGAAAACAGATCAAATCATCATTCAAAGAAAAGACATGCCCATCTTCAACAAGGATATTGCACTGCTACATATGGATCTATTTGGTCGAGTTGAACCAACTAGCATAAGTGGGAAGAAATATACCTTGGTGGTAGTAGATGACTACTCAAGATATACATGGACAACATTCATGTGTAAGAAGAAAACTCTCTGAAACTACCGCAATCGATGAAGAGGATTCAAAATGAGAAGAACCAAACCATTATCAAAATAAGATCGAGAGAGGAAGGAACCGAGTTTGTCAATGGTATAATAACTCAATATTGTATTGAAAATGGCATTGGTCATGAATTATCTGCGGCAAGGACTCCACGGTTGAGAATGGAGTTGCGAGAAAGAAGGAATAGAACTCTCAAAGAAGCAACAAGGACCATGTTAGCGAAGCGGGGTTACCAAAAAGATTTTGGGTCAAGCAATCAACACGACTTGCTACACTCAAAACAGATGTATGATAAACAGACGGTGACAAAGACTCCTATGAGATTTGGACAGGAGAAAACCAAATGTTGCATATTTTAGAATATTTGGATGTAAATGCTTCATCCATAACAATGGCAAAGACAATCTAAAGGCTTTCGATGCTAAAGCGATGAAGGTATCTTCTTGGGATACTCGGTGAAAGCAAAGCCTACAGAGTACTAAACAAAAGGACTATGGTTGCAGAGGAATCCATTCATGTGGTATTCGATGAGCCAAATGTAAATGGAGAAGACATTGAAGAGTCGTGAGATAATTTGAATCATCCAACCATACGAGAAGAGTCCCTATCAAGTGAAAATTTGGAATTATAAACTCGAGATGAAGATGAGATAAGCGAGTCTCATAAAATCTTTGGAAAATTTGCGGCTAAGTAATTGCGAGAGAGCGATCAAAGCAACACAAGCTGCTAGACGATCGAATCCGGCTAACTCACTTCAACTTTGATGTAAGATGGTGAAAGACCATCCACGAGAACTTGTCATTGGAGATATAAGAGAAAGTGTCAAAACAAGATCCGAACTCAACAAGAAGCTATGTTTACATGCTTTATCTCACAAATAGAGCCTAAAGATGTGTTACAAGCATTGGATGACACACATTGGATTCAAGCTATGCAAGAAGAGTGAATCGAGTTTGAAAGAAATAAAGTATGGGAATTGGTTCAAAGACCCACACATCAAAATGTTATTGGTACTAAATGGGTGTTGAAACAAGATGAACGAGGGGGTTACGTGGTAAGAAACAAAGCAAGACTAGTAGCTAAAGGATATTGCCAAGAAGAAGGAATAGATTTTGATGAAACATTTGCTCCTGTAGCAAGATTGGAAGCTATAAGGATGTTTCTTGCCTATGCGACTCACAAGAATTTTATTGTATATCGATGGATGTAAAAAGTGCATTCCTAAATGGTTTATTGGAAGAAGAAGTGTATGTTGAACAACCTCCAGGATTTGAGCAGAAGACTCTTGGAGATAAGGTATACAAACTCAAGAAAGCTCTGTATGGATTGAAACAGGCACCCAGAGCATGGTATGATACTTTGTCACAATTCCTAACTGAGAATGGATTCACAAAAGGAAAAGTAGATAGAACACTTTTTAGAATTCAAGACAAGAAGAGTATACTGCTTGTTCAAATATATGTGGATGACATCATTTTTGGATCCACAAACAAAGAGCTATGTGAAAAATTTTCAAACCTCATGCAAAGCAAATTTGAAATGAGCATGATGGGAGAGCTGACATTCTTCCTTGGACTCCAAGTAAAACAAATTTGAAGGATGGAACCTTCATAAGTCAAACAAAATACACCAGAGAGATTTAATGAAGAAATTTGGTATGGAGGAGAAGTCTTCGTGAAAATACCAATGAATACATCATCAAAATGGACATGGATGCAGATGGCAAGCCCTGTATATCAAACAAGATATAGAGCACTTATTGGATCATTGTTTTACCTCAAAGAAGCAAAGGCCGACATCACCTTTCTTTGTAGGTGTATGTGCAAAGATTTCAATCTGCTCCAAAAAGAGAGCCATATGACAAAGACTAAGAGTATTTTGAGATATTTGAAAGGAAGCCAAGAAGTAGGATTATGGTATACAAAGGAAGGTGGATTCAAGCTAATTGGCTATTCAGACTGACGACTATCTTTGGATGCACGAGTTGATGAAAAAACACTTGAGGCACATCTCAAATGCTTGGAAATAGGCTAATTTCTGGTTTAGCAAAAAGCAAAATTCAATAGCCACCTCTACAAATTTGTGAATACATATTGGGCAACATTGTTGTGCCCAAATCCTATGGATGAGGCGGAAATGAGAGACTATGAAGTTGAAGAAAAGGAAATTCCAATCATGTGTGATAACACAAGTGCAATTGCAATCACTCGAGAATCATGTGTTGCACTCAAGAACAAAGCATATCGATGTCGAGATATCACTTCATAAGAGATCATGTTGAAAAGAAGGATATCATATTGGAATATATCTCGACTGATAAACAGTTGGCTGACATATTCACAAAACCTTTATGTGAGTCAAGATTTGAAGAACTCAAGCATGAGTTAGGGTTATTTGGTGAGCCGATACTCGGAAGACTCAAAGAAAAGAAATGAAACACAAAAAGAGAAAAAGGATCGAATTCTCAAAATCAGCTAAATGAATCAGCCATGTCGGAAAGACAGCTATATCAAATTAGTGACAAATTTGAGTTTGAGAGAAGCGTGACGAGAAGAGTTAAATCGGCTAAGGGATAAGTTCGAGTCATTTATGAGCAAAGTGACAAAAACGCAAATCGTTTTACTAAGCGGGAATGTTTTAAGGATGACGTCAACATAATGATGATGTGTACAGACAAAAAGCGCATACCAAGCTTATGATTGGATATAAATGCCGCATTAAATTCGAGACATTAAATGCTAATCGGCGTGCAAAATCTAAGCCGTTGATTTCGATCACATCTCAAAAACCACCCGCACGTCCTTTCGAAACCATACTTAACCATTTTTCTGCTTTCTCTCACATATTACCAAAACGGTTCATTTCTATCTCGAAGCAAAGGCAAAACTCTCTCAAAACCCTATCAAGATTCAAATCAATTTCTAAGTTTCTTTTCGGTGAAATCTGAAAAATGGCATCAACCTATGATTTTGTCAAGCTAGGAAAGCAAATCCACACAGGGTCGACCGTGGATTTCGAGGGCATGGTCAAACAGGGTCCGATGACGCCCTCATAAAGAAAATCACTAAAAAGCTCAAATCTTCGGGCTAAAACCATTTCGACGATGGAGTTCTCGATGACCTATGTGGAAGAGGTCGCACGATTCTCGTGAACGCCGAGATTCACGATGAAGGGATAAAATCATCATTCCACGAAAAGAAGTTCACCATCTCGCCAAGGATTTGGTCAACACCGCTCACTACCGAGCGGAAGGAGCATCGAGAAATCAACGGCGATGTAGACTGGCCGCACGGAGGGAAGTAGCCAAATCCGACTATCTTTGATAAAATAGTCTACACAAAGAAACAAGAGGTCTTTGAAGGAGGACTACCACAAGTTGTTGGACATAGTTGCCAAATGCTTAGACATCAAATTTGGCGGCTTTGACCAACTATCAAAAGCAAAGTTGATCGTAATGGTTGCGATCATTGAAGAAAGGAAAATAAACCGGGTGAGTTTGTCTAGCCAGGACTCGCGAGAATGTAGGGAACAAATCCTTCAAGGAAGATGGTGCATTTGGAGGATCCCGGGATATGGCCTGGTGATTGGCGGTGATGGAGGTGAAAAGAGTCCCTCTTCGACATGGAAAGAGCGTTCCATGTAAACAAGAGGATGTTGAGATCAAACCTCTCGGCGCACGAGAAGAGAGCCCACGCCAAGAGAGAGGCGATACAAGTGAGGGGGAATCGGTGACCACTCAAGATACAACTGTTTTCTCTCCACCAAAGAAGAAAGTTGCCCCTGCCCGGTGCTAAGAAGATCAAGGTTGCTCTGCAGTGAAAGAAAAACAAAACGCTGCTCCCGCCCGCACTGGTGAGTCACCCTGCCCGCAGCCGTGTCCCGCCCAAAGCGGCTAGGCCGAGAAGGAATCTCAAATACCTTATCCGGTCGTCAAAAAGAGGAGAAGCGATAAGCCAAGATGGCTGCTCCTCGAGAAGAAAAAACACGACACCGGCCCCCGCCAGGACTCGGAAGACACTCTCTCCGAACGAGAAATCCCTCTAAGTACGAACCAAAAGACGAAGAAGAATCATCAAGCAATCCGAACTTGAAAAACAGTGAGTCACCACTCACCGCAACAGAGATCAGGAGAATCTTTGGAGAAGTAGAGTCTCCAAATATTATTGATGAAACAACCAAGTCTGTGAAAGCGTCGTGAGAGGCAAATCGAAGACCAGTGTAGTTCGAGCATTTGAGACACAAGAATAAGTGAAAGAGATGATGATGTGATGATCCTATCCCCACCTTATCCGGACATCCAAAATCGTTTGCGAGAGTGGAGGAAGTGGAAATTGAGTCGATCCAGGAAGCAGTTCCAACGACACGAGTTTATCGAAGAAGAAGAGGAAGCTGTTGAACTTTCTTGGATCGACCACTTTGTGATCAAGCACTTTGGATGAAGAAAAAGCGCACGAGATATCTTGCAGATCTTCAAGGACAAGGAGAAGGAGAGGCGGCGAGAGGAAGGCGAGGCACGAGAGAAGGCCATCATCGCCCTCTCACCGGCACCGCGCAGAACATACGCATCCTCACCTCGACATTCTATCGAAAGTGATGAGGATCGGACCTCTTTCCGCCCGAGGAAGAGTTGCAAATGCAAAGAAGCAATGCACGGATCGAATTCTTCATGAGAAAAGAATGATGGAGGGACCGGGAGAGTCCTCCAAAGCACTGGTGGAATTGGACCCAATGGGAGTGGTGCGACATATTGCCACGATTGTTCTTTGCCACCACTTCCCACTCACTCGGAAGAAGGAATTAAGGAAATGGCAATGGCGGGTTAGTGGGGACCCCGGTCGAGCTAACCCCTAATGAAGGGTGTCTTACCACCCGCCCTAATGGTGAACACTCGGAGAAACAACCGGGAGTTTGCGGGGCGAGTGACCCCATTCCAAGTCACTCGGCTAATGCGCCCCGAGGGGGAAACTCCCTCCACCGGCTGCAGCAAGGTCGGAGGATGCGAGATGACTCCACAACGAATCTAGGAGGCGAAGTGGAGAAAGTACAAACACAAAATACATAGCAAGTTGCCATCAACAAAGCTCGGACGGTTGAGACTGTCTCGGCTAAAGGTGCCAATCGCTCCGAAGGTAATAATGACGCGCCGATGCGGTCGAGGCACATGAAGGAACAACCACGGGAGTTAACACTGGCGATGAAAGTGCAATCCTTGGGGTTGAGACTCCAATGGATGCCACCACATAAGACCCTAAGACAGTGACATTGTCGAAAGGAAGGTCGAGCCTCATTGCAGTTGAGGCTGCGGGGAGGTAATGAAGGCGATGGGAGGTTGAGACTTCCGGGTAACGGGTCAAGTAGAGAACATCCTCCTGCTATCATTGATCCATCCGAAAAGGAGATTAGCGCACTTCACGACTCCCAGGATAATCGATGTAACTTTTCCGGGATCGGAAGAAGACGATGAAGGCCGAGTCATCCCATGTGGTGATCCAAAAGACTAAAACTAAGGATTTCCCAACCACGAGTAAGTCGACCTCAAGACTACTCGTCAAACTTTCAATTTTGATGATGAGACACCCATGGAAATCTCATCATCGTCCGATGACGCTCGATAAGGCCGAGGACGTCAACTCAATTGGAAAAAACCGGTGATACATCGACGAAGCTATTGAGACAGTGAGGCTCGGCAAAAGGGTCCACTTCACAAAAGACCCGATTTGTGAGTCCACTGCGCGAGGCTCCCAGCTGCGGCGGAGTTCGACTCCACAAGGAACTTCACGCGCCCCTCTCATCATTGAACAAATCCCGGTTGGCGTGATGATTCCTTTGTAGAATCATTTCCTTTCTCTCTGGAGGTACCCGACCTCCCGATGAGTCCGAAACGATCTTGCGCGCTTCCACGGACAGATCCTATCATTCCATCGATACCATCATTCCATTTGCTTATGATTTTTTTGCTTGCCGCCATCACCGCCAGAGGAGGAAGTGAAGTTCGGGAAGTGTTCAAAGCATTATTTGCAGAAATTGAAGCGGATGGAGAGGCACCAGGCCTCGATGGACATGAGACTGGATAACAGAGATGCCCTTACTGGCGACTTGCGAGGCATAATAGTGAGAATCAGGGAATGGTGGCAATGACAAATAATGCGTGTGGAACAAGCTAGATACTTCAGGACATTGTTCAACAAGTTGTTGGTATGGAGAGCCGAGAATGTTGATGCAAAGACGAAATTGAGAGAACACATTGAGCACATGCATGAAGCTCACACTTTGTTGAGATAAAAAGCATTGCGTGAGCAAAATAAGAGTGATCTCCAGCGTATGGAAGAAAACATGGATAGAAAATTCAGCCTTCTCATGGTGAGATGAAGCTAATTTGTGAGAGTCCAACGCTACTCGCTCGAATTTCGCGCCGCATACTCATGAGCGAGACTCGAGGCGAACTCGGCTGCATCGTGAAGGCTCGATTTCCTACTTGCAAATATGTTTCAGGGTTCCTCTCTCCTTTGATGATTCCGAAAAGGGGAAGAGGAATACCTAAAAGCGCTGAAGAGTTACGATGTTGAAAAGGAAGAGAAGCAATTTGCAAAGGGAAAGACAGTGAGGAAGTGTCAAAACAAAAGAAAGGAAAGTCAGTTGAGGGGAAAGGATCGAAAGATATGACACGATGATTGCACAAACCCCCAACAAGGTCTTGTCACGGTGATATTATCGGCAACAAACTCCAGTGACTCCGCCACTCCAACACTCTGCTGCATCTATGGCTGAGAAGAGAAAAACTTGATTGAAGCGAGGGATGGAGGAAGTGGAAGGAAGGTTGAATGCCCGAGTTATGGACATCTTGAAACAACATGGAGGCATTCAAGAGACGAGAGATACTTATGCCATCTCGGATGTCGGACCGAAAGCCACGATCAATTGATGAATTTAAAACGCCGCATCTAAAGGATACTTCGCAAACATGTCTATGGCTCAAGCCGGGACTTATCTTGGAAAAAAGAGTCTCACGTTATGTGAAGAAGGCGAGCAGCAGACTATCGACAAATCACTTTCTTTGGCCATTCAATTGGAAAGAAAGAAGACCCAGGTACAATACACGCCGAGGAGGAAGAGGAAGAAGCGATGGTGGAGGAAGAGGTTTCGGACTAGGCATCCGCCTAAAAACATTGAGTACATAGTTCCAGGCAAGAAATGAGGAATCTCTGGGCTGGTCTTGACCAAGTAGCCCATCCGCAAGTGGCTAAAAGCAATCGAGTATGCGAAAAGAATAGAAGAAGAAAATAAGAGACAAACTCAGCTATGGGAGGAAAGACAAGAGAGATTAAGAATAGATGAAGCTTCCGGAAAGCGTATGAAAAAGAAGAAGAAGACAGTGAAGATGAGAAAAAGAGAAGAAGACCGAGGAGAGACAGAATCAAGAAGATGAAAGAAGGAGGCGTGAAGGAGATGAAGTGTTGTTGTCCACCCTTCATGTATTTTACTATGTAAATACATACTATGTAAGTCTTCGCAATAAATCAGTAAATTCTCTATTTTTTTGTGTAGACAAATATTTGCTCGATACACCTTGTATGTGATTGTGTAAAAGAACAAGAATGTTATGATCAATAAAAGGATTGATTCTACGCATATATTCTATGTGAATGCACTATCGTATGTATCTTTGCTATTTACATTTTGAATGTTTTAAGTTTTGGCATCATCAAAAAGGGGAAATTGTTGGGAAATTTATTGTTTAGATTTTGATGAATGCCATGTAAAACTTAGAATAGGAAGTTGGCACCTCATTTTTGTTGTAAACGGCATTGTAATAAATAGGGGTCAAGCCGAGTTAAGTCGACCATGCTCAAACATGCAAGAAGACAAGCGAAGACCGGAAGGAAGACTCATTGCAAAGCAAAGTGAGTATGGCAAAGAAGAGAAGAGGGGACTCGATTTGAAGGAACAACTAAGATGCGGTGAGTAAAGTATCGGTCAAGTCACTAAATATAGCCAAGTCTCAAGTCGAAAGTGACGGGGAGAGTCATCCAATGATTGGAAGCTCACTCTAAGTCATCCTGGGAAAAGCAAGGAAATGCAAGTCAAGTCGAGATAATCGAAAGAGATCCGTTGCACGGAAATCAAGAGAATTACTTAAACAAGTAATATCTCCATGCTACCTTTCTCGAAGTGCTCGATCACATAAGTGTGCAAGGAAATAAACCAATGGGAAGCACTATACCGTGTCGATTGCTCGAAAAGTCAAGAACAATTCATACGAGGAAGTGGCAATTCCAAGATCGCAACAAGACAAGCCAACGACCACAAGTGATTTTAAAAAATAAGCCTATTTCTTCAACGGGCTGATTTTTGAAAGATCACTATAAAACAATGAGGAATAACTCGAAAAAAAAAGGTTACCTTGACCATCTAAGAATTGAATACAAGTAAGAAAGAAACATTTTGTAACACGAAAATATTCTCAAGTTATTAAACGCTTAATCCTCAAGCCTACATTACTAAGAACATCAATCCAACACTCACTTGTGAAGGAAAGATAACTTCAATCGAGTTTAAGAGGAAATTCTTGAAGAATCAGGGGGTTTACATTCCACGAAGGATTGTAGGAAGGTTCAAGGTCGAACCAGTCTTGAGCTTTTGGAGGGCTTCGTGATCAAATCCAAAGAGCTTGAGCAAGTGGGCTGTAGTAGCAAAGCAACGCCCTGCAATGAAGAAAAGTCGAGTCGCACGAGAAGCCGGTGAGTGACTAAGGCATCTCGATCGAGTCCCGAAGGATCAAGTCACCGTTGTGTGATCAAGACTTGTACGGGTATTACCACTTTGTATCTTGATCAATACCTAGTGGATTCCTCCAGGAGTTGGAGAAGAGAGGAGTAGAAGAATTACCCCATCTTGAACCTCTATAAAAAATTATCGTGTCATTTACATTTCAAAGACTTTAATTCATGCATCATATTTGTTTAATTCTGTGACATATTTTCTATCCATTTGATAATCTCTAAGTACTAAAACCCAGTATTAAATCACAACTAAACCAAACTTAAGGGTGTTAAGTCTTCCAATAAAAACAAACCACAGTTGAGCTAATTGGTCTTAACGGTGAGTTATTCTATCAACGGCTCGAGTCGAGTCATTTGAGTGACTAACTCTCTTGATTAACTAAATTGGTTGTCCACCTAGGACACAATTGTGTAGTATCAACTCGAACTTTTAAAAGGATCAAAAGTGAAAATTTGGTAAAGTTTATTCAACCCCCCCATTGGGACCTACATTTAGAGATTATCCTAAAGTCTTTGATAAATCTTCTATAAAAGCCAAAGATACCCTAAAAATGATCTTACCTCCTTCACATATTTTGGTACTCGTAGATTGGCAATTAATTCCACTTTGGATTTGTCTACCTCAATACCTCTTACTCAAATAATGTGTCCAAGAACAATACGAGTTGTTACCATAAAATGACATTTTTCCCAATTAAGCACAAGGTTCGTTTACGACACCGATCAAAACTTTTTCTAAGTTTAACAAACAATCTTCAAATGATTCACCAAAAACTAAAAAATCGTCCATAAAGACTTGAGAAAACGTTCTACCATGTCACTTTGAAAATGCTAAGCATGCATCTTTGGAATGTGGCGGTGCATTACATAATCCAAAAGGCATCATTCTATATGCAAATATACCAAAAGAACATGTAAAAGTTGTTTTGTCTTGATCTTCAAGTCAATTTCAATTTGATTATACCCGAGAATATCCATCTAAGAAACAATAGAATTTATGACTGCAACTCTTTCTAAGATTTGATCCATAAAAGGTAATGAAAAATGATCCTTTCGTAATGGCGAGATAAGTTTCATGTAGTCAATGCACACACGCCAACGAAGATTCAAGTTGGAATTAACTCATTATTTTCATTTTTGACTACAATAACACTAAACTTATTTGGCACAACATGAATAGGACTTACCTATTTGCTATTAGAAATATGATAAATGATCTCATTATCTAAGAGTTTAATGATTTCATTTCTCTTCTTTCATATTAGGATTTAACCTCCGCTCCATTTCTCTGAGGGTTTCACATTTTCCTCTAAATAAATATTATGTGTGCAAATCAGAGGACTAATACATTTTATGTCGCAATGGTCCATCCTAAAGCATTTTTATGCATATTCAAGGTCTCGATCAACTTACCTTCCGAGATGCATCAAGCTTGGAAGAAATTATTACAGAAAAGTCTCATTCTCACCCGAAAAAGAGTATTTCAAATCAGATGGTAAGGGTTTCAAATCGATTTTGGAACTTTCATGCTTGAAGGAACAGTTGCACTTTTGATGAAGACAACTCTTCAAATTTTGGTTTCCAAAAATGATTTTCCAGTCTTGTAAAAATTCAATGGAACATCGTAACACTTCTTTTCACAAATACCGTCACATTCAAAACATGTTTTAGCTAATTCAAAAGAATCAGTGAAATTTTCATGAACAAGTTCTTCAATTGAATCTACTTCATGTAATTAAGCATCATCAGTAGGTTGTTTGCAAACATTAAACACATTTAGTTCCAAAGTCATATTTCCAAAAGATAACTTCAAAATACCATTCCTACAATTTATCAAAGCATTTGAAGTTGCAAGAATTGGACGACCTAAAATAACCGGAATTTGTGTCTTTGTATTTACAACCGGCTAAGTATCCAAAACAATGAAATCAACAGGAAAGTAAAATTTGCCAATTTGTACCAACACATCTTCTACTATTCCTTTTGGAACTTTAGTCGACCGATCAGCTAGTTGGAGTACAATTGGAGTTTCATTAAGTTCGCCCAAACCTAGCTTTTCATAGACTGAAAATGGTAGAAGATTTACACTAGCACCTAGATCAAGCAAAGCACGTTCTATTCTAGTGTCTCCTATGATGCATGAAATTGTTGGACAACCTGGATCTTTGTACTTAGGTGGAGCAAATTGTTGGATAATTGAACTCACGCTTTCAGTTAAAAATGCTCTTTTCTTCACATGATGCTTTCTTTTGATTGTGCACAAATCTTTCAAAAACTTTGCATAAGGTGGGACTTGTTTGATTGCATCCAATAAATGAATATTAATTTTTACTTGTTTAAACAGTTCAAAAATCTCGAATTTGAGTTCGGTTTCTTGAGTTATTTGCAATCTTTGAGGAAAAGGGCGAGGAGGTGGATATGTTTCATCGTTTTCAAACTTACCTCCATTCAACTTACCTTCTTCATCATCGTTATTTTCATTCTTCATTTCGAAGATGAACTAATAACTTTCTTAGGATGAATTGTTTTATCAACAACTTTCCCACTTCAAGCATTGTGATGTTGAATTAGCCTCGTTGATTTGGATTTTCACTGGCGAAGTAGAAACACAACACTGCGTGGAAGGATTAAGTTGAGGTTGAAGCGGGAAACTTACCCTTTTCTTGAGTTCACAAAGAAGATGTGAGTATTGAAAGTGAATTCTTGATCTCATTGATGGCACGAGAAGTTTTATTATTGATGTTTGTTTGCTCATGCATAAATGCTTGCAAAGTTTTCTCAAGTGATTTAACTTGTGGGGCTGGATATGAAGGAAAATTCGGTTGCTTTTGCGAATTCATTGGTTAAACTTGATTGTTATCACGCCAACCGAAATTGGGATGATTACTCCATTGTGGATTGTAAGTTTGAGAATATGGAGATTGAAAAGGTTTTGAATCTATTCATGACATTTGCTTCATTTGGAATATGAGGACAATCATTGGTGGAGACTTCATTAATTCCACAAATGTCACAAACTTTTTTATCTTGCACATATTTTACTTCATTTACTTCCTTAACTTCCATGTCACGATTCATTTAGCCAAAAGTGCAAGACGGTACTTAAACTATCCTCTTGATTAAGGTGAAATTTTCATTTATTTTCATCAACACTATGCCAAGATTGAGAGTTTTCGTAAAATAGTCAAGATATTCTAGCTTCATCGGGTTCTTTATCAAGAAATTGACCATTACACATTGATTCAATAAATTATTTTGTTTTGAGTTAATCCTTCATAAAAGAAAGCGATGATGCGCCAATTTTCAAAACCATGATGTGGGCGGGAATTCAACAATTCTTTAAACTTTTCCCAACATTCAAAGAAAACTTCTTTAGGATTTTGAGAAAAATTCTGAATTTGTCTTTTCAAAGCAATAGTTTTGTGAGTTGGAAAGAAATTTTTCAATAATTCGTTTGCATTCTTGCCAAGTGCCAATTAACTAGATTTCAAAGAGCTAAGCCAAGTTTTTCCTTATCTTTTAAAGAAAAAAAGAAATAATTTAAGCTTAAAAATTTCATTTGTACAATTTTGATCATCAAATGTGGCACATACTTCTTCAAACTCCTTTAAATGTAAATATGGGCTTTGAGAATCCATACCATGGAAATTAGGAAGTAAATGAATCGTCCCTGGCTTGAATCGAAAGTTGTTTGCATTTAGTGGAAAAATAAAACACGAAGGAGTAGAATTTCAAGAGGGTTGCAAGTAATAACGCATATTCGTCCCGTGATTTTCGCTCGTTGAATCTCATCATGAACAACTTCATTTTCAGCCATAATTGTGTGTGTGGAGGTGAATCAAAATTTTCAATCAAGTTTTTGAATTATTTCTAACTAAACGACGAGAATTGGGCTACGACACCATGTAACCATGCAAATACACAATCTTTAAACTTACTTTGCCTTCAAGACAACGACGCCTTAAAAAACTTGCTACAACTTTAAGGTTACAAACCCAAGTGCGGGTTGTCTCAAGTAATAAATTTTTCGGGAGTCCGAGGTCGATCCACGAGAGAAGTTGATGGAAGTTTACATGATATATCTTATTTAAGTAATAAGTAAATCGATTTTTAACTAGTAAGAATATTTGTTTTTTTGTTACAAGAAATTTAATTAATAGAAATGTTGAGGATTAGGGATTCACTCTTGATTTTGGATAAAGGAATGATTATATTTTCTTACCTCTTAGATTGCCACTATTGGAATCAATAACACAACAAAGGTTCCAATAGGGAGATATTATAAATATAAATCATACAATGAGGTGATCATGTTGTATCATCAATTAGAATTTATCTTATAACACCAATACTTGTTTATGGGATCAAGTATTTATGTATTCTTTTGTCTACAACAACTCAAGATATCCATATTAGTAGTCGGTTGAAATAAAACCAGACATTTAACTAAATGGAACCAAGTATTTGTTGTGCCAATAGATATACATAAATCAAGAAACACCACCAAACAAAAATGTATAAGCTAAAAACAAATTGATAATACAAACAATGAAATTTAATATGAATCTATAATCATTCATTTTCCTTCATCAAGACTTTCACCCTATTTTCTCAACAAAATAAACTTAGAAAAACATGAAAAAAAGTAGATAAAACAAAAGATTGAAAAAAATTAAAGAAAATATTTTATAAAATACTAGAAATCTTACTATAGTTTAAGAAAAACAACAAAGAAAAATTCTTTTGAACATCTAACTCTAACTTTCTCTACATAAAACTTGCTCTTGGCTAATACTAATGACCTCTATTTATAGCCAACACAAAATCAATTTACAATTATTTTATTCTTTATTTTATTACAAGTAAGAAAATATGAAAATCAACACCAACTTTGCCACCTTCTTTGACTTGCCATTTTGTCCATGATTTCAGTCATTTTTGCTCAATTTTCTTCCATAAATCAATTTTCACATGTGTTAGCTTGAATTTCCAACTGATGTCATTAAATTCCAACAACCATGGGCCAAGATATGGTTGAATAATTAAGATGTGGTTGGCATACGGGATTAACTAGCATAACAACTTCTTGGATTTTTTCAAAATTCAACAAATCCGAATCGACTTAAGTGTGCATCAATGTTGTAGCTCTATCATTTTTACATACTCGAGTTAAAAGTTCAGCTACAAATAATATGTATTTTCCGAGTTATGTCCAAAATACCAAACTTGGTCAAGTCTGGAAATTAAATGATCAACCCTTCAATCTTCATTTTATGATGAATTTTTGATCCAAACAAATATCGTTCCAAACTTTAATTTTCGGTTTCAATATCTCTAAAAACTTGTAAATGAATAGATTGTTAATCCATATCTACAAGAATCATCACAAAATCATGTTGGAAATGAAAGTTATGCTCGATGGAGAAAATGACAAGGACAAATTGTGGTGGCATTTGGAAAAGAAGGGCTTTTTCCTTTGTAAAATCAACATACCGGAAGGCATTGCGAGATGTCTCATTGGCAAAAGGATAGACCGGGTAAGGGTGCATTAATCAACAACAGACTTTGGAAACAATGTTGGAAATTGGAGGTCAAGAACAAGGTTAAACATTTTTGTGGAGCGATTCAAAATGGTATCCCAACCGCAGGATCACTTTTAAGAGGGGTATAGAGATTGATCCAAGATGCTTAGTGTGTGGTGAAGATTTTGAAACTGCAGTACACCTCTTCTTTCAGTGTAAGAGAGCCATTTTAGTCCGGAAACTTGCTCGGTTCAATGGTTTTCTACTTCATCTGCAGATTTCAATATTCAAAAAATGGTGGAATCAATGTTGTGATATTAAAAATCGATTATCCTCAAGAGAGAATGCAATTATCGAGTCTACATTCTTTGGTGGCTTTGGAAAACCGAGAAACTTGTGGGTGTTTAATAAAGAGAAATGGTGGAGAAGGATATTGTTCGGTATTGTTTTTGAATAAGCGAGGGATATATTTTTGGGGGCCGCAAGATCGAGGTGGTTTCCCGCTACCAATTCATCTCATCAAGTGAATTGTCCAACGAACTTCAACTCAAACATAGTAGGATACCTTAAAGTGGTAGTCGAGTGTTGTGCATGGGGAGGATTAGGGAACGGCTTTTGGGGTTGAATTGTTGATGAAAAATGCATTTTGATTCGAGCTTAGGCTAGTTCTAGGGAGCTAATTAAGCATCCATGGAAGCGGCTTTAATCGGGATTAGAAATGCATTGTGTGTGGGTTTGGAAAATTCTATGTTCAAAGCGGTGGACATATATGTAGGCGATAAGGATATCGCTTGGCGTCTTGGGTGCAAGAATGGGTTCAATGATGATAGTGCCAAGATAGTCGAAGACATCTTCTTGTTATGTTTCCTTTTTGATCATGTTGAATTCAAAATTCAAGACTACTTGCTTATCTAAGTGTAGAAGACTTGCTAGGTTAGCTTTTGAAGGTGACTCAAATTTGAATTGGTTTGATCAATTCCCGCGTTTGGCTAGTTTAATACAAAGACGCTTTCTTTACCCGTTGGCAATGTTTTTAGTTGTAATAGCTGCTCTTTTGAGTTTGTTTGATTAATGAAAATATATCGTTCGAGGAAAAAAAAACGACTTCTACGAGTCCCATCGATAGCAAGCTCTTTTCCCAATTTTGACTTCAACTTCTACTAACTCACCCTACGATACAATTTGAAAATGCCACCACACAATTTGATTGCTCAAATTTTGACTCTTAAAATCATGAGCCAATTCAATCACAAACACTCGTTGAACCAAGAAGTATTACTTTCCTCACATATTTCGTTTCTTTATTCCTTAAAACATTGAGGCTCCAAATAGAAGGATTTGAGCTATGAATTTCAAATCCATAATAACAAATTCATTGAGATTGTTTGGATAAAATGTTTCTATAATGGATTTCAAATCCTGAAACTATTTTTGATTAGAGTCATTTTAAAGAATTTCAAATCCTTCCTATTTGGCGTCATTTGAATTCCTTCCTTAAATCCTCCTCCCAAATCCAATCCTTCCATCTAAATGCAACCTCAAAATTTTCTTAAGACTTTAGCATTTATTCGCCCACAGAAGAGTATGCAAGGGCATCTACTTCATCACTGATTTCATCATTTTTTTGTTAGATACTTGATCCAAATGTAGTGTTTAATGAATAAAACTTCCTCAAATACCTCATTCCTGTAAGACTGGACGTAACCCAAAAAAAAAAAAGGAGAAAGGAAAAAGAGAAAAAGTGGAAATACATGTATGTCTACCCCATAGGTGAGAAAAAAATCTGCAATTCGAAACCTGATTTTTACAGCACTGTGCAACATCGAAATGGATGAACAATTAATACATTCCTTGTAACAATCTATCCAATCACAGTTGAAGAAAAACGTTTGATCAAAATTACAGAGACACGTAACACTAGCAGCATCGACACGATAGAACATCAAAGCATGTGTAAGGGTTGGCTTTCTCGTCGAGCTCTTCCCGTGTTGGTAGTGGTTCCATCCTATACATGCTGCTTTTGGCAAAACAGAACAAGTACAAATTCCTGCAAACTCCTTTATTGAATGGATACACTCTCTCTGGAATCCCCCTGTAAAATACACTCAAATGTCAATTCAAAACTGGGAAAAGCCACAACACCACTATGCCTTCCAATGTTAGTGCTCGTTTGCCAACATGTTTCACAAAGGGTGTGTTTGCAAAAACTTTTGCTTTTAGAAGAGGTGATTTATTGTAGCAGAAGTAAAGTAGTGACAATCAAATGTAAAATGTTGACAGTGTTTGCAAATAGAGTCAGAAGTTGAGAATCAGAAATTGAGAGTGTTTGGTGAAAAACCTGTAAAAAGTGCTTATTTGTCTGTAAAAGTCAAACCAGAAGTAGAATCAGAAATCTAAGGCACCCATCTCCCAACTTTTAGATTCTGATAAAATGAGCAGACGTAGAAGTTGGCATTTGACAACCAAAAGCTGAGAAACACTTTTTTTAATGATTGCAAACACTTAGATTCCCCAACAATGCATTCTTGTATATTGATTTTAGCAAAAATTGCTTCTTCAAATCAACTTTTAACGTTTGCACTACAATGTTCATGATATATTGTGTTATGCGTGTCAGATTCGAAACAAGCGACATTTTATAGTAATTTGACCAACTTCACTCTCTACTCTGTTAAATCAAATTTGTTTCTTGAATCCAAACAGTGTTTCTCAAATGTCAACTTTGTGTTCTTATGTTACTAAGATTTACAACATGATTTAACTTATCAACACAACACCTTAGTCGGACGCATGTATTTTTATAAGAAACATGAGATATTATACAGGTATACATGTATGCATATATTCCACAAACCAAAAACACAACTTTACAAAATTCACGTAATACCTATCTCAGATGTTAAAGCAATATACAATCCAAGGTGCATAAATTATAGGTTAATTACAAAAACTACCCTCGAGGTTTCGCCTAATTACAAAGAAACTCAGTTATCTTCCGAAACTACAGATACCCCCTTGGCCCCTTGACATTTGTTTCTCTTTTACAAATTGCACCATCAAGGGGGAGTATTTGTTAGATAACTATGAACCTCAAGGGGTGATTGTAACACTTTAAGGCGGTAAATATGATTTAGAAAGATAATTGGAGTTTCTTATAATTAGGCTAAACCTCATGGGTAGTTTTTGTAATTATCCCTAGATGATGACCCTCGTATATGTTAAAGCAATAAACAAAACTACGAAAAAGAGAGGAAAAACTGGTAACCAATACAAGAAATCAGGAAGCACATTTAAGAACAAACCTCAAATACACAATTTCGCCGCCTTACAAGCTCGTAAGTGGTTTGATTAGTCATAACAAGGTAGCTGTATCATAAGAAATTTCAAATTATAGAGGGAAAGGAGCATGTTTTCAAAAATATACAGGCACCATTGCACCAATTAAGTACTTGAATTTAGAAGATAGAAAGAAACAAGCGCATGCACTTGGACTGGTACTAAACATACCTATGGAAAAGGAGCAGCAACAGAAGGAAGATTAGAGAGATAGACAAAGCAGCCAAGAGCACGATCATTATTACATCCACCCACCTGAAGGAAATCCAATTTAGTTTTTCGTTGGCATCAATTCCAATCAATGCTGGAATCTCAATCATGTCAGGCTATAAAAAAAGAAAATAACTATGTCCACGAGAAAATTCGATTTACATAATTAAATTATGGGTGTATATCCAAGGGTCAATGTGTATTTGTCTTCTTTATAGAGAAACAGAAAATGGAGATGCTTTCTCACACAATATGTCAGCATAGATACATACCATGCCTCCGATATATTAGACTTTAGGTATCCAATGTACAATATGCTCGTCCAAAGACACAAGGCTGTTTCCTCACATATGTACCACCTGATGCACCATAAACATAAATTTAATGAAAGAGGTCACTTATTCAAATAACATCAAAATTAAAATAAAATGAACCAAGCATGTGTAAGTTACATTATTGAAATATCAAGTTCAAGCATGGCAAAGCTTAGCCTATTAAGGAAGGAAAAGGGACAAGTTTTGGTGCACCTATCTTCTCAATTTCTAGGACTGACACGATAACAACTTGGAACTTAAGGAGTACAGATATAATTGCTCCTAAAGTACAAGCAAAAAGTAGTTGGAAGAAGCAACAAAGGAACATTGCTTACTTTATTTCTCTAAATTTATGATGAAGAAGAAAGTTAAGAATGTTACAACTAATACTCATGTTTTAGTATGATTTTAAGACTATGGGTTCATTCAATGAACTAAAGCCTATATTTAATATTTGCAATCCAATCACTAGGAAATATAAAATATATAAGAGGCAACGGTCAGAAACAAAAAATCGGAAATAATTAACTGCGAAAATAAACAGAATTGACACTCACCAAAAAGCGACAGTGGTTGCCCTGGCCTATGCAAGTCCCAAGCCAAACGCAATGATGATCAAATTGAAGAACACACTTATCACAATCATGACAATGCTTTGCTCGTGGTGGCTACAAAAGAAATGCAAATACAACAAGATCAGAAACAAAGAACTTTTGGACCATAAGTGGGAAAAACTATAAAGATCGTGTTTTAAAAACAGGCATGAGATTTCTGTAGCTTAGCATATAAGAAAGCATTTTACTCAATCAGCATAAACAACAAAGAAAACATCAAGATTTCTCATTTACAACCAGCACATTGGTGCTTTCCCATTCATCATTGTAAAGGAAGGATACTCCCAAACAACTTAATACAGCTATAGTTAGCATGATAAATCATAGCAACATTTCCTTCACTTCCATGAATTTATTGTTCTGGAGTACTTGCGAGGACACATAGAGGCTTTCGTGGAAGCAGATGCAACAAAAGCCTGTACTTTATCTCGTAATATCATATGAATGGTACGAGTTTGCCATCTTCAATCTAATTTAAATAAAATAATTGCTATTTTAAACGATACTCCAACTGCTGGGTTACTTGGAAGGCCGTCTTTTACACATTTAATTCTGGGACAATTTGTTAAGATATTCAGTGAGAGGTGATCAACTTTTGCTTATTGAAACTTGAAACAATATCAAATAAAACCGTCTTGACGCGGTCAAGTATATTTGATAGAATATGGCAAAAGAAACATTTAAAGCTCACAAAACACAGGAACGGAAACATTTATGGATCAAAAGTTAATTAGAATTATCAACAGTTAACTTGGAAATACTTAAGAATATGAAGTTAGCATGATATTACAGCATATTATTTATTCACTTTTTTGTTTTGGCTTCTTTCTGTAATTTTAAATCAAGGACAATCCAAATTTGTTCAGATTCCCTAATTTTCATCATGGAGGTAATGAAAGATGACTAAGAAAATACTTCCAAGTCTCAAGCCTACAAAAAAT
This sequence comes from Rehmannia glutinosa, assembly GCA_016081115.2. Taxonomy (NCBI): domain Eukaryota; kingdom Viridiplantae; phylum Streptophyta; class Magnoliopsida; order Lamiales; family Orobanchaceae; genus Rehmannia; species Rehmannia glutinosa. The sequence goes on from JABTTQ020003109.1 coordinate 104,399, forward strand.
TTACATAGACCTAGATGGATTAAACTGGGGCACTGGGACTAGACATTGACTAGCTCCATTTGTAATTCTAAGGCAGGGTGGCAGTTTCTTAAGTTCCCAGAATTCCTACATTTCCCAGATGGGCGGCACTATTCACACCCCCTTTTCCTCTAAATACACCCCTCTCTATAATTACATAGCTGCCATGAATTTAAAAGACTATGCCTTACTACCTAAAGTTTATGTCACATGATCGTGCCACATGATGATAGTTCTACAAAGTCACGTGCCACACGATCGTGCCACAAAAATTACTTGAGAGAAGGGTAAATTGGGAAATGTTGGAGGGTGTATTAAGTAAATAGGTTGTTTTAAAAAAGAGGGTGAGGGCGTAATTAGAGGGAAAGGGGGTGTGAATAGCGCCACCCTTCCCAGATTCTCAAAGAAAAAGTCCTTGGAGTTCAATTTTAATATGATCAACTTTAGTAGCTCCGATAACAAATCTAAAATGACCTAATTTTGTTTTCTTATTGGAAAACCTTACACAGTTTCGAATTATGGAGGCTTCATAAACTTTTGTAAAATTCTCAATGCTATAAATTATTCAGGACTCCCACTATATTTGGATTCATCTTGCCAAAACATTTTCCTTTCCCCAATATGACGTGTGAGCTTTCCATATTTCAGATGTTTCTTGGAAACATCTTAAAACAAAAAAACACTTTTTAAACCTTGCAGCCAAGTTTTCCATTCTATTTTCAAAGCCTACACCCTATCTTTTAAGAGCCTACACCCCATTTTGCAAAAGTACTCTTTATTTTACATTTGGAAACAAGTAAACCAACATTCTGTATAAAGGAAATGTCAAACCAACCTTTCAACTCAATTGGCGAACAGCAACTCACTCATTCATATATTTTCATTTCCACATTCCTCGAGGGAACCTTTTCAAAACTTTAGAGTATATATGACCAAAATGATAATGACTCCACTCAGAGTAATTTCCATATATTGCGTGATAAAATTCAAATCCAGCTGTGATGCCAAAGGAGCATCAGAAGTGATTCCTTGAGATTTTTTCCTTTTCTGGTACTTATGATTATCTTCAGTGTAACTTTTACTAATTTCATTTACTCCACTACCCACAGTGGTTTTCTTAATTTTCCCCATTTTGTATGTGGAACCACGAATAAAGTAGGGAAGATTTGTAATTTGGAGAATCAGCATGATAATTGGCCAAGGAATCAAGCCTGAAAGCAGCAAATCAAACATGGGCATGACATCGTAAAAAAGAGTCAGAAACATCAATTAATGGACACCTAATGAGCTCCATGACAGATCCAGGAATATCATCAAGAAAGTCAAGATAGAAGTACCAGTTTTTAGGAAAAGTTGAATCCTTGTTTAAAATTTGCCTGCTGCAATTGAAGAATGCAATCTGTATGATATCTTACGATAAGAGTGAGTTTGTGAAGCCTTGTTAGCGCAGCAAAGATGAGGTGAGTGTTGAAGGTAAAGATGGGCATGGCAACCAGAATCAACAATTGGGAAGTGAAAACCCCACTTAAAAAAGAACTATGTTTTCGTTGTCCGAGGAAAAGTTGTGAGGAGAGCACGTAGATCTAATCATCTAAAGCAACCAGCATGTTGATATGGGCGTATATGCAGATTATAATGAGTGTACGACAAGGAGAGACTGTAAGAATCCTCAGCAAACACTTTGCAGATCTACATTGGATTGAGGAATGGTAGCAACAGGATGCATTAGGCATTCCAAGTGGCAGTTAACAAAAAGCTACCATTGACACCAAGAAACTGGTTAACAACCTGGCATGGCAATTTTAACTAGTCTTAATGAGATAAATCACAACAGAAGGACAGCAGTAACACAGACAAGCGATAAACAAAATACTCCAAAAGCTTCATCATGATGCTGGAGTTGTGCACACAGAAGGTTCCATACAAATGAAGTAAATTTGAAAATCAAGCATGATTATGGTTTTATGCGTAGTGACTAGTGAACTCGGTCTCATTGCTCATAATGTACAAAGAAGAACAATCCATACGCTGGGAGTGAAAAGATAGGACAAAACCACGGAAAAGGAAAATATTACGTAATGATTTAGAATGCACAGATTAGGATACTTCTTTCCTCAAAGTTGTAATGCATACCATGCTATCCTTGAAAACACATTAGGAAGATAGAAGATGCATTTCAATGGTGAGATGCTACTCTGTTTAAAAATCAATCTATACAGTTAAATTGATGGTTGAAGTAGAGCATGTACTGCATCAGCAGTTGAAGTAGAGCATGTACTGCATCAGCAGTTGAAGTAGAGCATGTACTGCATCAGCAGTTGAATGCCCAGAATTTTTCCTATTGAGCCTAATCCTCAACCATCCAAAGTAGCTCCTGTTGAATTCAGTTGAATGCCCAGAATTTTTCCTATTGAGCCTAATCCTCAACCATCCAAAGTAGCTCCTGTCAACATTCAGCAACACATTCCTTTGCATGTAGTTTACGTAAATCTTCCACATTTTGCCAGATTTCCAAAAAGAGCTTCAATAAATTATCAGGTTACCACTGAGGAGAAAATTCATGTAGTCCCAATTTAACTAGGAGAAAGTTACATCGAAATAATGATAAGACGAAGAATTCATCGTTTGCAACAAGCAGAAAAGTTATACATGGCTGATGGCAGACTGTTGGAAATCCTGGAAGTTGTAGGAGAAAACCAAGATTCTAGAAGCTGTAGAAGCTGTAGGTGTGAATGGTGATCGCTGTAAATTATTTTATTCCGTTATCATTCCTAGGAATCTTCTAATACATATTCTTGCATAGCTTTAACGATAGGTTTCTTATCTCCTCTTTGTAAATTACCTAAATTAGAAATGTTTATTGCTTGTGCTTTTACACAACTAAAATATGTTCAATGACCCCATAAGGAATTCTTTATGGTACTACAGCCATAATCGCTCTGTGAAAACAGTATTTCCGGTCAACTGGAACTTTTGTGCTGAAAAATTCTGTTGGATTACCCCAGATTTCTGAATTTTCTGACCATCGCCTTTGTGCTTTTCAAAGGATCTTGAGTTTTTTTCTGCTTTGACAAGTCTAAAGGTTGAGTTCTTGGAAGAAACTGACTCTGAATTGAAACTGGCAATTAGGATGAGCAGTAATAAGGGCGATAAAAATGAGAATCAGTAGGAGCTGCTTTTGTGTTGAGCTGTTGTCAATTAACTGCCTTGTGTAATCGACTTGCATGCAAAATCAACTGCACTATGTAATTTGATATTCCACTTGCAAGTTGTCAGCATTCACTGCAATTAGTCCTGCCTAACCATCTTATTTAGTTAGACATAGTTTCTAACTGAAAACCTCGTTTAAACGAACCTAGAATCAGTTTCACAATATGACCACATCCATGCCCTTAGAAGTGAAACATTAAGGGTCCCCTATTGGGCCTAATTCAACACAAAATTCTGTTATAAACTCGAACGACACATAGACAGAATGAACGCATAATTTTTGAGTCCAACCCGGATGGAGACAGGTATGATAAAAAGAAAAGTGGTATTTAATCATATTCAGCTGTCAAAAGATCTTGAAATTGCTCAATTGTACATAAAATTCAACCATAAAATAGGGATGATAAAAGATTCTACCTGAAGGACATGGCAGTAAGGGCAGGTCAAATTTCTGGAAACAACCAACAGAGGAAAGATTCAGTCAGCCAAAGGTTGTGAATTTTAATAAACAAATTCTGCATTGAACTGCTCTCAAAATGGATGCAATGCACATGAAGTTATGATGAGACAAGGGTTTACACACTGTCTAGAACAGCTTTAGATGCTTGTCATCCACTGTTTCAGTGTAAGCGAAAACGGACTTATAGATAAAATATTCTCTCCGTAGCCTCAAGGATGCCTCAGTGATAAATTGAGTGTCCCCACATATCAGTTGTTTCATGTACAATTAATAACTATGTTTTTAACCAAGCATCAGTTCTGGTTGACAAAGAAAGCACCTCCAAGAACACAAATACAAAATACTTTTCGATTATGGATATATGTGCCATGTCTCTTTTTAAACAATAATTGACATACAACAGTTTTTTGGATGACTTTTTGCACCACGTAGGGGAAATTTTTAGCGTATCTTACAATAGATGTTGTTCTCCAATGAATGATAACACTTTCAAAGCATTGGGAACCAAATGATGAAATGATCTCCAATTACATAAAATTGAAGAAGGGAGTCCAGCAAAAAGGAATGAACATGATTAAAAATGTTCAAAAAATTCTAGACAGATTCTGGTCAAAGATTTATATTTCAAGATCATTGAAAAGTTAAGCCAACTTCACTTTGTGGTGTCCTAATTCTAAAAGGGGTATAACCTCAATAAGTATTTGCAAATTCTAGACATGGAACCATTCAGGTGATGTTAACAAGCTTAAGCTATCCAATGAACTGGGAATTGTATTGAGCTGTCATCAATGTTGCCTCTGCATCTCAGTGAAAAGAGTTTTCTCTTACTCCAATAGTGTAAATTAATAATAATATACGCTTACCTAGTAGATTGTCCTGGAGGGTACAAATCCATCACTAGCTTTGTCCAAGCAGTTGCATTCCCTCTGTGATAGTTCCTCCCATCCACGGTGATTGCAACACTACCATTTTTGCTTGAAGCCGGTTGTCTTTGCTTGAACATTATAACAAGACATACCCAGAGATATCGCAATAAGTCAACTCGATGCTTAGCAAACACTAATACAATCGGCTCATTTTCTGACTTATGAACTTATAAATTGGCTCCATTTGGCCACTTTGAGAAAAGAATCAGAAAAGAACCTGCTTACTTTGAGGCAAGTAATGTTCTTCTAGCTGAAGCATTTCTTTCATCAACATCCTTCTGTGCATCGAGTACGTAGCTACATTTAGAACAAACAAAAGCTTTACCAGACAGAAATGGAATAAAAGATCTACTTCGCATCACTAGTTCTAAATAGAATTATTTGGCAGCAAGGGTAGTTAGTGAATATAATTACCCGGGAGATGTTCCAGAGGTGACAAAATATTGAATCAGTGTAGCAACAAACAATAATACATATATGGCAGTATACCTGTGTTGGGAAGGAAAACCAAGGATGTTATATCTATCATAAAAATACAAGAATGGAAATGAAAAATGATTCGAAGAACAAGGGGAAATGAGGTCAGGCAATCAAACTTCTATTCCCAATTTGCCACTCTTATCGCAATAGCTTGAGATTTCTTTCTCAAATAATTTTCTTGAAACATAAAGATCCAAATTTCATAGCGAGAAATCAAATCCTAAGTTATCATACCTTTTTACAAAGATCATCTAAAAAACTTGTCGTGCAGATCTCCACAAAGTCTCCTACACAAGTAAGAATTACAAAGAATATGTCTTTTCGTCCCAAATACACCATAGTGCTATTTCCCATAACTTATCCTAGTTCCTGCTTTGTTGAATGCGAGGCTTGGTCCAATTTCACTAACTCAAGGAAGCCACAAGGACCACCATTTTTCAGATCCATCATAATGAAAGATGCTTAGGAAGTAAGGCCATCCCTTGGGACAATTCCATTAAATGAACATAATAATGTTTGAAAATGTTATTTCAAGTAAGTTACCTTCACAAATGTTTCTGCTCAACCTCTAACAAGATGGCTAAGCAAGTTAGTCACATTACGAACCGGTGAAGGTTATTTGTGCTACAACATAAAGCCGGTGCAAGCACAAAAGGCTTTTAGTTCTTAATATCCTTGTCCTATCTGGAACCGTCCCATAGCTTTTGGTCCAACAAACTTATGCAATTCATCAAACTGCTAATGCAATCTACAAGCTGAGTCCCATAAGGAAGTCTACAACCACCATAAATTGATAATTATTACTTGAACACCTCATTTCTAACACTCAAGAAACAATCATTTCCATTTCTAACACTCAAGAAACAATCATTTCCATTTCTAACACTCAAGAAACAATCATTTCCATTACTTGAATACCCCAACCATGATTACAAGCAACTATCAATCACACACACAATTGACCCAAAGACTATATACTTCCTCGACATTTACCTACAAAGTTCCGTGCAATTAATTATGCAGAATAGAAGTCAATAAAAGTGTATATACATTACCAAGGTTCCTGTTTGGTCTTCTCAATCAGATCATGGTCGAACAAAAATAAAACCCCGGAAAAAACTAGATGCAGCGTCACCAACGCTACTTTCAAGGATAGAGCGGATCTTTGAGCTAAAAACAGATTTAAAACCAAAAATTAATCAAAACCATAATCTTCAGATGCTCACATGAATCAATTAAGAAAATTAAAGAAATTTAATAAGAATAACCTGGATCAGAAATACATGGGAAAAAGCGAGAGCAACGGTCGGTGGCACGATCCCATGTGTCCCGGAGGTTGCCGCCGCAGGAAACACCCATTGTTTTCTCACACGCTCATCACCTCAGCAAGACTATACTCTGTGCTCGTTTAATTGTACATAGCTGTGAAAGATGAAGAGAAACAGAGAACGACAGACAGAGAGAGACGGCGGCGTATCAAATTCTTGTCCTACGAGAAATCTAGAGCTGACATGACTTTTCTCTATTATCAGTTGTTTCTTTCTTATCTCACCTCTTCTTTTTTCTTTTTCTCAAATACCAATCACCCAGGCCCGGCCCATCCTCAAACAACCACCCCTTATCCTGTCCCCCTGCCACCCCGGCCCACAACACCACTTGTTTTTAGGTGGGATAATTTCATTTTTTGATCACCTAAAGTTTACCACTTTTTCGCTTTTGGTACCCAATATTCCCACTTAATCAATTTTGGTACCAAATATTTTCCCATTTGATCAATTTTACTACAATCCGTTAATTTACCATCCAAAATAAACGGTTCACCTGCCAGAAGTGGAAAACCGTTAAAATTAGTAAAAATGAAGAATAAAAAATCTTTTGGGTGCAGCAAAAAAAAAATGGTAAATTTTGGGTATAAAAATAAACGTGATTTTTATACACATGACCTTTTTTTTTATAATTTTCAAAATTTGATTCAGTTTGAAAGAGTAGTCACGTTTATATATCAAATAATATTATCCCTTATATATATATATATATTAATAAAATAAAAAATATAATTTTTCTTTTTTTTTCTTCTCTTCCACTTCGTCCTCTCCGTTTCATATTTTTTCCCATTTTCTTCACTCCAAAGAATCGAAAACCTCTTTTAATTTGATTTCGGAGTTTTATGGAGTCCAAAATAAAAAAAAAATCAAAACATTTTTAAAACTTCGAAATATGTTTTAAAAAATTCTGGAATTTTTTTAAAAATTATCAGATTTTAATATCCCAATTATGGAATAATTTTAAGACTTTTAAATAAATTTTTTATTTTTTCAAAACAAATTTCAATATTTTCGTTAACTTTTATATTATTTAAATAGTTTTTTAGTTTTTTAAAAAAATTAATGTTTTTGCCCTTTTTGGATTTTTTAAGTCAATTAAATTTTTTGGTTAATTTTTTCAAAATCTTATAGTTTACGATTTTAATCCATTTTTAATTTTAGAAAATTTTGATTTTTAATTTTATATTGAATTCATTTTTTTAAGTAGTTGTCAAATTTTTAACACAACTTTTAGTTCTTTAAACAATATTTTAGATTTTTAAAACATCATTTATTTTTAAAAATAAATTTTTGGAAATAATATTGAGTTTTTTTCGTTTAGAATTTTGGGTACGAAAATAGAAAATATGGTAAAATTTGGGTATCAAAAGTTAAATTATCCCTAACTTTTTACCTGCAGCAACAGGTTAGCCGTCAGTTTTGGATGGAAAAATAACGGCATGTAGTGAGAGTGACTAACGTCTTAAACTTAGGGTACTAAAATTGATTAAGTGGGAACATTGGGTACCAAAAGCGAAAATGTGGTAAACTTTGGGTATCAAAAGTGAAATTATCCCTTATGTTCTATTAATTGCTTGGGGTGTTTATTCGGTTACTTAATCGAAATATTGAAACCGAATTGACCGAATTTTTTAATTGATAAAATTATTAACCGAACTAAAATTATAGTTATCGAATTAATCGAATCAAATTATATTCGGCTAATTCGGCCGGTTAATTGAATTAATAGAAATTTCTTTAAAATAAAAAATATATGTCGTATATGATATAAATAAATAAATGATATATAAATATAATTATATATAAAATATATGTTTCATATAATATTTCAGTTAATTCGATTAATTTTGAATTTTTAAATCGAGTTAACTGATAACCGAAATTCTTCAAAACTTTCACCCATTCATCGAACCAAAATAATTCGATTACCGAGAGAATTAATCGAACCATTCGGTAACACTCCTAATAATTGCACTTAATTGTTACAATTCATATATAATAAAGATGTAGTCTCTTGTTAGACGGTCTAACGGTTAGACGGGTCCAACCTAATGAATCTACCCGACCTGCGGACCTAGTGACCCATTAATACTTAGGAAATGTACACAATTGCCCCACTTTTTGAAGACAACTTCTCGGTACTTTTTTGGACAAATTGACTCTCCCGCCCCTTTTATGGACATAATATACGCTCCCACCAAATTTTCCGGACTTTTTTACATTGTTGTTTCAAACATGTTTCTTCTAATAAAATTTCAGTGAAAACATAAATTTTTCCCCCGTTAAATAATCCATTTTATACTCGAAATCTTATAAAAAATAAAGAATTATACGCATAGAACAACACATATTAAAATCAAACAAATTAAAATTATTATAGAAACAATATGAATAAAAAAACACAATTCAATTTTTGATCCAATGCATGAAGACATAAAAAAAATGGAAACAACCAAGAAAAAATATAGAAACAAACCATAAACAATATAAAAGCACCGTATGAGCAAAAAGTGGTTAAAAATAGGTAAAAATTGTATATAAACATCGAAAACTACATGGAAACAATAAAGAAACATCAGAATAACATTAAAAATGGTATGGAAACAACCCAAAAACAACATAAAAATTATTAAAAACACCACATGATATAAAGAGCTTAAAATAGGTAAAAACTTTATTTACACAATGAAAATTACATGGAAACAACAAAAATATTATTAGAACAATATTGAAAATATTATAGAACGACACAGAAACAATAGAAACAATGTACAAAACAAATAAACAATACATGAAAAAAAAAAACAACATATAAAATAGGTAAAAGTTGTTTTGAAACATCGAAACAATAAAGAAAAACAACAAAGAAACAAATTTAAACAACATTGAAACAATATATATAATATATAAAGAAATACAGGAACAAAAAAAAAACGAAAAATAATCAAAAAATATACAAGAGCATAAAAAAGAGAAAAAATGGGTACAAAAGTGATAGGAGCGTATTTTGTGGTATTGTTACCAGAAAGAGGGTATTTTTTGTAATTTCTGCTTAATACCATTTAGAGGACCTACTAGGCTACTAATATTGTTCAGTGGAACTATTAATATTTTTTATTAGAAAAACTAATATTTTTCAGGGGAATTACTGAAAACCTTTCAAGAGAAAACTAATATTATTTCAGGGAAACTTCTAATATGTTTTAGGGGGGCTACTAATACTTTTCATGAGAAAAAATAATATTTTTTAGAGGGATGTTAAATATATTCAAGTGAACTACGTAACAATATTTTTCAGAGGGACTACTAATATTTTTCAGATGAAAACATAATACTTTTCGGCGATCTCGTGATATTATATCACTGTCTAATATTATAAAAACTAATACTTTCAAGTGAACTATGTACTAATGCTTTTTAGGGGAACTGTTAATACTTTTCAGATGAACTACTAATATCGGTCTCTGCTAATAAAATAAATTATCATCGGATTTGGCATCCATCTAACTGATTTTAGCCCGTTAAACCATCTGACAGGAGTTTTCCGTGAGACAGATCCCCATTACCCAAATCCTGATCCATACACAACCCAATTAAAAATTCTCTCACCCTCCTCCTTCATTCCGTTTCTCCTCTTCCCCTAATTATTCAACGACAATCAGTGAGCGCACCCAACAGAAAGAGAACCGCAGGAATAAACACAAACATATACATACAACCAGACTGTTCTCCATGCGCTCTCTCTATGCTCTCTCTCACTCTCTCTCGAATTTCTTCATTTTTTTCTTTAGTTTCTACTTAAAATCCAGCCACTAAAGGACCATGTGCATGAATTTGTTTGTTGCAAATTCAATCTTACATTCCAACAACTTCAGTAACATTGAAAATAATGAGGAATGATACTTGAATTGGAGGAGACACATGAGTTCTTGCAAGATTATTATGGTCAATTAGAACCCAAAATTAGGAGACTTTATGCTGGGTATCTCAATTTTATGCTGGAAAAATATTAGTTCATTGATTGAACTTAATGGTTTTTGTTTTCAGGCCTATAGTTTAACTGCAGATTATATTTATGAAAAGAAGTACTCCAAGCAGGAATAATTTTCAGTTAAAAAAAAAGTATCAAATGTTGAACTAAAACTGTAATACTTTTGTGGTTAACATTTAATATTTTTCAGTTCAATATGTAATAACTTCACTTAAACGTGTAATACTTTTCAGTTCAACATGTACTAATTTTCACTTAAAAGTGTAATATTTTTCAGTTTAACATGTACTTTTTAATAAAACTAAAATGCTTTTCAATTCAATGTGTAATACATCACCTAAATGTATAATACTTTTTAGTTTAATATGTAATATTTTTTAGTTAAACGTGTAATACTATGTCACTGTCTAATATTACAAAAATATTGTCACCCCAAAATATTACAAAAGTGCCACTGTCGGTTTGGGAATAGATCCGTATGTCTCACGGATTTAGATCCGTGAGACGGTCTTATATGAGTTTTTTTTACCTATAATAAATAGCAAAAACTTATGTGAGATAGTGAAAGTCCGTGAGACGGTAATAGTTTTAGCATAAAAAGTGATACTTTTAGTGTAAAAAGTGATATTTGTCTATATACACTTAAATTAGTGTGTTTAAACATTATATCACTTTTTACATTAAAAGTATCACGGTTTCACTATCTCACTGTCTGACACCGTCTCACAAGAAACCCGATGATAATAAATTATATTAGCTTAGTTGGCATGTTTGGTATAATAACTCATGAATCCCCAATTCACATGGAATTGGATTCAACTCTTTGTTGGCTAAAGTCAGAATAAAAAAATCATTTGGTTGATGTATTTTAAGTACATTTGAATTGGGATAAAAAAATTATTTATTATAATTATTTAGTGTAAATTACAAAACTGACCTTTAAAATTTAGTCCAATTATAAATAAATCCAGTTATTTTGCAAAATTACAAATATTCCCATGTTAATTTTATTTTACAAATTAAATATAGTTGGATTTTTTGAAATATATACCTCAGGGTATTAATAAATTTGAAAGATAGTTGATTTTTTTAAATTAAATTGGAGGGTATTTTTTTTTTGTAATTATCCCTACTTATATATGCCGACTCTAATTAAGGGTGACAATTCAGGTCATGTTCGGATTCATGTTTTATTCGCGCAATCCTAACCCGACTCGTTTAATTATTCGTGTAAGATTTTTCAACTCTAACCCGATCTATTTATTATTTGTTTTTTTCGGGTCACCTCGAAAAGACCTGTATAATTTAAATCTAAACTCCTCCTCTATTTATATGTGTTAATTGATTGTGTGAGTTAATTTCAATAATTTTTATTTATTTATATACATTAGATATTTTTTCAAAATTAAGCCATTATATTAACAAAATATTCAATCAATCAAAAATATTGCAAACAACAACATAATAGCAGTACAATTGGGTCAAACCGTTAAATCACATCATTCCGAGTTAACTCTAACTCAACCTATCACCTGTTTATTATTCGTGTTATTTGGGATAGTCCTGATTCTAACACTAACCCTCCAAGCCTCACCCCTAACTTGCTTATGACATGTCATGTTCGTTTCGGGCCAAAACTATCACATGTATTTTTCTTAAAATAAAAATATATGCATAATGAATAATTGACATTAATAGGGAGATATATATCCGAAATCGGTTGAGCATGCAGGTGGATTGTGACTTATAAACGAGGGTTAAGCCTCTCTCCCTAAGAAGCGTATATTCCAAGGCAAACCATGAGACCTAGCCCAAAGTGGGCAATGTTCGACCATCGAACCCCTAAATTAATATAGTGATGCTCGCAAGAGTACGAGATCCATCGTAGAGCGGCAAGTTAACCACAAGTCATCTCTCGAGGAAGATTTAGCCGTCAAATAATTATTCTGTATCACAAAAGACATAATTTAAATCTTAACTCCCTATCCATAATTATTTGTCTATTTATTATAATTAGTAATTGGATAATTAATAATTTGACAAACAATCAATTATAAATCAAAACAATTTAATCAGACAAGACATAATCAATCAAATAATATTCATGTTTGTTCGTTCGATTCAACTCATCATAATTCTAGAACAAAGAGTATAGTTCATGCTTGGAGATTGAATCATCAATTCAATTAAAAGGTAGAAAATAATCATAAACATCATCATGCAATAACAATCAAGTAATTGAAATCATATAAGAAAAATGAAGAAATATTATGCTTTGAGTAAGCCGCAAAATAACTCCGATGGAAAACTAAGCAATCCCAATGTTGAATGCAAAAGAGAACAATGAATACTAGGGTTTAGATGTGATGAGAAGTAAAAGTGTACGAAAATATGGACCCCTCAAGTCTTGATTGCAAGCCTAGAATACTATATAAAGTGGGAGAATCCAAAAAGGAAAGGATAATATGAGACTTGATGAAAAAGGTATGTCGTGCGACCGCACATCTCACCGCACACTATTATGTAACCCAGACCTGCTCAACCCCGCGCATGCGCACATTCACGTTGAGGTTTGACTAACGCGACCGCGCGCAAGTGACATCCTTATCTCCCTTTCGCACGTGACTGCTCATGCCTCGTCCTAGTGTCGCTTGATCGTCGCCCATTTGTAGAGCCCGTTTTTGCCCATTTTGGGTCACTTTTTCACCATAACCTATAAAACAACAAAAACACCCTAAGTCTAATTAAGGCGCAAAAATACGCACAAACAAGCAAACACACATACAAAAATAACATACAAAAAATACATACAATCACATGCAAAACAACCCCCCCACTTAACCTTTTCCTTGTCCTCAAGAAAATAAATGTGCTTTCAAACCCAACAAGAAATATAATATCCAAATTGAAAATCAATATATCAATAACACTATGTTCTATCTGTTAGTCCAAGTGGCTACGATAATCTAGAGGGGAGGTGAATAGATTATGCCGGTTTTTCAAATCCCGCCCTCTTTTTCGAGTGATCAAGCAAAGATAGAAACTGTAAATGCGAAAATAAACAACACACGTTGATTTAAAGAGCTTCACCCTACCTAGGGACTACGTGCTCTACCACCCCAGTATATCCGGGATGGGTTTCGAAAAAGAAAAAGAAATTTTATTAATTACCACAATTAATACAACACCACCTTTGAGGATTACCACAATCCTCTTACAACACCTTCAAGGAGATTACCACAATCTTCCTTCAACACCTATGAAGAGTACCACACTCTTCAACACCTAAGATCACCCAAGTGTGCTCTTACCACAAGAACAAAAACAAGGATATCTTGTTTTGGATGATGGACAAAATTCAAGATTACAACTCGATAATGATAATACAAATATTGAGTGCAAGTGTAATCAAGAATGAAAAGTCTAGACCTCAAGAATGTGCAAGTAAAAGTACTTAGGCTAATACAACAAGAGTTTTTGACAAAGTGTTTGCTTGTATGTTGTGTTCTTTCTTGTTGCTTGAATGGTTCCTCTATTTATAGGAGAGGTCTTGGTTTGATTTCCAGACATTGGCTCCTTCTTGGAGAGTGATTTCTGCAAAAAATAATGCAATTAAAATCAAGAAATAACTGTTAGAAATCAACCTCTTAAATTGGGGAAAAGTTGTCTGAAAACTCAACAGATAGTTTGCTATCAAAAGTCTATAGAGACCGGTCGCGCAGAGATAAATGTTTGAAATATTTTTCACGAAAAATACATAGGGGGACCGGTCGATCACCTGTTGGACCGGTTGAGGTCCCTCAAATTTCAATACAGGGAGTTCTATTTCTCAAAACTTGATTCAGGCACCGATCGCCCTTAGGTCGACCGGTCGCCCACACCGGTCGACCTCAGGGTCGACCGTCGCCCTCCCCTATTTTTCTTCCATCCCATTTTCTATTTTGAAAATCGATTCAGACACAGGATGCCCTATAGGGCGACCAGTCCAACACGAGACAGAAATGTTGTCCAATTTTTGTCAAAACTAAACTACAAGAAATACTCCAAAAAATTAGTAAAAACATTTTATATCGATCGGGAGTATTTGGACAACATTTAGAAACATTGTTTTGATGTAAAAACACATTTAAACAAAATCATCAAAATCATGATAAAAACATTAATCTAACAAATTCTCCCTTTTTGATGTTACAAACCAAAACAATTTTAAGAGGACGGTTTTGAAAACAAAACAATTTTCCGGTCAAAGAGTAAACTATTTGTTTAGAGCAACATCAAACTATGCATAATAACCAAATAGAAGGGAGTTAAGATTTTCAAAAACATTTTACAAAAGCTCCCCCTATCAACAAGCACATTAAGAAGTAATTAATCAAAAGCTAGAAGCTTTAGCTTTTACAATGTAAATATGAACATCATGAGCTTAAGCTCCCCCTGTCAAAAATAATCATTAACCATGCATATTAGTCTATAATACATCCAATAGACTAAGTATTCTTCACAACTTTTGGCTTTAAGGAGCCATAACTTATAGTTTCTTTCGCGAGCTTATATTAGCTTTTTTGAGCTAACGAGCCAATTTCCTGTTTCTCCCCCTTCGGAATCATAAAAAAAATGTTAGCACAATAAAAACATAATTCATGTATATCAAAGTGCGCTAAGTAGTCGATTTATCGAGCTTTTGAAAATTTAAGCTTAAAAACCAATTAACAGGGGAGAAGTCAATCATTTGAAATGCAAAAGCTCATTTGAGTAGAGAAACATGATCTCTATAAATGTAAATGACTTTTAAAATCGAGAGAATAATGTAATTGGTGAAATTTTCTTTGCGATAATTCATCGAAAACTTGGCGGGCGTTAAAGTTTGAAGAAGTTGTATATCACCCTTGTAGATGTAATCAAACCAAAAAAATTCCATCACCAAATCAATTTATACAACATCCAAACATCAACAATTTATGAGCTCATCACAAACATATATAATTTGCATCAAGAAATTTATATATAAGTCAAATTCTCAAGGGTTCAACCCAATTGAGCTAAGTGAGTAGAATTCTTACCATTCAATCGGTAAAGATGAGCAATAATGATGATAAACGAGCATAATAAAGTCCAATATAGAATTAATACAATAAAACTCATTTGGAATGAATTGTGTGTACAAATGACAAAGGGGACGAAAAATGAGTTGAAAGAGCCAAAATGGCTAAGTTTGGAAACATAAACGATTTTATTCAAAACTTGGCTTAGGGCGACCGATCGAGGCCGAGGGCGACTGGTCGATCTCAGCCCAGTTAGCCCACTGGATCAGTCTGTTTTCAAAAATCCGAAGTTTGATCCAAAAATCCGATTTTTCGCCCCTAAATTTAAAAACGTGCAAAATGCAAACATAAACCTCATTCAATATGCATTATGCCTAACTGAGCTCGTATAGACGCAATAGTCTCGGAAGATAGAGGTTTTGTAAAAATATCCGCCAATTGATCTTGAGATGGTACAAAAGATATCTCAATTTTTCGTTTTGAAACACAATCCCTTAGAAAATAATGTCAAATCTCAATATGTTTAGTACGGTTATGATGAACCAGTTTTGAGCAATATTTATAACGGATATGTTATCACAAAAGATAGGAACATTTTCAAAAGAACATTTGTATTTCACTAAAGTTTGTTTCATCCAAAGAAGTTGAGTACAACAAAAGGCTGCGGAAATATATTCGGCTTCGGCCGTTGAAAGTGAAACACAATTTTGTTTCTTTGAAAACCAAGAAACTAGGCAAATGCCTAAAAATTGACATGATCCGGAAGTACTTTTACGATCATCAATATTACCCGCATAGTCCGAATCACTATAACCTTTAAGAGAAAAATTTTCATTCTTTGGATAAAATAAACCATATTGAATAGTGCCTTTTAATATCGAAAAATCCTTTTAACGACACTCATATGAGATTCGTTTGGATTGCTTTGAAAACGAGCACATAGGCATATGGCATGAAGAATGTCCAGTCTACTTGCGGTTAATAAAGTAAATTTAGGGGCCCATTTGAAGATAGGAATGCCCAAATAAATTGTGGGCAAGCCATCCATCATAAACCCCATCGCTGTTTGAATAAGACCCTAAATATATGGAGATAACTGAGACCTAAAAAACATATTGTACTTGACCGGATTAAAACTTGACCCAAAGCAGAGGCATACGACCCAAAAATTTGAAAAATCTGACAAGCATTGGTCGTGGTGGATCCACAAATAATGACAATGTCATCAACATATAAAATACTAGATGGAAACTAGATACCACGTGGAGCAACAAACGGAGTGATTGACTGAGTGGAAACCAGGAAAGCAATGGAATGCCCAAGGATCTCTTTGGCAATGCAAAATAGCAATGGAGAAAACGGGTAGCCTTGTCGGACCTCTTGGGTACAAGGAAAAAACCCAACGGGCATCCCATTGAGTAGAATAGAAATCCGAGCTGAAATAGTCGAAATCACAAGACAAAGATATCAGAAATCCGAAAACGGCATAACACATGTAACAAAAAGTCCCAACTCAAAGTGTCAAAATCCATTTGAATATCAATCTTTAAAATCATACTCGTATCCATCCTCTTTTGCAAAATATTAAAACCCTCCAAAATTAAAGCAATACAATCGTGAATCTGACGACCCGAGATAAATCCAAACTGCATGGGAGAAATAAATTTTCTGATTAAGGTACCAAACCGTGTTTCTATGATCTTTGTAATGACTTTGAAAATAAAATTGCTCATAACAATAGGCCTGAAATTATCCACAGTATTAGCATCATTGTTTTTCGGAATAAGGACCATGAAGCTCCCATTAAACCCTGTTGGCAAAATACCATGCTTAAAAAAATGACAGACCACCACCGTGACATCCTAAGCAATAATATCCCAACACTGCTGATAGAAGACCCCATTAAATCCATCCGGACTCGGAGCACTATCAGAACCAAGCTCGTAAATAGCTTCTCGAATCTCCAAGTCAATAGGCAAACTAGTAAGAAAATGACTATCCACATCCAAAACCGCAGGGGAGATGACCCGATCAATCAAAAATCAATATTACCGGCGGAAGATGCGGAAAATAAATCCTCGTAAAAAGAAACATTGTGAGTCAAAATAACATCATGATCATGTAAAAGATGCCCATCAATCATTATGCCATGAATACCCTTCCAGAGAGTCCTCAATTGACAACGATGATGGAAAAAGAAGTATTACGATCCCCATCCTTGAGCCAAGAAACACGGGATTTCTGACGAAAAAACTCAGATTGCCTAAAAAATAGGGATGTCAATGGGGCGGGTCAAAACCGTCCCCACATTAAACCCGCCCTGACGGGGCGGGTCTAGACCCGGATAAATGGGTCCCGGGACGGGTCTCGGGTCCAAGATTACAAAACCTGTCCGGGTCCAGGCCGCCCCGGACTCGCACCGCATATTAATTTTTATTATATTTTTAATATATGTTGAAATATTTTTGCATTATTTACTTTTAAAGTATAATTTACTAATATAATATCGTGTAATATTCTACTTTGAATATTTATTTTAAGTATTAGTTGAGTACTATTGTAGTATACTAATAGTATTTTTTTAAAAATAAATCTTAATAGTAGCTAATGTTTTAAAAAAAATAGTTATAATAAGTTGCATAATTATATTTATTTATTTTTTAACCTATTGGCATTGGTTTATTTTTGAAAATTTGACCACAATAGAAAAATATAAATTATTGTAATTTAAAAATTATATTTGGCGGGTCTAGACCCACCCCGCTGGGTTTTGAGGCGGGGTGGGGTGAGTCTTGAGGCAGGGCGGGTCCCAGATCTTACGTTTCCTTGGCGGGGTGGGTCCCAAGTTTGGCCAAACCCGTCCCAAACCCTTCCCTACTCAAAAGAGTCTGTGTGAGCAAATTTTGAGCCTCAAATTCTTATTGTCTACGAACATCATTATAAACCATATTCTCAATATCTGATTGAATTTGATGCACTTTCTCCAACTGCAAGTCAACCGTGTGATTGACATCCTCAAAGACATCATAATTCCATGCCTTGAGAGTTAATCGAAACCTTTTAAGCTTTTTCATCATAATGATAAGGGGATTGGAAGCACCATAGGAGGCCACCCACGAAGAAGTGACAAAGGCCAAGAAACACGGATGTTCGACCCACATACATTGAAAATGAAATGGAGACGGGCCTTTAACCGATTGAATATATGATGTAACCAGCATCGGAGGATGATCCGAACAAATTCGATGAACAACATCACATTCAACCAACTGTCAAAGTGAGAACAATCCCAAGGTGGCCATAGATCGATCCAAACGAGCTTGAACAAGCTGTTGCTGGGAATGAGTAGTATACCAAGAATTTACCAATAACAGGAATCGACAGTAAACTCCCATTACCAATAAAATTCCGAAAGTCCTGACAAGATGCCTGAGAAGTAATACTTCGACCTTAAATCGTTTGTGATTACCAAGGATTAAATTGAAATCACCCAACACCATAAAATTATCCAAGCCCAGACCCACAATATCCTGCCACAATTGTCTACGAGCTACATAATCACAAGCGCATGTACAAACCCCACATAAAAAATAAGAGTCGCCACTTCAACCTATAGAACAACATAGATCTGACTGAAAAACCTGCTGCAAAATACTGACATCATGACATCGAAAGACCCAAATATTTGCTTTGCCATTAGACTGAAAATTATGTTTAACAAAATGTAAACCCATGCTAGTCCAGTACGAATAAGAAACAACTTGGAGCTCAACTTTGGGTTCAGAGATAACAACCAAATATGGTTTATGACGATGACATAATTCCTTAAGAACATTACAGGAGGCAATGTTCCCAATCCCCCAGATATCGCAGAAGAGACAATTCATTGCGATAAGTCAGCGGGAATAATCCATTGCGTAGGCACATATGTGGTAGCATGAGATGTCACATTAACGACCTCAGCAACAAGATCTTCTGAGGCCCTGTCCAAATCATCAAAGCCCTGCGAATCCTCATCAGCATAGTTGCTCCACCCTTGGTTTGCCGCAACATTAAGAACCTTAGACCTTCAGAACCACCAGAAATCGTGATCTTATGAAGAGGAGGTGACAGACCTTTTGCAACCTCTGTGATAAGACGATGTTTGGTAGCATATTCATGATAAAGATGTCGAATCAGTTTATCCAATTGATAATGAACATACTGAGGCTATTTCTGGATATCTAAAAAAATGGACAAGGTAGAAGTACCCAACACAAGTGGGACCAAATCTGAAGGCTCAATGGCAAGAGTGTTAGTGTTTTCAGAATCACCAGCATCAATAAGAGCCGCAAAAGAATTCTCCAACGAACTAGGAACAATCATACGAGAGGGAAAACCAACTTGCTGAACAGTATCCGTTCCTTCCACAGAGGTGTCAATCAATTATTTTATATTCGTGGATTTATTGACAGGTTGATAAACCTTGCGAACCCGTGACCTACCTCATTTGGAAGAAGTATCACGACGAGGCTCTTCTTTCAAAGTAGTTGAAGGCATAAAACCTGAGTCAGATTCCTTTGACAAGAGCCGAGAGAATGGCCCATGATGTTGCCATGCGAGCAAAATTACAGAAGCTTTTCATAACTCAAGGAAACAAACGAGCAATGACCCACTTATTCAACCATAACAAAATCTTGAAGTGGGTCATTGCTCGTTTGTTTCCTTAGGAAATCCTATTCAGATTGATAATGAACATACTGAGGCTATTGGAAACCCTAAAACACCATAGCTGAAGGAGGGTTTTGAGAGGCGGACTCCAAATAACACATCAACATGGTAGGGGCCAGAACTGAAGACACAAACCCGCTGGATTAGCGCTAGAACTCCAATATGCAGACGTGGGAAGACACAATGTGAGCAACATCGGAGGAGGAGGTGCATGAGGCTGTTATCGAATGAAAGAATACCCAAACTCGTGGAAGAATCTTGAAAGGGAAATTCAACCATGGAGTTGCCGGAGGAGATGATCGGAAAAGCTCTCAAAACGGAAGTCGGCGGTGATTGGAAAAGGAGAGAAAAGAGAGAGCATTATGTTTTTTTTTTCTTTTTCTTTTTTGTTTGTTTGATAATGGGCTTGTGTAGAACACATCCCCAAAAGCTAGATCAAGGAGAGAGGGTGTCCAACTCATATTTATACATAATAACAGCTCAACAGACAAACGCAAACTCTAACACCCATCCTCACGCCGAGCATGCATGCCAATCCAAATGGACCGGGGTCTAATTCCCAATATCGCCTTCAAACCAAACTTGGGTGCTCTCATACCATGATAAATGGCCTTGAGTAGAACTCATCCCCAAAACCTAGCTCAAGGGGAGAGGGTGTCTAACTCACATTTATACATAATAACAGCCCAACAAATTGGCAATGCGGGACACAAACATAGATTCTATCATAGTTTTGTTTTTTTTTTCTTTTTTCCTTTTTTTTTGATACAAATATTTAATTATTCTATAAAATTAATATACTTTTGTGGAAGATTCTCAATGAATTTTGTCCATAAAATACTTATTATGTAATATAGTTATATTATTGCATTGAAAATATAGTAAAACAGATTAATATAGTCTTATGTTATTAGAATAGAAAATAATCCGAGAATAAATTATTTTATTAATTAAAAGTTTGAGAGATTTTGTCACATTATTTATCAACGTGAGATCGTATGCAAATATCATATTTTATTCGAGTTATTTTCCAAAATTTGGAAACTTTTGTTACTATGAATTGAACTTGTTTTATGATTTATAATATTTAATAAAGTTATTAAATGTAAAAAAATTTAAGATAAAACTGAACATTTTAGTGTAAGTAAATTTAAGTTTCTTCTTCCGTTCTAAAAAAATTATGATAATTTAATTTTTATTATGAATAAATATTTGATCAATTACAAGTTAAATAGTGAATTTAAGTTATACATTAAAAATTAATCTACAATTAAACTTTTTAGGATATAAAAGAAAAGGCTAAAAGGGCTTAGTTGTATATTTTTATCAAAAATTAGTTGATGTATTGTGTAATCCAATATCTTTTAATGTTCATGTCATATTGTCCCTCATCCCCATAGGCGTCATATATGCTAGACATTGGTCACTTTCACACAGGTTCAATGAAACTTGGAATCCCCCCTGCTAATAAAAAATAAGACTAAGACCTTTCCACCCTACTTCAATATTTGCCCCACCACGCTTCACCATGGGCATCATATTCGGTGGGTCTAAAGGTCGTTGAGTCTTGGACGAGTTTGGCGAAACTAAGGCCTTGTCGCATCAAGAAAAAATAAGACCCTGGATCAGCCCACGCCACCATTGGCCCCAAATCCGAAGGGTCCAAACTCATTGGACCCACCACCCTAAGATTTTATTTGGATTGATGGATTTGAAGCTATGGTTCGAATTAATATTAACAAATCCATTAAGTTTGTTTTGATAAAATCATTCTACAATGGGGTTCAAATCTTTAGATAGTTAGATTCTATTTTATGTTATTTTCGGAGTCATTGTGGTTGTAGACACCAAATTTATTACCAAATATTTTCAAGTATCGAAATCTTCAATCTTGGCCCTCAAGACAAGATCATGCAAATACGAAACTGATTTACCAATGTTTTGGTAAATAAATCAAGTCAAATCAAATCAAATCACAATCTTTTGATTATGACAAGATATGCAAGAAAAATCATGATCGGCCAATTAAATTGTCCTGTTTCATCCAACATTATGGCAAGAATCCCCATCATACACCTATAAATAGAGGTTCTCTTCATAATTCATACATACAATTCAAAGAGAAGAAATCCGAAAAAGAAAGGTGGTGGAGGAAATTCTCTCAAGTCAAGAAGATCAAATTCAAGGAAATCCACATGTTCAAGGTGATATTCAAGCCGTCCATCGCGGAGTCTGCTCAAATTTAGCATTTGATTCGGGAATAAGCTGTCAAGCCCTCGAGTTAACGTTATCAAATTTCAAGTTCATCTTGGAGGAAGATGAAGGAAAGATCTCCATCAAGAAGTTCACATTCAAGTCAAATATCGTCAAATATATAACGTTTGATTTGAGATTAAGCTTTCAAGCCCTTGAATTAATGTTATTCAAAGTCAAAATAAAGTTTGAAAAAGATCATGCCGAAGAATCCATCTCCAAAATCTCGAGTTCCGAATACTATATTCTTGAAGAAAAGAATCAGAGGGGAAATATTGATTGTAACCCATATTTTCCATTTGATTGGATTAATATTTAATTTGTATGATTTTCTTATTTGTTTATTCGCAGATAATAGAAATTTATATTACAAATTTTGGCACGATGGGGCGCGATTTCTACCTCTCATCTCTTCTCTTCACCAAGCTCTCGAAGTATCATGGCCAATTGCAAGGTGACAATAGTCAAAGCTGCTACCTCAAACTCCTCAAATTCCACTAGAGAAAGCATTGGTGTCATCACGAGGAGCATATCCAAGAAGTTAAATGCATCGTGATATGAACCCCTGCATGAAATAGTTGAGAAAGATTCGCCACTTCTCGCAAACACAAATGAAGGTGATCGAGATCTCAATGATGAGTTTGCTTCATCAACTCGCCGCTTAGTGTCAAGTTACTCATTCACCCCGAATGTGGCACCTTCTATGGTGACAAATGCCACGACATTAGATGAGCAAATTGTAAGCTTGGCAAGGCTATCGAAGGACTCGCCAAACATGTCAAGGAATAAAACTCTCAAATCACGAAGCTAATGAACTAGATAGACAATGCTGAAACAAGTCATGTGATGGAAAAGCAAACTGAAGGTCGTGATGAAGCAGAGACGTTTATGAAGGAGCAATCTACTGAAAAAGAAAAGTCATCAGCCAAAGAATTGCAAGTTTCAGTTGATGGCTTGATTCCTATTGATCAACAAAAAGATTTTATCATGGGAACAATCAAGGACAGATTCAATGGAAGCTCCAAATCTTCACTGAGTTATGCTAAGCCATACACCCCAATGATTGACAACTTGAGGATGCCAGTCGGCTACCAAACTCCAAAATTTCAACAATTTGATGAAAAAGGCAACCCGAAGCAACACATAGCCTATTTCATTTAGACATGCAACGATGAAAGGGAATGCATGACTAGTACATCGAATTGGAGACGAACTCCATTGATAGTTGGGATCAACTGGAGCAAGAATTTCTTAATCGATTCTATAGCAGTCAAAGAATACTCAGCATGCTTGAACTCATTAATTCACGGTAGTGGAAAGAAGAACCTGCCATTGATTACATCAATCATTTGAGGAGTTTGAGTCTTAACTGCAAATATCGATTGTCTAAAACTTCTGCTATCGAGATGTTCATTCAAGGGATGCATTGGGGCCTTCAATATATCCTTCAAGGAATCCAACTGAGGGCATTTGAAGAGTTAGCTACTCGAGCTAACAATATGGAATTAAGTATGGCTGCAAGTGGAGTCAATAGGCCACTTATCCAAGAGCCAAAAAGATCAAGTGAAAGACATGAAACCAATAAGGAGGACAATTTTGTTCTCAGGGATTCAAATGAAGAGTCCATGGCCTTCAACGCAACACCTATAAAAGCCAAAAGAAATGCAAATGATAAAAGTATCAAAAAGGATATCACTCTAGAAATGAGGCAAATAAGTTGACTCTAAAAGAGATGCAAGCAAAACAATATACATTATTTGATTATAATGTCTCTGGAATATTTGATGACTTGCTCGAATCAAAACTCATTGAATTACCTGAAATGAATCATCCTGAAGAATCTGGGCGAGTTGATGATCCAAACTACTGTAAATATCATCGTTTGGTGGGACACCCGATTCACAATTATTTCATATTCAAAGATAAAGTCATGTAGTTAGCTCGTCAAAAGAAGATCTCACTCGAGGAAGATAACGCGACTGCTAATATGTCATGAAGTTAGAAAAAAATGCTCCTTAATACAAGCATAAACTATCAATCACACTCATTGACATGAGTATAAAAGGTTGATATCCCAAGTTCAAATAATTACTGCTTGATACGAGTGTAAACTATCAATATATCTCAAACTCAAATGCTTACTCCTTGATACGAGTATAAACTATGAAAATGTCTCAAATTTAAATGCTTACTCCTTGATACGAGTATAAACTATCAATATGTCTCAAATCTACATAACTACTCCTTGATACGAGTATAAACTATCATTACGTCTCAAATTCAAATGAGGACTCCTTGATACGAGTATAAACTATCAATAGATGTCAAATACAAATGAATAATTCTTAATACGAATATAAACTATCAATATATGTAAAGTTTAAATGAAGACTTCTTGACACGAGTATAAACTGTTTGCAAATTCAAATTCAAGAACTCGTTGATATGAGTATAAACTATCTACAAGTTCAAGAGCTCCTTGATATGAGTAAAAGCTATCTATGTGCTTCAAATTGATCCCAAGTGAAATGATTTTGCGATTCATTCACAACTAGTCCGTGAACAAATTGCAAGGGGGCATTTGTAGACACCAAAATTCATTACCAAATATTGTCAAGTATCGAAATCTTCCTCAAGACAAGATCATGCAAATACGGAAGTGATTTACCAATGTTTTGGTGAATAAATCAAGTCAACTCAAATAAAATCACAATATTTTGATTATGGTAAGATATGCAAGACAAATCATGATCGACCAATTAAATCGCCCCGTTTCATTGAACAATTATGGCAAGAATCCCCATCATACACCTATAAATAGAGGTTCTCTTCATAATTCATACACACAATTCAAACAGAAGAAATCCAAACAAGAAAGGTGGTGGAGGAAATTCTCTCAAGTCAAGAAGATCAAATTTAAGGAAATTCATGGTATTCAAGGTGAATTCAAGCCGTCCATCGTAGAGTCTGCTCAAATTTAGCGTTTGTTTCGAGAATAAGTTGTCAAGCCCTCAGTTAACATTATCAAATTTCAAGTTCATCTTGGAGGAAGATAAGGAAAGAGCTCCACCAAGAAGTTCACATTGAAGTCAAATATCATCAAATATATAGCATTTGATTCGAGATTAAGCTTACAAGCCCTCGATTTAATGTTATTCAAAGTCAAAATCAAGTTTGGAGAAGATCAAGCTAAATAATACATCTTCAAAATCTCGAGTTCTGAATACTATATTATTGAAGAAAAGAATCAAAGGAGAAAAAGAGATTGTAACCTATTTTTGCCATTCGATTCGAATAATATTTAATTTGTATGATTTTCTTTTTTTGTTTATTCGCAGACAATACAAATTTGTGTTACAACGATGAATTTCAAATCCATATTGTTTAGAGTTATTTGAAATTCTTTCTCCCAAATTTTTCTCTCAAATCCAATCCTTGATCCAAATACAACCTAAAAGTTTTTCGAACAACAAGATTCAACAACTTGCAGCGGAACTCTACCATGCACCGATCCAATATAAGATAAACTTTGCATTTTATTGTGCAACATGTTTTCACATTTGAAAACAAATTGTATATCAAGCAACCTAGTTTTTCAGGTATACATTCATGTTGTTATGTATATTTATCGTTTTTGTTGGAAAAAGTGGACTAGGGGCTGCAAAATTTGAAGATTCTGCGTGAAACAATTTTTTTTTCTTGACAATAATAAAATTATATTTTTATTAATTAATATGAAACAAACAAGATACATATCCTGATGCCAAAGGGAAAAGCCCAAGTAAACTCTCACCTTTCAAACAAGGGGGGAGGTTGAGGCAACCACCAAAAATTCTAAACTAAACAAATACAAGGATGATGATTATGTAATGGTATCAAGGGGTGGATCATGGATTACATGTGACTCTGGCACTTGCAGAAGATCGTATTTCTTTTGCTATTAACTTCAATTTGCTTTTTCCCTAAAAAAAACACCTTCAATTTGCTTTTGAAGTACTCTCCCAAGTATCGTATAAAGTTTCATCGTCTGCTTGAGTAAATGAAGAGATTTCGTTCCTTAATCTTGCGGTCTTTGCAGGTGGGAAATACTTCAAAAGGAATTTTTCTCGCCATAATATTCCATGTTGTAATCGTTCCTTTTGGCAAAGTATTTAACCACATTTTGTTTTGCTCGTCCCGAAGAGAGAATGGGAATAAGCGTAGGCGGATGGCATCATCGGAGACCCCGTTGATTTTGAAAGTGTCGCAAATTTCAAGAAAATTCGCGATGTGATTATTGGGATCTTCATCTGGTAGACCGTCAAATTGGACAAGCTGTTGCACCATTTGAATAACATTGGATTTAATTTCAAAATTGTTGGCGGCAATAGCGGGCCTTACAATGCTGGACGTCGTGCCATCCATGGATGGCTTGGCGTAATCATACATAGTTCTTTGTTCATCCGCCATGGCAAAATCTTTGATTTCGTCTATATCCTCCTCAAATCAGTATTAAT
Organism: Rehmannia glutinosa; assembly: GCA_016081115.2. Lineage (NCBI taxonomy): Eukaryota > Viridiplantae > Streptophyta > Magnoliopsida > Lamiales > Orobanchaceae > Rehmannia > Rehmannia glutinosa. The sequence goes on from JABTTQ020003109.1 coordinate 131,310, forward strand.
GCTTTCCTCCGTGTTATATCGGCGATTTCGCACTTCCCCGCCTCGACGACGAGTAGGCATGCACTGCGATAAATAAAGATGATAAGTATAATACAAGACTTACAAATATTGATAAAAAGAAAGATAATGTAAAAATAAAAAAATGATTAAATTAACAAAAATAAGGCGTTCTTAATATTACAATCCCCGGCAACGGCGCCAAAAACTTGATGGCTCAAAAGCTACCTTTAAAACCGTAGGCAAGTGCACTTATCGTTTTATAGTATAGATTATTGAGTACCGAGTGTCATTCCCACGAGGATTGTAAGTACTAATAATTACCGTCTTTTTGTTATTTAATCTAACAATTTCAGAGTTTTTGTTTGATGAAAAAGGAAAACAAATTATAAATTGCAAAAATGAAGTAAGATTTGTAAAATAAGAAATCAAGAGATAGAAATGTGTTTGAATGTAAATCCCTCTAGAATGTTTTTGTGATTTGACAAGTTAAAAATACAACCGTAAGCCCTTAAGCAAAAACCAACCTCTTTTAATAAAATCTCATGTCTTGTGGACCGTAGAAATTCCCAATTTAAGTTAAACCCTTTTCAAGGCGAAAAACTTCTAATCTCAAGTTGATTAATCAAGTTTCTTTCTAGTTAAAACCCCAAGACAACATTATAACGATTTGTGAATTCCCATATTAGGTTTGACCCTAATCCGAAGATTTATGTCGTCTATATCTAGGATTGCATGCAACTCTTTTCACTTATATAGGTTCTATTTCACCATGAATCTCTCGATTTCCCGGATGAAAAATAAACTTCAAATCAATATTGCGCATATATCAATTCGAATGAACGAAGCATAATATAGGTGAATCACACAAAATATGAAGATTTTATTAAAAACATACACACCTTAATCACAAATCCATTCTAGAGTTCATTACATTCAAACACTAGGAGTTTAGCTACACATGATTTTGACCAAAGAATAAATTACACAAGAAGATTTAAGTATTGTAGACATGGTGTACTTATCTTTCTCAAAATCTCAATTGACTTCTTTCTTGATTGACGATGTTGCCCCAAGCTTTCTCCTCCAAGACCCCTTGATCCCAATTCTACTTAATGAAATGAATACAATGAATATTTCCTGAGTATCTAATGAATGCCTCTCCCAACTTCAACCATTGGCTTTTATAGGCAACCAATACATTGATAGTACTCTCTTTTGTTAAACAATCACCCCCACTTTCATTGTTGGTTGGTGAATTCTTGTATTCAAGTGATGAGGGAGGGAACATGGAGACATGTTTGAGCAAAATAGGGTGTTAAAGGTGTACAAAAGTGGCCAAAAGTGGCCAAAAGGGATTGGTTGGTGAGTTTTCCCTAAATTCCGCATAGAAAAGTTGCAAAAAGAGGTTCCGGACACGGCCATGTCGCCCGACACGGCCAGGCCGTGCTGTTTAATTGTGCAGGCACTCAGTCTGACATGGCCGTGCTTCCCAACACGGCCAGGCCGTGTTTCTGGACATGGCCGTGTTGGGGAACACGGCCAGGCCGTGTTGGAGGCTGTTTTGTGCAAAAATTTCGAGTTTTTGGCTCCGTGAACACGGGCCGTGTTGCCCGACACCCCTGCCCGTGTTGGACCAAAAAGGCCCCAAAACGACGCGTTTGGCTTGGAATTTTGAGCGTTTTTGCATCCTTAAACTCCCCGGTATGTTTTGACATGAATCCATGGTCCGAAATTCACCAAAATTAGCCCCGAATGGTCAATCTAGATCAATAAAATCACCTCGGAGTAATATGAACTATGTACAATCAAAAATTTACAAAACTAACAATAAAATAACTCGAATTCTACTCAAATATACACATAAAACATGCATAACAAGACCCTTATCACTGGCACTTGCAGAAGGTCGTATTTCTTTTGCTATTAACTTTAATTTGCTTTTTCCCTAAAAAAACACCTTCAATTTGCTTTTGAAGTACTCCTTTGACTAGGAGTACACATTTTAGTAAAATGCAATTGCAAGAGTCAAGACTCCTCTAAGATATATAATTAAAATAATTTAATACATGTAATATGTGTTAATGAGATGGGTTCGATAGGGTTTAAAAGTATTAAACTCATTACCTGTCATGTTAAAGTACATCCGTGTTTAGATCCACACAATACGAGATGGGTTCACTATGATTCGAGTTTAAACCCTCCACTACCATTATTATTTCAATATGGTATTTATATTTATCAATTTTTAATATAAGGTTCAAATTTAAACCCATTTCGTGAATTTTTAATAGTTATTGGGTAATGTTTTTGCGATTAAATTCTAAAGGGAATTTTTTTACCATACCATTTAGCTCATTAATTTGTAATTTCTCCATCATGTCATTGTGGCAGAGTGCATAACAGTTAGAAGATTCAAAACCCAAGAGGTTAGTGGCAAAGTGCTTGGCCCTTCCCAACTTCAAAACCATCAATTGTTATATACTTATGGGTTATTTTCAGTTTTAGTACCTCAATTATACCTAGTTTTCAGTTTTGATCCCAAGGTTTCAGTTTAATCAGTTTTAGTACCCAACATTTTGAGTTTTAATCAATTCGGATACCGTAGTTAAATAATCTGTTAAATAAAACCGACCGGTGACTGGTTGTAGAAGGTTTTCCCAACTTTCGAATGTATCATTTTTGGTACCCTATGTTTACTGGTTTATCAAATTTGGTCCCTAGATATTTCAATTTTTATTCAAAGGACTAGATCTTTTCAGTACTCCAACTCTTTAACTTTGGGCCACGAAAATGGTATCAGAGCCTAGGTTTATTAAGAACTTTTAGTTAAATTTATTATATTTATGTAATTAACAATTGGTGAGGAGAAATTACTCCGAGATTATGGATCCGGACCGATGTCCGAGATGTACTTTACAGACATATCGTTAAATATTGACGATGTATGCACAAGAACACTTGACCAGGTTTCATATCGGGAATACCAACATGAAGAAAAGGAGCAGCAGGAGCCGACGGGAAACCTTAAGGCAATGCAAAATGCGAGCGAGAATATTATAAGCGATTTTGGATGCTTAACTGCACTTATATGTTCACTTGATAAACCTTCAAAAACGGTTCATGAAAATTCCCATCGAACAATGATTCCCGATGGAGTACTGAGAGTGGAACGAGATACTTCAGACAAATCTAAGATCTCCGAAGATCTTAGAGAAATCTAAGACGGTGCGAAATTATGGCAACCGCCATATTCATTTACGAAGACAAGTTCATCGGATCGAACGGATGGAAACGATGGTGAAATATCGATGAAACTCTTGAACTCCTTCATGATATTCGTAAACGAGTCAAGAACCTGGAGAGAAGGCCAAGTTCATCGGGAGGAAGGAAACGATTGATTTTGGGACGGTGACCTATTTACTCCAAAGGGGAAACCAACCAAGTCATACGAAAAATGACGGATGAGGAAAAGCTCATTGCTCTAATCAAAGGAAAATCCATCAAAAATTAAAAAAGATGGATATTGAAAAGATGAATCTTAAAGATCTACATGACTGGCGTAATCCTTCGGGATTAGGTATTGTAGATTTAAAGATGAACGCAGTGAGGAATCGCTTTGGTTACCTATGACCCACAAGGTAGACCAATTCCTCCACCACCGCCACCGATTAATCCTAACGTCGAAGAAAGTACGGGTTCACATCATGGAGCTCGGGACGAGAGGATGCCACATCCGGGATTTCACGATCGGGAGTGATCCACTTTCGAGGGGATAGGAGGTCGAAACCTCTTGCGGGAACCGGACAACCTACCAGGAAGGCCGAATGTTTATCGACGCCTTATGGAAGATCGCACTCGACCCAATACATCCGTATGGGTTGATGTTAAATCTGGACATCCTGCATTTTAAAAAGCAGAAGTTCTCATTGATGAATGGGCTTGACTATGAGAATTTCAAAGAGAACCCTCGATCTTACAAAGGATTCATTCATTTTACTCCTTGAAATGAGTCTTGAAGGATCGTGAAGATTGCCTCGGGATATGACCGATGCTAGTATGAAAAGTTCGGTCACATCGGGGAATCACTTAAAAGAATTGTCGATGGTATGGCAAAACTATTCAAAATCCAATTCATCACGGGTTATTTCGAGGATTAGAGGATGAAAAAAAGAAAGAAATATAAACAAACCCTCTATAGCCTTGAGTTATTGGATATTTGTCATATTGACGAATATATCAAGTTGTTCACCGAATACCGGTGGAAATCCAAGATTGAAGAAAAAGAAGCCGCACATGCCTATTCTTTGCCAAGATCCCGAGTCCCCCGGAGAGAAATGCTTATCGGGAATACAAGGGTGGAGTCAAGTAGAAATTGTGGCGAGAAAAATGTCTTTCCTAAAGGCCAAGTTATCTCGAATGGTGCTATCAAGCGGCTCTGCCGCACAGAATTACAAGAGATTAAGAGGAATTAACAAAGCAGTTCCTCTATGTTGCATGGATAATGATATCCCAACAGGATTGTGGGAGGTCAACCAAGGCGGCACAAGAAGAAGAAGAAGGAGAGAAGCCATCCATACCGCCGAGGAAGCAACAACAAAAGAAGCGGGTCTTCATGGAGACCTAGAAGGTTCGATCAAAACAAAAAGCCCGGGTTATAAATCGGGACAAAGACCAGCACCAAGCGGGAGTAGAGCCTCATCATCGAGGTTCTAATCAAGCAAGTACCAGAAATCTAGGGAAAAGAACTTTCAGGCGTGCTCACACTAGAGCTAATGAAAGTTTCAAAGATCATTGCTGGACATGCGGAGCAAGAGGGCATATCTCAACGGATTGCCCGGACAATCAAAAACGATGAGAGTCGAGGTTCGAGGCCACACCGTAAATCGAAGAAGTCTGCCTATTATCGTGATTTAATACAGTGTATCAATTCGAGGATATTCCCTCGGATGAAAGCATCTATGAAGAAGAGATCTATTTCGATGATGGAAGTGACTCCAACTCGAATCGAGTGAAGAAGAAATTCTTGTGACAGACAGTTAGGGAGGATATGTCGATTCTCTCTCACACGACGGTTTCTCATAAAACTCTTATGAGAATCATGAAGGAAGATCCAAAGCTTCAAGTCTATGATGGATTTACAATTGGAGCTATGGAAAAAGCATTGGATAAAATTGGGTTTCAGAATAAAAAACACCAAATTATCCACAGGGTAACAAGGAGAATTTGCTATTCCGATGGAGTTTACCAAGAACTTTGATCGAGATGCAGTTGGTCCCTATTAGAGAAATACAAGAGATCAAAAACAAAGTTAAAAGAGAAGTTGCAAATACACTTTCATGGATTCATATCGGAGCCATAAGAGTAATTACTAAAGCAACATTCAAAGAAGGAATAGATTCGCCTTTAATCTTCTTTGTCTTTGACAAGCGAATCTCGCATCTCAAGGATTCATGCCTTGAGCGGTTCATGTGAAATTTGTATGCAGGAAATTGGCATTTAATGTCTATCCTAGAATTGCATACAATTTGGGAGATCGAGACTTGAAGAGAGTCCTAACCCTTCATCAAGATTTCAAAAGAGTCAATTTGATGAAAGAAGGAAACATGCCTTACTCGATCACATACAAGATTTCCTATGATCTCTCGAATACCCATCATTCAAGTATTCTTGAGAAAGGAATTTATTGAAGTCCCAAGAATCTTTGAGGACTTTGCCAGGGTGGTGTTACTGAGAAATCATTGAATCTCCAACTATTAAGGAGATTGATATGATAATTCAAGATCAACCGAGTCTTCAACAAAGTCGGAGTCTCGAGTTGAGCCTAGAAGGATGTCTTTCAAAGAAGATAGAATGGTGAGTAGCAGCCGTTGGGAAGAAAGGAGACCAATATGCGATTCAGCGCATCCCATCGATGTTTTTAAAACAAAGCAGAGAGCCGAACTGCCCGTCTGTATGATGGCGAGAGGTTGAAGTAATATTCGACATCACTCAAAAGGATAACATTTTTCCTTGTGATGTTTTATATTATCTCCAACAACCAATCGTTGGAAGGTATCAAGGAAGCCTGAAGATAGGAGAAATTGAGCTTACTATCAGAGTTGCGGGAAAGGTCCGAGAACAATTAATACGGGAATTGAATTTCTTGAGGAACATAAACCTTGGGAAAGATTACAAGACGGAATAGAGTTCACAGTGGCTAATAAAAGATACGAGAATCGATGACCACTAGTCCATTCTCCATATACATTTCTATTGGAATGTTATATCGAATACAAGGCCGAGTATTTCGCCGCCTATATTGATTCAGTCTTGCGGAATATGTCGCAAAGTTTCGGATGTTTTTCCTAAAGAAATTGGAGAAGATTTACTAGCCATTGCGGGAAGAGATTTCTCTAAAAGGATTCTTATCCTTAATAAGGGAATTAAACAAGTAAATAATGATCGGAGGAGCGGGCAAGACCCATGGTACAAAGTAAAGACGCCACCAATCTATTTCCATGATACAGTGCGAGATATTTTCTTTGGGAAACAATTTCCTACAAACATTCAAGCGGTTCACACAAGAGAACGAGACGAGAAGACTTATTTTCACAACCTTATGTGATCATAAGATTATTGTCAGAGATCTGGGAAGCATTTTACCGAAAAATGCCCATTAATTTTCGCGACAAGCGTGGTGATGAAGCCAAACCGCAATCCAAAAATGGCGGATCGAAGGAAATTTGGTGAAGCTTTATTATCCTATAGACAATTTGGTTCCATCCGAAAGGATCGGAAGATATGTGATAATAACTTGTATTCATTCGAGTACAAGGAGAAGAACGAGTCACTCAGAAGCCATTGCGAGAATTATGGATGAGTCTAATGGAGAATCCACAGAGTGATGTAACCATAGAGGAACAAATATCACTCGAGGATATCAGAAGAAGATCCAAAGGAATTACAATGAAGATCCTTTGGCTTGGTGGGATAAGAATGAGCTTAAAGCTTCCTTAAAGGTTAAACTGGAAAGGAGTACGAGTTCGTAAGATTCAAACCAATCCTTATGAACCAGGAAGATCGTGAGGATATGCAAAAGATACTTAAGGAACATCTTGACCTTAAGTTAATTTCACCAGGAGTTTCTCCATACGGTGATCCAGGATTCTTAGTCGAAACCATGGAGAAATCAAAAGAGGAAAGCAAGACTTGTTATTTATTAAAAAGGGAATTATAAAATTTTGGAGTTCCACGGAATCCATATTCCAAGGAGAGAACATCCGGTTAAACTGTATCAAAGGTGCCAAGATATTCTCAAAGTTCGATTGCAAGTCTGGATTCTACCAGATTAAGATGGAGGAAGAAAGTAAGAAGTTTACAGCTTTCAACAATCAAAGAAAGATGGATAATCTTTTCAAAGATTATTTCAGTTTCATGTTCGTATATATCGACGACATTCTAATCGCATCAAAGAACATGAAGGAGCATCTTAAACATTTGGAAATATTTTCAGATGTTTGTCACAAAGAAGGATTAGTGCTTTCGGAAAAGAAGGCGGTAATCGCAACAAGACAGATTGAATTCCTCGGAATTGAAATCGATGAATCGGAATTATTCTACAAAATCATATTGTGGAAAAGATACTGAGGATTTCGGATACACTTAAAGACAAGAAGCGACTTGAGTTTTCTTGGAGTTGTTAATTTTCTTGGGATGTTCATTAACAATCTGGCATATTACAGGAAGCCCATTGCTTAAAAAAGATGCAGTATTCAAATGGGAAGATGAACATCAAGTAGGAATTAAGCAACTAAAAGAAGTTTGTAAAAAGCATCCAAAGCTTGCGATTCCCCAAGACGAGGATGAACGGTTCTGCATTACGGATGCCGATGATGATTGGTGGGCGGCAGTTCTTACGAAAGTCACACCAAACGAGGAAGTGCCATGCGATATCTTTGCAAAGTGGTTTATTCACCCTAGTGAAGCAACTCGGTGGCATATTAACGAGAAAGAATTCTTTGCAAATGAGAAAGGCTTTTAAAAATGGCCTCTATTTTTACTGGCTAAAAAGTTTACTTTAAAAATTGATAATTCAAGTGTCAAGGCTTTTCTAAAAAACAAAATTGAATCAAAACCAGAAAAGGCTCGATTACTTAGATGGCAAGCTGAATGTCAATATTATGATTATGATATTGTCATTATAAAATCTCATGAAAATATTCTTGCGATTTCTTGACACGAGATGGAAGGACGCGTTGTCGAAGTCCTTAAACGAGTAAGACATCTCAGGAAAACCTGGAGAGTCTAGAACGAGATTTTGGGACACTATGTCTCAATGCGAGAACTTATCGGCGACTTCAACAGCTGACCGTAAACCGTTTCTAGTCAAATACGAGCATGCCGGTTCACTCAAGGACAATTGTTCTTAGATCTTTGCAAGGGCCTCTCTTCTTCCAGCCGCATCTCCTACGGTGCAAAAAAGGGCCGAGAGAGAGTACAGGGCTCTAACCGGAGGTTATGGATTCAAGTACCATAATCACAAGTGTTGCGGTGATGCATCCCGAGGGTGTACAAATCAGAACGAATGTTGAAGCTCCGGTGTCACAACCCGAGTCTTCAAGTCAACCCAACACCTGCGGGGTAAAGAGGGAGAGTTGAATCTTAGGCCACAGATAGGCAAATCTAAGGTTCAAAGCGATGAGATTAAGATTTCTCCTATGCGGTATATCGGAGGCAATGGGAGAAACTAGTTACAAGACAAAGTATTAACCTGAGAAAACAATGGTTGATATCTCGAGGCAAGTATCCCGAGTTTGGATGAAACCAGGAAGTCATCCAAATGAAGTACATGAATGGTATACTTTTGGAGCTTTAGCTTCAATCTATACGTGTCACCAGATTCCCGAAATCTCAAAATTACCGAAATGGATTGGGGAAGCGATTTACGAGACCTGGGCCAATAATCCACACTTGGCCGAGAGGAGATATTTTGGAATTGTATTTTATCGGTGCAGCTCCCGAACCAAATGGGCCGAAGAAAGGTTTTAATGAAGCTTTTCATTTCATCAAGCTAAGAAGACCGGATGGAAATGCTTTAAAATATATTAAGCGCAAAACTTCAGGAAGAAGGACCGATGTTAGTAGGAGCATTTTTCAAGACGAAGCTTCTACCGCACCAGGCGAGCATGGGGTCTTTGGGTTTGTCTAATCGAAATGGACAAAGTCAAATATCCATTCAAGTTCTTCCCAGTCGCGAATGGATCTTTCCTTTTGAATTCGATGATTTGGATCAACCACGGGGTTTGCATAAGAACTCTTCGAGACCAAAGAAGAATTCTCGGGAAAACAAGATTCCGGTAAGCAAAGAAACTTACAGGAAATTCGTAACATGGCGCATGTTGGCCGTTGGGTTGACCGGATCTGTCAAGCATGCCCCGAACAAAAGGAACCCGAGTTTGGGAAAGGATTCCAACCCAAACCCGACCGACAAGATCATGCTTTTGGAAAGGATAAGGGCCCGACTCACAAGATGCGTTATCCTCGGGGACCACGTAAACCAAATTTTTAAAAGATTCCCCGACAAACATCACATGGGTGAGTCACGCGGGAGAAAAAGAAAAACCGGTGGCGAGGCAATAATGTGGGATATGACGTAAGCAGGGCGTTATATATATCGGCCAAGATTTGAAGTCCGCCTTTGAAGTCCGGATTTACCTCTATAAAATGCGAGGATTTGAAGGAAGGCCGAGGACATCGAACATTTCCTTAGTTTTCTTACAATAAAATCGAGTGAAAATTTGTAATAAGTTTGAGTGTTTAGTTTTTAAATTTATGTATTTTCGAGTGCAAGCCTCAATAATGAGAGGCTAAACAAGTTTTCTCCTCCCAAAAGGAGATTCTTGATGTAATAAATTTTCCTTTAAGTTCTTAATAAAATAAAGGCTTTTATTCAACATGTGTTCATAGTGTTCTATTGATCTATCCCTTTGAAGAAATACTTTACGCCCTGGAGTAGGAAACGAACCAAGGTTGTCTTTGGCCGAGGTAAATTTGAAGGGGCCGGATAACTTGCGATCATCTTACCCGAGGTGAGGTTGAGCAGTGAGCCGTTTGTCAAACGATCTAAGGCGTAATTTTCCCGGTGGTGGCGTGCGAACCACTTAACCCTGATGTTTCGGTCAAAAGAGGTATGAGTTTTAAGGGATCTATTAATTTTACGGAAGCATGTTGGGCACGATATGGTCGTAATGGACTATTTCCATTATTGTAGCAAAAGTAAAGTATGGATGCTTGGAAGAGATTATTCATAAAACATTAGGTACTTTGAAATTGAAAGGTTGTTCTAAGAAGAAACCACGCTATAACAAAGTTAAATGTTTAGAGTTAACAGAGAGTTAACGGAAAGGTACCAAATATGATTAATTTTGGGAACATTAGGTACCAATCTTGATTAGGTTGAAAACAGGGGTATCAAAAGTGAAATTAGGGTAAAGATTGGGTATGAAAAATGAAATTATCCCTATACTTATTTATCAAAGAAATCAACCTTTTGTCCACGAAATTGCTCATATTATATATTATTTTCTCACCATGTTGATCGAAGTTGTGTGTAAAGAAATGTGAGAAATAGTGAAGAAAAAAATAGCAAATGAGGTTTGACCATATAACGTTGAGGGAAGATGAGTAAGAAGTTATGGACTGATGAAACAAGGCTTAAAAACTGGCGTGTTGCGGTTAGTGGAATTGTGTGTGTTTTAATGTAGGGAAAAGATAGGAACAAAAAAAAAAAAAAAAGAAATAGAGAAGAGAAATTAGGAATAAAAGGAAAAGTTGAAGTCTTCGTTGTTTGTAAATCATGCTAAAATGGTTTGACCCTTGTGCATTTAGTTTTACCTTATGTTGTGAACCTGCAAATAGTAGCTTCATGTTTTGTTCCTTTGAACATTTTCAATGTATTTATTTGTTGTTTTGAGGAGAAACGAGAAGTTAAGGAATTTGCTTATTCAGTTACAATATATCATCTCAAGTTAATTCTTGGATATTGATTGTTACACCAGTTTCTCTCTCGTATACGTAAAACTAATATGTTGGTGCCTATTTTTCGATAAGCTCAAGCATTTTAGAATGCAAGATTATAGTACAATTTTGTTTCCAGTGTGACTTTAGAATTGGGGAAGATTCTTGATCATGTGGAATAAAGCATGGTCCGTCGACCTACAGATACATATGGATGAGACCAAAATACGTTGCGCAATAAGTTCTTTGCCGACAAAACTACTTCATATTTGTTCTTGTCTACAAAAATAGTTGATGTAGCAAAAGCGTCTGATGAGAGATATCGACACAGAAGAACTAAACAACCTTCTATAGTATGTAGACTCGCTCAGGACCATAAGCATCCGAAATCTCATTGATTCCTACGGAATATTGTTAGAGATTTTTCTAACCGCAAGTCTACGGTGTCAAGTTTTAATATAGTGAAAGTAAGGTTGTCGTATCCACAGGGAATAATTATCGAATTATTGCTAATTACTATAATATAGTAGTCTAACTTTATTTAGAAATTCAATAATTGATGGAGTTTGTTATACTAGAATAACAAAAATAAATTAAGAATATGAAAATAAAAAAAATGAGTTTATCCAAATGATTAAATGAATTCTAGAGGTGTGATGAATCTAGTTATCCCTTATGTTATCAATATGGTTTATCAATCATCAATTACGAATTTATAAGTCAAGATTTCTACAATAATCATTTCCTCTCTCGAGTGCCAAATGATTTTAGATCTCAATTATGAAATCAATATCTCTATAAAAATAACCAATTAAAATCTCAATAAAAGCTATGAATCTTGATAAATGACTTCAAAGGATTCACAAATCTCTCAATTCTATGAAATCCTAGGTTATGCTATTTCAAGGTCATGTATTCAATTACCTCTCTCAAGTGTCAAATCAAATACACCAAACACTCTAAATTATTGATCAAGTAAGCAATAGATCCAAATAACACAAATAAATTGATAGATCTAGATTGGCAAACCACAATCTCAAAACATAAGTTCAAACATAGATTACATCATCCCTCTAGAATTATAGAGTTTAGCTCATGATTGAAGAAAATGAATCCATAAGAACACAACAATACATCTTACAAGATATGGAGAAAGTAACAAAATAAGAACAAGAGTAGAGGGATATTCTCTATTTCTAGATGATAAGAGCCTTCAATCTTCTTCTCCAAGCCTTTCCCAAGGTGTTTCTAGCCTTCTTCCTTGTCTTCTTGCTGTTTTGTTATCTTCCCAAGGGTCCAAGATCCCTAATTTCACGCCCCAAGACTTGAATTTATACCCACACAAAAGTCCAAGAAAAAGGAATAAGTTACCTTGTAATTTCCGCCCGTGAGGAAGCTGCGCTGGCGCCCGTAAATACCTTTTTCCATCCGGTCGCAGCGCATATCTCGATCCGTCTCGGCGCTGCGGCGCCAAGGATTGGGCGCTGCAGCGCCACTTCAATTTGCCTCTCTGTCCGGTTTTCCACCCCCGCGCTGCAGCGCTGGGGCCTTGGCGCTGCGGCTCCCGGCTAATGTAAAGCTAAAAGTGCGATTCGTCCTCTTTTCCTTCTTCTTCAAATGCAATTTCTTCCTACCAAACACGTTTTTTGTTGTTTTCATCATTTTTCGGCTACCAAAACCTGTATTGACTCTTCAACGACACTTAATGAACTAAAATGGACTCTAGTGACTCTAAAACATCCAAAATTAAAACAAAATCCTAGTCTAAAATACACTATTAATTGGTAAAATACCAATTTCACAAATACCCCTAAACTTAATCTATTGTTTGTCCTCAAATAATTACAACTCTAAAATGAAAAAAATAAGACAACAATGACACAAACAACTGCAAAACTTCACAACCAAAATCATTTGTCTCAATACTCGTTTTATTGCCAATCAAGCATGCGTTTTAACATTGTGATCAAAAGTGTAGAATGTTCATGCCAACTCCATTTACTTTATTCAAATAGATTCACGCAATCAAGTGTTGTCAAAATGATCCACTTTCTAAATATCAAGATGAGATGTTTACCGGATTCCATAAGCTTGTCATTCACACTAATCTCCACTAATGTAGGATAATGTAACACAAGGAATAATAGGACTTTCAAAGCTTGTAATGTGGGCTTAAGGTAAGGTAGGAAAATATAGGATTAAGTGGCTCACTCACCCAAACACAGAATTATCACTTCAAATCACCAATCGCCAAACAAATAGTTACCTTCACTTTTGTTGAATTCTCGATTGTTTTCCCTTTATGAGCCTCCATTTTTTTTATCGAAACCCCCAAACCTATTCTTTTGCATATTTTTACACATGTAGGCTCAAGGTAAGATTGGTTGCCAAAGAACGGGTTTAATAGGCTCAAAGGGGACACTAGTGAAAATATAGCGTATAAAGGTAGGCATTTTTGGCTCTAGCTTGTTGAAAGATGGCCTAAATCATTTCCTTAATGTTACTTCACCTAAGATTTTGCCTCGATTAGTGATCAAACAAGTTCTAAAATCCGGTGGGATCATACAAGCAACACTCAACTTCATTAATCATTTTCGAATAAGTTAACAGAATTATACATGAATATGAATTCAATGAAGCAAAATATAGATCACCAGTTAAAAGCATGCTCTTGTGACAGTTCAACTCATAATCAACAAATCGACTTAGTCATGCAGTTCTACGGTTCAACATACTACTAGACTCGACTCTTTTTTTTAGACACAAAATGAAGCTAAAAAAAATTACACTCCCCAAACTTAAAATGAACATTGTCCCCAATGGAGAGTGAGAAAAACTTTCCTGGTAGCCGAAGTGACTAGGACTGCGCATCGGAATCCCTATCGGAGTCGTGTGGTGGAAGGTGAGCAATATGACCCGGTGGTGGTGGTGTCGGGAACTGGAACTGTGGGTATGTCTGGCTATATATCTGGGCAAGAACTCTATTGTGCTCATTAATATACTCTTCCCTCGCAGCTCGGTGGCGTTGCTCAGCTACAAAAGCTACAGCCAAGCGACGATGGGCCATTCTCAACTCTTGTACCTCACGCACTAATGCGTCTGAAGGGTCGTCATCGTGATGGGAGCCTGTGGAACGAGAATGGCCCGCCACTGAACCAGATGGAGCATCAATATCTTGTGACTGGGCTTGAGCCTTAGGCTCAACAGGTGGAAGGGCAAATTCGGGATCAAAGATATATCCCGCACCCTTCGGGTTAGGCACACCGTCTGCCCATTCATCATAGGAAACAATAATGGCAGAATCAATAGGCCCTTTAGGCCGCTCCAATGGTTCGTTCTTATCCCACGTAATTTTTTGCTTTTAACACAGACCACAAATTAAAGCCGGCATGATCAATCCCCCTGATTTACAATGTCGAATGGTGAAGTGGAGGGATTCTGCAATAATTACTGCTGGATCGAACTGGACATCAGTAACAATCGCATATAACAGATAAGCTCGATTCTTCGTGACATCGCTGATATGCTCGGTTGGCATTAAGTTGTGACATATGAAATGAAACCAAGCACGTCCATACCGACTCAGCTTAGTATGTGAAAAGGCAAGAGATCCACCAGAGACCTTTCTTGGACGCAATTCTGTACCCGGACGACAAAGAGCATGACAAATCATCTCTAAATCCGGTGGCTAAGAAATGAACTCGGTATAAGGCAAGTGATCCACCTCAGGTAATCCATAATACTCTCGTATTGTTGATGGATCAATAAACACGTAATCACCACGTACATAAATATCTTCAGGGTTGTCAAGTGTGAAATTCGCATTTGCATAGAATTCCCTCACCACATTTGGTGCATACGGTCGGGTTGAGCACATAGCTTATTCCATTGTCTCTGGTGAATCATTTGTGCAAGATCACCATCACGCAAACTCGGTTGCAACCCCCGCTCTGCAATCATGCTCTTTGTGCTTAATTTATCATAAAAAAGATTTTGTGCCTCTAGGCTTATGAAACGGCTAGTATCATATTCTTCGGAGGTACTCGCTTTGTTTTTTCCTTTGCTTGTTTTGTTTGACTTCCCCATTTAATTGATCTTCTGATGTCCTGGAAAAGTAAATAAAACAAGACAACACGTAGAAACAAGCAATACGGATTAGGGGTTAGGAATTCTCGCAATATCCCAAAAATATGCATCCGTGTCATCAATTCATGATCAAATTATACTTGATAAACAATGAGGACAAGAATGAAGTGTATAGGTGTAAATTTTTTCATTGAAGCATTTTGACAAACACCTTGTGAGAATAGTGAGGACAAGAGATGAACACCAAATTCAAATATTAATTAATGCCTAATAATCAATACCAACCTAATTCTAGCATACATCAATCATATATCCCAACAATTTATCCAACAATTAATCATGAATTTCAAAATTGAAAGGAATGTTGACATATTCTTCATACTAGGTTAATAGTTGGGGAAAGGGATGTACAAATTAAACCATCTTACCTAGATGATAGAGAGAATGAAGATGAGGATTAAGATGCTTGAATGTTCCCTAGAATGATGCAAGATTGAGAGCTTGTGTGTGCTTGTGTATAGAGAAGATGAAAGAGGGTGAGGGAAAGATGTGTTTTGTGTGAGAAAGAAGAAAGAAAAAAAAGAAATGTACGCTAACACTTAAAGGCCCTAGGCCGATCGGGCGCTGCAGTGCCAGGATCCTTGATTGCAGTCACGAGTAGTAATTTTGCTCTTGGGCTGTTTCGGACCAGATGATGCAGTATGACAACTCTTTAGCCTGAAAAGTTTCTTTTTTTATATATATTATATTATATATATATATATATATATATTAGTAAAAACAAATTAAAAACACACAAAATTTAATTCACACAAAAAAATCACACCAAAATTCAAATAAAAACAATCCAAAATTAAAGAAAATAAAATCACAATAACATGCAATCACACAAAAATCACTTAGGTTGTCTCCCAAGAAGAACTAAATTTATAGTCGTTAGCCGGACTAAACTCCTCGGGCTCAAGAAATTTCATCACCAAGTGGAAGATTTAAAATCTTCCTTGCTTTATTCCCGAAATAATGTTTCAATCGTTGTCCGTTCACTTGGAACGAATTCCCATCGTTTCCTCTTAACTCGACGACACCATAGGGAAACACACGTTCAACCACAAATGGCCTGGACCATCGTGATTTGAGTTTACCTGGGAAGAGTTTCATTCTAGAATTGAACAATAACACATGTTGGCCGGGTAAGAATTCACGTCGCAAAATCATTTAATCATGCCATTTTTTTGTTTTTTTCTTTATACATTTTGGCATTTTTATATGATTCATGACGAAATTCTTCCATTTCGTTTAATTGAAGTAATCGGTTTTCACCGGCCTCTTTTAAGTTAAAATTCAATTTCTTAATTGCCCAATAAGCTCGATGCTTAAGTTCAACCGGCAAATGGCATGCTTTACCAAACACCAATCGATATGGTGACATACCAATGTGTGTTTTGTAAGCGGTGCGATAAGCCCATAAAACATCATCGAGCTTTTGTGCCCAATCCTTTCGATTAAAACTCACAGTTTTCTCAAGAATTTGTTTTACTTCACGATTGGAAATTTTGGTTTGACCATTGGATTGAGGATGGTAACCAAGCGTAATCTTATGACGCACACCAAATTTAGCAAGAAGGTTATTAAATAATTTATTACAAAAATGCGTACCTTCATCACTTACAATAGCTCGAGGAGTACCAAATCGGGTGAAAATATGCTTGTGCAAGAATTTGAGTACTACCTTAGCATCGTTCGTTGGTGTAGCAATCGCTTCTACCCACTTGGAGACGTAGTCAACCGCAAGCAAAATGTACATATTGCCATAAGACGCAGGGAATGGCCCCATAAAGTCAATACCCCATACATCAAACAACTCCACCTCCATTATGTTTGTCAAAGGAAGCTCATGACGCCATGAAATATTACCAACCCGTTGGCATCTATCACAAGGCTTCACAAAAGCATAACAATCCTTGAATAATGTTGGCCAATAAAAACCAGATTGTAGTACTTTTACAGCTGTCCGGGTTGGTACAAAATGTCCCCCGTAAGATGAGGAGTGACAATGCTGAAGAATTTCTCCAATTTCTTCCTTAGGAACACAGCGGCGAATGATAGAATCAGCGCATCTTTTGAATAGTAACGGATCATCCCACAAATAAGACTTAACATCATGTACGAATGTTTTCTTTTGGTGTGAAGTCAAGTCCGGTGGAAGAACTCCTCCCGCTAGGTAATTAACAAAATCTGCGTACCAAGGTAATGATGTCTCGGCACGCATAATTTGTTCATCAGGAAATGATTCTTTTATTGGGCTTTCAATCACATCATGAGGTTGCTCAAGGCGGGATAGATGGTCGGCAACCACATTTTTGCTTCCTTTTTTATCCCGAATCTCAATATCAAATTCTTGCAAGAGCAAAATCCATCGAATTAACCGAGGTTTTGCATCCTTTTTTGAGAAAAGATATCGGATTGCCGCATGATCCGTATAAACAATCACTTTTGTACCCACCAAGTAAGCTCGAAATTTATCAAATGCAAAAACTACAGCCAACATCTCTTTTTCTGTGGTGGTGTAGTTTTGTTGGGCATTGTCCATGGTCTTGCTCGCATAGTAAATTGCTTTAAAAATTCTATCTCGCCTCTGACCAAGAACGACACCTACTGCATAATCACTTGCATCGCACATAAGCTCAAATGGTTGGGTCCAATCCGGCACTATCATAATAGGAGCTGAAACAAGTGCCCTTTTTATCTGTTCAAATGCCTGTAAACAAGACTCGTCAAAGCAAAATATAGCATCTTTTTCAAGGAGATTACAATGTGGTTTAACAATTTTTGAAAAATCTTTTATAAATCACCTGTAAAATCCTACATGCCCTAAAAAACTTCTTATGCCTTTCACATTTGAAGGTGGGGGTAGCTTTTCAATAGCCACCACCTTCGCCCTGTCAACTTCCAAACCTGTACAAGAAATAAGATGCCTAAGTACAATCCCTTCTTTGACCATAAAGTGACATTTTTCCCAATTAAGTACAAAATTAGTTTCCTCACAACGTTGCAAAACAAGAGATAAGTTATGCAAACAATGGTCAAAAGAAGTACCAAAAATAGAAAAATCGTCCATAAAAATCTCCATGATTTCCTCAACCATACCATGAAAAATCGCCATCATACACCTCTGAAAAGTAGCAGGTGCATTACATAATCCAAATGGCATCCTACGAAATGCAAAAGTACCATATGGACATGTAAAAGTGGTCTTTTCTTGATCCTCAGTGGCAATGGCGATTTGATTGTACCCTGAATAGCCATCAAGAAAATAGTAGTATTCGTACCCTGCCAACCTGTCCAACATTTGATCAATAAAGGGAAGGGGAAAATGATCTTTACGAGTAGCTTTATTCAGTTTCCTATAATCAATACATACTCGCCATCCTGTGACAGTTCGTGTAGAAATTAATTCATTGTTATCATTTTTCACAACTGTCATACCTCCCCTTTTGGGAACAACCTGTACCGGGCTCACCCATGAACTATCAGAAATGGCATAAATAATACCTGCCTTTAGCCATTTTAAAACCTCATTTCTCACAACTTCTTTCATTGCGGGGTTAAGTCGTCTTTGGTGTTCAATAGAAGGTTTATAAGACTCTTCCATTAAAATTTGTGCATTAAAATGGAATGACTTATACCCTTCAAGTCAGAAATATACCAACCCAAAGCCGACTTATGCTCACGAAGCACGCACAACAACTTTTCCAATTCGGGTGAAGATAATGAAGCAGAAACAATTATCGGGTAAGTTTTATCTTTTCCCAAAAATGCATATTGAAGATGTTCTGGAAGTTCCTTTAGTTCTAAAGTACCTTTCGGAATATTTTCAATATTGGCATTTTCTAATTCTTCCTTTTGTTTTTATTTTACAATTTCTTTAGCCTCAAGGGAAAGAATAAACTCAAGCAAATCAATGTCATCACTAACTTCATCATCGCATTTCATTATTGAATTAATCAAACAATGTTCCAACGGATCTGTTAAATCTTGTTTTATAACCTCCGTTTGAGCACATTGTTCGATCATATCAATAAAATGACATGTTTGAGGTTCTTCTTGAAATTTCATTGCTTTATAAATATTAAACAAAACATCATCATCATTTACCCGTAAAGTCAACTCTCCTCGTTGCACATCAATTAGAGCTTGTCCCATTGCTAGGAAAGTTCTTCCAAGAATCAAAGGCATTTCATGATCTTCCTCCATATCCAACACCATAAAGTCTCGCTGGAAATATGAATTTATCCACTTTGATCAACACATCTTCAATCACTCCTCTTGGGTAGGTGAGTGATCTATTGGCTAATTGCAACGTGATGGTGGATGACTTTACCTCTCCAAGGCCAAGTTTCCTGAAAACAGATAACGGCATAAGATTAATGCTAGCACCCAAATCACAAAGAGCCTTGTTAAAGTAAGAATCACCAATAGTGCAAGGGATAGTGAAACTCCCTGGATCTCTTAATTTTTGTGGTAGCTTTCTTTGTAAGATGGCGCTACACTCTTCTGTGAGCTTAACCGTCTCGTATGCCTCCAACCTTCTCTTTCTCGACATCACATCCTTCATGAATTTCACATAATTTGGCATTTGCTCAAGCGCACCGGCAAAAGGAATGTTGATGTGAATTTTCTTGAATATTTCCAAGAACTTGGAAAATTGAGCGTCCAACTTTTTTTTCTGAAACCTCTGTGGAAAAGGAAGAGAATTTTGTAATACATTATCAGAATTGGAAATTGGTTTTACCTCATTTTTCGCACTTTCTGATTGCTTGTCAATGCCCTCTTCATTGCGGAGTGTTTCAGAGCTTGCTTTTGGTTCATTGGTGGCTCTTTGGTCATCATATTCAGTTCCACTTCTCAACTTAATGGCCTTGCAATGCTCACATGGGTTCACCTCGGTGTTACTTGGAAACGTATCAATTTTTTGTTGTGAATTAATAGTCGTGGCCAATTAGCCCACTTGTGTCCCCAAAGATTTGAGATGGCTCTCAATTGTTGTAACTCTTGAGCTCAAGTTGACCATGTTAGAATCGGTTTGGTTCATCCTTGCTCGTGTTTCTACAAGGAATGAACTAAGCAATTCTTCCAAAGACTGCTTTTGTTCTCCCACGTTTTTACTCGTACTTGCTTGATTTTGGAATCCCGGAGGTGGTTGCAACACATTTCTCATATTTCTATACGAGAAATTTTCATGATTACGAAGTCCCGGATGATAGTGCGTTGGCAATTGATTCCCTCTATTGTTGAAACCCCGATTGTTCACGTAATTAGCTTGCTCCGTATCGGGATTCACCACTTCTTGACTTACCTCCATAACACCCTCTGTTTGTTGTTTTCCACCCGAAGTTAGAGTGGCAATTTGCTTTGACAATGCTGAAATTTGAGAGGCTAAGGCGGACATAGTATCAAGTTCAAGAACACCAGCAACTTTTCTTGGCGTAGATCTCTCAGAAGGCCATTGATAACTATTTGCAGCCATTTCTTCTAGTAAAAGCATGGCTTCACTTGGAGTTTTAGCCATCAATGTACCTCCCGCTGCACCATCAATAATAGTCCTCGAATGCCCATTCATACCATTGTAGAAGTACTGCACTTTTTGCCAATCTGCGTACCCGTGTTCTGGACACCTCCTCAATAATTCCTTGAATCGCTCCCAAGCTTCATAGAGTGGTTCAAAGTCGATTTGATGAAATTGAGCAATCTCACTCTTCAGTTGAAGTGTCTTGCTAGGTGGAAAGAATTTTGCCATGAATTTTTCAGTGAGATCATCCTAACTAGTGATACTTCCGGGTGGGAAGGTTTGAAGCCATTATCTAACTTTATCACAAAGTGAAAACGGAAATAACCTCAATCGAATAGTTTCATCGGGAACCCCATTCATTTTTATTGTGTTACATATCTCGAGAAAAACGGCCAAATGAGCGTTAGGGTCGTCCACAACACTACCCCCAAACTGGTTTTGTTGTACCATGTTGATCAAGACCGGTTTCAATTCAAAATTGTTCGCGTTGATTGGTTGGCGAAAAATGCCGAAATAATTTTGGTTGGTGGTTGGTCTAAAATAGTCACGAATGGCCCTCTCCGGTGGTGCAATTACGGGTATACGGTTTTCATCATCACCATTTCCTGCCATTTTTTTGAATTCGATTCTTTGTGCGGCTCTAATCTTTCGAAGCGTTTATTCAATTTCTGGATCAAATAAGATTAAATTAGCACTTTTATTTCTTCGCATAAACAAGAAAACACAAAAATGGCAATAAACTAATTGTAACAAGAACCAATCTAAATTAAAGTAAAACTACTAAGTAATAATATTAGCGCAAATAAGATGAATTATTCCCCGGCAACGGCGCCAAAAACTTGTTAGAGATTTTTCTAACTGCAAGTCTACGGTGTCAAGTTTTAATATAGTGAAAGTAAAGTTGTCATATCCACAGGGAATAATTATCGAATTATTGCTAAGTACTATAATATAGTAGTTTAACTTTATTTAGAAATTCAATAATTGATGGAGTTTATTATACTAGAATAACAAAAATAAATTAAGAATATGAGAATAAAAAAAATGAGTTTATCCAAATGATTAAATGAATTCTAGAGGTGTGATGAATCTAGTTATCCCTTATGTTATCAATATGGTTTATCAATCATCAATTACCAATTTATAAGTCAAGATTTCTACAATAATCATTTCCTCTCTCGAGTGCCAAATGATTTTAGATCTCAATTGTGAAATCAATATCTCTATATAAATCACCAATTAAAATCTCAATAAAAGCTATGAATCTTGATAAATGACTTAAAATGATTCACAAATCTCTCAATTCTATGAAATCCTAGGTTATGCTATTTCAAGGTCATGTATTCAATTACCTCTCTCAAGTGTCAAATCAAATACACCAAACACTCTAAATTATTGATAGATCTAGATTGACAAACCACAATCTCAAAACATAAGTTCAAACATAGATTACATCATCCCTCTAGAATTATAGAGTTTAGCTCATGATTGAAGAAAATGAATCCATAAGAACACAACAATACATCTTACAAGATATGGAGAAAGTAACAAAATAAGAACAAGAGTAGAGGGATCTTCTCTATTTCTAGATGATAATAGCCTTCAATCTTCTTCTCCAAGCCTTTCCCAAGGTGTTTCTAGCCTTTTTCCTTGTCTTCTTGCTGTTTTGTTATCTTCCCAAGGGTCCAAGATCCCTAATTTCACGCCCCAAGACTTGTATTTATACCCCCACAAAAGTCCAAGAAAAAGGAATAAGTTACCTTGTAATTTCCGCCCAGGGGCGCTGCGGCGCCCGTCGCACCTTTTCCACCCAGCGCTGCAGCGCCATAAATGGGGCATTGCAGCGCCATCTCGATCCGCTGCTGCGGCGCCAAGGGTGGGCGCTGGCACCACTTCAATTTGCCTCTCTCGGCTGGTTTTCCACCCCCGTGGCTGCGGCATGGGGGCCTCAGCTACTTGCGGCGCCTGGCCAATGTAAGGCAAAAAGTGCGATTCTTCCTCTTTTCCTTCTTCTTCAAATGCGATTTCTTCCTACCAAACACGTTTTTCGTTGTTTTCATTATTTTTCGGTTACCAAAACCTGTATTGACTCTTCAACGAAACTTAATGAACTAAAATGGACTCTAGCGACTCTAAAACATCCAAAATTAAAACAAAATCCTAGTCTAAAATACACTATTAATTGGTAAAATACCAATTTAACAAATATCAAGAGACAGCCAAACATGAGAAACATATCTCATAAGTTTTATTAAGTTCTCCACCTCCTCTGAAAAGACCCCAAGACATACAAATATATAGGAAGTGGACTCTTTAATTAAAAATCGTATAAGATCAAAATAAAAAGAGAATCACAAAATAAAATATAACATAAATCAAATTGATATGATTATACTTTAGCAAGTAGTATTCGTCATACGTTCAATAGTTCAACCCAGGTTCCCATCTAAGAACATTATGACAACTTATAAACTAGTCTAACTGTATCCAACTATTCAATATTAATATTAAAGTGGCATACAAATTGTTAGCATATTTTGGACTTAGAAAGCATGAGTTGACAATAGGCCTGGGGAGTAACAGTTGGTATCAGAGTCGGGCTTAAGGGTACTATCGGTACATGAGGTCTGACCAGTTGTGTACTGAGAGCAATTCTTGTTCGTCAATAAGTGGAACAAGTACGATACATGTTCAACGGGGGTGATTGTGATACCCAATGTTGGTTATGTGTAAGTATCTAGAGTGGTTTATAAGTGGGTATAATGGACTCCTCTAAAAACTTGGGTCAATAATTTCTGCGCTATGAGGATGAATGGAAAGTAGTTTATAGTGAGACCCATTATGTTGGGGTCTCATTTTCGCAAAGCGAAGTTAAAGACGAGCGGAGCATGTTTCCGAGCTCGAGGGTATTGTACCAAGGTGGTTTTAGATTACGAAGCAATGAAACGAGGAATTTGTGTGTTGACTAGGGTGATTTTGATATCATATGTTGGTTATGTGGGAATATCAAGAGTAGTAAGTGGGAACAATGTACTCATGTAGTAACCCTTGCGGGTGATTAGACTCAAGGGGCCAAACTCTCATTAAAAAACGCAGAATTATGGCTGTTTAGTCCATTTTTCTTACTTGATTAGCTCAGAAATTGCACGCTAGTGGTAGAGTAGAGGGGGCGATTTGCCTCATCTTTCGTTTCTAGTACTGATACGACATCTGAAGACTAGATAGAGGTGGGGACTTAGTTTGTAACCATTTTGCAAAGAGAGAATATGTGCAAAGTGTTTGCTAGTGGAGCCTATTGTGTCGGGGTTTTGCATCTAGACTCCTACCCGGGGCCTGTGATGTGGTAATTTGTATGGAATCCAAAATTAAAGTATAACTACTAGATTTATTTTACAGAGTTCTAATCTATTATGAAAATGCATTTCAATTAGACATTAACAGAGTTGAAAATATCAGAGGTACATGTTATTCAAATCATTTCTTACTATATATAGACTTCATCTGACATTTTCCATGGTGGTAAATACGATTTTTAGATAAAATTATTACGTAGGATGCTCATCATAAGATAAACAACAGATAAATAAAAGTGTAATACATGTTTCTTATGTGAATAGCCCACAAGAAGAATTCAATTTACCTATAGATTTTATGTAGGTAAGTATTAAGATAATTGTAAAGTGTAGGTAAAATCGTTTTAGGTAATTATTTATCAATAAAACTTGATATTTTTGGTAAATATCTACAGAATTTATGTCGGTAAATTTAATAATTATTAGCAATTTGTCGGTATAGTTTGAGGAAAAACAATATTTTTTATTTTGTAAGTAGCTGTAAAATTTAGTGACAACCATATCAGTAAATTTTGTCGGTAAACTGGAATTTTTTTGTAGTGATAGCTAAATATTCCTCAATTGATTTACTTTATCATTCTAGATTATTACTCTATTTGACTAGCTATGAGTTAAGGAAAGATTCTAGAATGTAACTCTTTGTTATTATTTTGATTAGCAATAATAAGGGTACAACATAATAAGATTTGACATACTTTTGGGACCGTGTAAAGTTACTTATTTGACTCTATCAGTTTTACTTCAATATACCAGTTCTATTATTTTGAAGTTATCTTTTGAACAACAATTGATGGACTGTTTTGGTTAGTGTGAAACTGTTGAGTTACAAAATGAAGTTAAGATTGTTAGTAAAGCTTGAAATGATCCCTGCCACCTATTTCATGCGGTGACCTATGTGGAAAAAATATTGAATAGTAAAAGCTGAAGCAATAGAAAATCAATGGATTTTCTTATGTTAACACTCTTATCTTTATGCAATTTAATATACAAATGTATCCGATTTATCTTTTTCTTCAGTCATAGTATATAAGAATGGGAAATCCTTTGTTGACTAAGGTTATTTTGAAAAAAGAATGCCAGGTAATTGCTCAACATTGGAATAATGTTATATAGTCTAGAATAATAAAGAGTGTAAATTTAAAGAAGAGAAACATTAAGGAAGTAAATTTATTTATACGGTACACAATGGTTTTAATTAACTATCATCTACCTTGAAAATTAATATATATATATACAGGAAATAAGAAAGCATTGGCTCCATTGAATTTGTCTAGCATGACAATTCTCCAATTCGAAGTGGCATGCAAATAAAATTTATAATGCACGATGCTAATGGTTCAAATGAATGGTACTGCTACTCTCAACACTTTGAAGATGAACATTATGAAAATAATTATTTTAGAGCTACTTTCATGAGATTTCATAAATTAGCTCTATACTTTAAGAAAACTAATTGTTTCTGATGGGAATACGACCGTATTTTTGTTAATATCTTTTGAGAAATTTTCATGGATCTTTTCTGTAAACATGAACTTTTGGCGTAAATGCATAATACTTTGTTTTTTATTCACTATCTATCATAATCCATATAGTATCATCATTAGCATACTACAGATTCTGAAAATAAATGACCATATCTATAGCATGAATATTAATTCATTAGTTAACCTTATAAGCTAATGGAAAGTTAAGGAAAACTATTGAATTATTTGCCATATAAGTTTATATCCTATTTCTCAAAAAAATCCACTATGTTGTTTTTGAAGAATAGGTAAATGAATACGAAGATTTTATTTCTTTACCATTCTTTATATTCAACATGATGTGCATTTTTTAGCTCTTGATTTCCATCCCACTTTTGGTAGAGTATCATTAGTTTGGTAACTTCCGTGAAGTGTTGTAAATTAGTTATCTTCTATTGCATCCGTTATTAATTGTTTCATTGTGAAGTTTGGCCTTATAAATCTGGAGGTAAAATCCTCATCAAAGTAAGTGAAATCTTTCACGTGACAAATCATGTCCAAGATAAAACATATTCGTGATGACATACATATATATATATATATATAGCCCAGTCATACACCACATTCCTCAGTATTTGCATAGTGCTTCAGATATATTATTTCCTTCCTCATACTTGTTTGTAGTTTAGAAATCCTGAACTTAGGTGAGTGTTGCCTTTCAATTTATATTAACAATTGATATATTGTATAATATGTATCTTTGTGTCACAAGTACTATAACTAACCAATGTTTAGATATCGACACATGAATCTTATATAGACAACAAAACAATTTGCACAATGATTTGTTAATTTGTGTTTTCTTGTAATGTTTGTCAAATTGCCAATTTCATTTGCTGGGCTAAAATGTTAGCTTAGTTATTATATCTT
This sequence comes from Rehmannia glutinosa, assembly GCA_016081115.2. NCBI lineage: Eukaryota > Viridiplantae > Streptophyta > Magnoliopsida > Lamiales > Orobanchaceae > Rehmannia > Rehmannia glutinosa. The sequence goes on from JABTTQ020003109.1 coordinate 157,706, forward strand.
GTTTCTTGATTTTGCTATATTTTATTCAAAACTTGTAATCACAAATAACAAATGAAACAACTTTTTTCTTCTTTAAGGCAAAAAAATGGATTTAGCATATGGAGCGGTGCATCAGGTGATGAAGAAACGAGAGACTCCCAAAAGGGCAAAAAGCAATATCATCGTCACTCTACACAACAAATTCAGCAGCTTGAAGCGTACTTTTAAACTTCACAAACTCTTTTGTTTAATATTTATTTTGGTTTTTTTGATCCATTTGCATGGCAAATTACATCTTGTGTATTTACGAGTCATTTGAAACATATATTTTCTACTTTTATTGTTCTTGTGGAGAATTTCAATGACTTCAATTTATTATTTACAAAGACGAGATGCTAAATTTGTTCTCCATTAATGGCCAAGAAAGATATCTTTCATCTTTGTATCTTGAGATTTTGATTCTTTATAGGTTCTAATAATGATTGTTTTATTGTAGAAAATATACAAATATACGAAATTCAAATCTTTATTTATACCATTATCATGATTTTAATTGTATCAACTTGTTTAGATTTTTTTTATGGTCTGAAACACTCGCCAGTTTCTTGACTTTTTAACTGTCTTCAATCTCATGATCTTGGATCTTTTCTCCTTTCATTCATTTTCTGGTTAAATTTTTTTGTTGAACATGTAGATGTTTTAAGGAATGCCCACACCACGATGAAAACCAGAAACAACAATTGGGCAAGGACATAGGACTTGATCCGAAAGCGAGATAAAGTTTTGGTTTCAAAATAAGAGGACCCAAAAAAAGGTGTGTTGTTGCTTATATATATAATACCTCTTTGTATTTCTCATATGACTATTTGTTTGTGGTGATCTATTACTTTGTTGGGAATATTTTTTAGGCTCAGAATGAGAGAGCGGATAACAATGCCCTCCGGGCTGAAAATGAAAGAATTCATTGTGAGAATCTTGCAATGCAAAGAGGCATCGAGAAACATCATATGTCCCACTTGTCATGGGTCGAGTCTTGAAGACGAAGAGAAACAACACAGTTTACATAGATTGAGGATGGAAAATACACTATTAAAAGAAGAGGTGATTTCACCAATCAACTTATCTTTGTTTCTTGCTAATTTTTTTTCCGAGAAATTTGCTTTATTTATAAGGAAAAGAAATTATCTTTTGTTGTTGATTATATTACACAATAAAACCTTTCCTTTTAAGTTTAGTTACATGAGTGCGAATGTATACGAAAAAATCATGCAGTAAATCATGGATTAAGATCAGTAAAACTCTGTACTTATAGTTACAAAATCAAGAGAAGTATTAACAATGAAATAAGAGGATGATTTAAATTGTTGGCATAGAGGATTTATGTGTGAGTTTTTTTCTATTTATTTCTACCATTAATGATTGAGATTTTATTTGAACGAATTTCTTAATATTTGTTTTGCGATGCTTTTTCAGCATGAAAGAACAATCAACTTCTTTTCCAATTACATAGAAAAATCACCCATGCCTCCTCCTGGAATTGAGAACATTCCAAATATGCCTGGAAGTATTTTTCTAGGCAATGGAATGGGAATTACAGCCCCTAAAGATCTCGGACAAATGCCCCAACATTCAGAAATTCCTTCATCACCATATCATTCAAGTGGAATACAAAAGATGGATAAATCTATCATTATTGAGATTGCCATTTCAGCCATGGATGAACTTGTGGATCTTTTACGTGCGAAAGATCCAGTGTGGATCAATTCTCCAAGCGATGGGAGATATATATTGCATCGTGATAGTTATGATAAGCTTTTCCCCAAGCCAAATCATTTCAAGTCCCCGAGTGCTCGAATGGAATCATCAAAAGACTCAGGCGAGGTGGCAATGGCAACATTACATTTAGTTGAAATGTTACTTGATTCGGTATAAATTCTGATCACTCAACTATTTGAACATGTTAGGGGAAAATAATTTCTTTAGTCCTGTAACTAGGATTATTTGACACTTAGTCCTCTAAATAGTCAACTATACATTTTAGTCCAATATCTTTCAAAAATTTAGATATTTAATCCAATTTTATCTAAAATTGTGTAATTTTATCGAAAATTCCGACCGTGAATGGTCAAGTGAAAACATGTCAAAACAATTGGGGATTTGGAGCAAAAATTACCACCAAAACATTAAAACCCAAAATTTTGTGTTTCAATTTTTGTGATTTTGAAAATTACCATCAACACATTAAAATCTTTTGTGATATTTTTAGTGATTTGACGTATCATTTTTGCGCCAAAATCCATAATTTTTAGACGCATTAGTAGATTTTGGCCCTAGTTACTAATTACTATAAAATTACACAATTCTGGTTAAAATCGGTTTAAAAGTTCAATTTTTTTGAAAGATATTGGACTAAAATTTAAAGTGATTACTTAGAGGACAAAATCTTCAAGCAGTTCAAGTTATAGGACCAAAAAACCTATTTTCCCAACAGGTTAGTTTGTACTTTTGTTTTAAAGTGAAATTCTATTTTGCTAATGTTGCAGAATAAATGGAAGGACTTATTTCCAACTATTATCACAAAAGCAAGGACAATTGAAGTACTTGATACAGGAAGTTTCTGTGATTCTTTACATTTGGTAAGGAACCCAATTCCCTAGTTGTATATATTTAATGATTTTTTTGTGGATATGTTTGAGCGTATGATTATATTGATACAGATGTACGAGAAAATGCACATTTTGTCACCTCTTGTGGCTCCCCGAGAATTTTTTTTCATTCGTTACTGTCGTCAGCTTAATACAAGCACTTGGGTGATGGTAGATGTATCATATGATTTCATCAAACAACTACAAGATGTTGCTCCAACTCGCTCGTGGAAACTTCCGTCTGGGTGTATGATTGAAGATATATCGAATGGAAAATCAATTGTGAGTTAAAATGAATCATTTTTTATCTTCAGTTTCACTATAAAATCTTATTTCCTCCTCAGCAGCATCAAGATGATGATAATTGGAAAAAAATGTTATGGTATGTAAGATAAATGATTCTATCAAATGACTCAGTGATTTCTTCCACGTGGAAAACATTATACATCCACACCCTTATTACACTTCTGAAAAATACATGTTAAAGGAAAAGTGGTCTTTTACTCATCATTCAATATATATTGAATATAATCTTATTATTGCGAATGAAATATGTTCGGACATACTCCTTGTTCATCCTAATGCCTCCCACAACCTACTATATTGCAAATATGGTATGTTAGTGATACAATGGATAGAAAATCAGCAAATGATCACAAACAATTTTCTCGGGGCACAACTTCATCTTGCATTAATAGACCGACATATTAGGATTAGTTGCTTGTATTCCCTGCAATGACATATATAGTATATTAAGAGTTAAATTTCTTTGGATTCTACTACATAAGTTAACATTTTAAATGATGAGTGTGTTTTCGTAATCATGCATTTTAATGATGACGCGGTCATGAAAAATTGTGATCATGTCTATTCTAGTTAGAACTAGACAATAATTGAAATACTAACCTACCTATTATTACTAGCAATGGACGAACTTTATGATTAAATAACTATGAAAGCTTGGGTATATGCTTCTATGCATTATATAGTTCCTCAAATCATTTGTTCTTGAGTTTAATTGAACTTTCCTATTTTAGCTTTTAAATTTTGTTTACTATCTATGTCTTATAGAATTCGGGATGATTATTTTAAGATGTCAGACCATCTTATTTATTTCAACTTCCTTTGATGCTTTTCCATATAGAATTATTTACTATTATTAGGCATCGCCATGATCACTTGATGTGTCTAATTATTGTACATTTCTCTTCCTAATAGGTAACATGGATCGAACATGTTCAAGTTGATGACAAGTCACTGAATCATCGTTTATATAGAGATTTGGTATGTGGTTGTCAAGCCTATGGAGCTAAAAGATGGATAGCTACACTTCAGAGAATGTGCGAGAGATTTGCATTTTCAATGGGGCTAACTACTGCACCCAAACATGAACTTGAAGGGGGTATTACTGTGTTATTCAATTGCCCATATTATGATGGACTCAATTCTTGGAAATTGAGCTTATATGATTCTTTATTTTTTTTGCTTTTCTTATTTGTCAGTCATTGACTCACCTGAAGGTCGGAGAAACCTAATGAGGCTTTCTCACAAAATGGTCAAGAAACACGTGAAGTATTGAGCATGTCGACAAACTCGATTTTCCCCACTTGTCGAATTGAATAATAGTGGAGTTCGAGTCTCACTCCGGAAAAGCAATGGACTAGGCCAACTGACGGTTTGATTGTTAATGCGACCACCTCTCTTTGGCTTCCCTTTTCGATTGAGAGTCTCTTTAAATTCTTCAGAGATGAGAAAAAAAGAGCGCAGGTATATACAATAAGTAATATATTTTTGGGAAAATAGTTATTTTGGCTCTCTAACTTGGACTACTTGAATATTTCAAGTAGCTACTAATAAATTTTAAAATACGGACATTTAATCCGATTTTGATCAAAATTGTGTAATTTTAACCAAAATTTCCAACTAGGGCCACTGGTGTGTCTAAGAATCTTAGAATTTTTGGTGATTTAGTGCAAAAATTGACATGTCAGATCAAGAAATTGACACGTGAAATTTGGGGATTTCAATACTTAAGTGGTAATTTCCCCAAATTTTTGACATGTTTATACCTCACTGGTCATAGTCAGCAATCCGGTAGAATCACACAATTTCAATTAAAATCGGACTAAATTTCCAATTTTTGATAAGATATTGGATCAAATTTTAAAAGTGATTACCAAGAAGACTAAATTTCCAAGAAGTCCGAGTTGTAGGATAAAAAAAAATTATTTTCCCTATGTTTTTTATCGTTTTTTGTTTAGACCCTCATTAAGTTAGGGTTTCCTGAATAAGGTAAAACACTTAATTCATTTGTCATACAGTGGGATATTTTATCCAGTGGAAATCCTGTCAACGCGATTGCACACATCTCAACTGGGATAGATCCTGGAAACTGTATCTCCATCATCCAGGTTATTTTCTCCACTTGTCTGTGGTACTATAATATTAACTTTACGAGTAACAAACGAAAAATAATATATACCTTTGTTTAGATTTCGATAACTTGGTCCAGTAAATAACATTTAATCATAATTTTTGTGATCGTGTCGCCCTTATTCCTCACTTGCTTTTTCAAATCAAAAGGTATTGATATATCATCAAGCACATGTAATTGATGTGAAATATAAAAAAAGCATACGACACCAATACTGAAAATCATAACATTACCAACTGAGACTTTTGGCTTCTTAAAAAAATGTTATATGATACATGTTTTAGAAGTAATTATGAATTGATATATTGAATGTCTATGAATCTTGGTAGTAGAAAGATACCCAAATATTGAACATCATACAAGATACATTTAAAATTCATTATTTTAATGCAATGTTGAAACATTTATCATAAGGGGGGAGATATTTGTTTTTGCAATTTGAGATCTATAATGATGATAATAATAAAATTATATTACAAAAAACTGGATATATTCTTAAGATTAAAGCATATGTTTAGTAATAGTATATGACTAGGGATTTCGTGGTTGAACTTGTCTTAGTAATTGCTTCCATTATATGATTGAAATTTAAATGTGTATCGTCTTGATATGATTATTTGAAAATCTAAAAACGAAAGTATAAGGATGAACAAATTTTAGGTTATATATAATGGTGTTTTCTGTATGCTTTGGATAAATTACAAATATTGCACTTTTGTTGTGTTTGTTGAATAAAGATTTATTGTCCTTAATGTTTGATGCATTAATTTAATTTGGAAGTGAACAGTTCATGTAAAAAGAAATTTAGCACGGACAATGAGTCACTTTATAAAAATAGACAAACTTTAATAATTTAATATTTGATTAAATAGTATCAAAATATAGTATGAATTTGGAAATGATATGCAAATTAGAAGAGTAAACTCAGTGGCATCATAATTGCATTTGAAGTTACAAGCATTGAATTAATTTAGGTACGGTGTTTACGGTGTTTAAAAACAAGGATTTTTATATGCAGTAAAGACATAAAAGTAATTCTTGTGCACTCATTTTATATATCGTTTATGTTGTGCATTGTTAGCTTAACTATTTTTAATACAATTTTATTTTGGACTATAAGTATTTTTATTACAAATTAGTGAGGACTTATTTCTTTAGTATACAAATTGATGTTACAAGAGATTGAAAATTGTATTTGGATAAGCTGTTATTATTCTTTTCTGATACAAAATTAATTCATACACAAAAAACTATTATAAGCGAAAGAAATTTTGATAATGCAAGAAACTTATGGATAATTTTCCATAATTAACTTTATTTTGAAGTTGCTAATAAATCAAAGTTGGCTCATATTTAATGGGCTAACAAAAATTAGTCAGTAAAGAACCATATAGTTGTGCATACTTTGTACTTTATTTAAATTATATGTTTCTCCTAATATTTACCATTGTTTGACTTGAACGAGTTTATTGAATTTTCCACTTTTTCCTTTTTTTTCTTTTGATATAACTGATTATCCCTTGCGTTAATGGTGTTTGTGAAGCAGCCTTTTGTGCCCAAAGAGAGCATGTTGTTGCTTCAAGAGAGTAGCATTGACTCCCTAGGAGCAATTATAGTTTATGCTCCAATGGATTTGCCAACTATCACTTCAGTTGTTAATGGTGAGGACACTTTAAAAATACCAATCCTTCCATCAGGATACATAATCTCTAGAGACGGACGTACTAACAAGAGGCTGGAGCTTCAAGTAACTCAAAACAAAGTGGCTCACTCTTATGATTTGCTTTTCAAATATTAGTGTGTTGTAGCTCACTATCGGAAAAATTTGAATATGGAGTCAGTTGCCACTGTGCATACTCTTATAAGCTCCACAATTCAAAAGATTAAAGTGGCTCTTAATTGTTCGGATTTGGATTGAAGATTATTTTGCTATTATATGCCACACTATTTGTGTCATCAAAGATAATTGTTGATTTGGAGTTAATATGTTATCTTTTTCTTTTCTTTATCAAGCATAAGAAAATGTATATTTTCTATTTAAAAGATTGTTGAGATGTACTTTTTTATGTTAGAACACTTGAAATACATTTTGTATTTATTGGTACATTCTAGTTTGGGGTGCGTTTGCGTGCACGTGCACTTGCCATGTGATTGGTGTGTATTTTGTGAAGAGTGACTAGCTGCAAGGTATGTGCAACTGTACTTATTATATAATTAGTTGTGTTTGACCAAATAAAGTCTCAACAATAATTTCATTATAATTTTATTGTTTTATTGTAGTGAAGCATATGTAAATACATAAAAAAATAATTTTCTTTTATTTTTTTCAAGAAATATGACAAATTGTGCAAATTTTGGTTGACAAAATGAGAAATCAAGAAAATTTTGAATGACAAAGTATAGTAACTTTTATAAATTAAGACAGTTTGATGGTTCTGTTCTCATGTCGCACACATGAAAAATTTCCCCGCAAATTAATTAGTAGAAACCAAAGTAATAAAGTGCAGAACCTATATAGTTTACGTGATTGTTTGGAAAAAAGTGGGAAATCCAAGATAAATGTCATAATTTGATTGGCAAAATTAATCCACCCTTGCATTAGAATCACTAAAAGTCCCAATGGGACTGTATTGTCATAATCCCACTATGTGGAGAAAGTGCTTAAGAAATTCAATGCTTATGACGATTTAACGTCAAAGACGCTCATTGATTAAAGTGTGAATCTGATAGCTAATAAATAATAATCAGTGGCTCAGTTGGAATACTCACGTATTATAGGCAGACTGATGTAAATCACAAACACTACACATCCAAACTTAGACTATCCTATAAACATGTTGAGTAGGTTCACGAGCAATCTAAGTTATGAACATTATAAATATTTGTTAGATAAATATTTTTATCATAATTTTGAAGATTTCATATAATTGAGCTTTATACCAAAACAATATCCCCAGATATTGTCCAAATACCCCAAAACATTGTAAATATTTTTTACTATTTTTTTGGAGTATTTCTTGAACTTTATTTTTGACAAAATTCAGACAACTTCTTTGTACTTAGGTCGACCGGCCGCCCTATAGAGCAACCCGTACCTGAAAGTTGTGAAAAACAAAGAACAATCTGTTTGCTTAAAATAGGGAGATAGACCAATCGACCTAGAGGGCGACCGGTGCCTGGACTTTTGGTTCTTCTCTGATTCTCTCTGTTTTGAGGGGAACGGTCGAACCCAAGGGAGATCGGTCCAACCCCTGGTTGACCCGTCCACCCCTAGGGCAACCCGTGTTTAAATATTCTCAACGTATTTTTATTATTAGAGGTCAACCGATCGACCTAAGATTTTATCAAAGCCAAAAACTATATGTTAAACAAACAACCTTTCATGAAATTATGGGATTGATTTCTATGAGCTATTTTGTTCAATTGATTGTCATTTTTTTTTCTGATTTCACTCTATTAGGAGGAGCCTATGTTGTTATTCAAATCAAGGAGCTCTCCTACAAATACTTGATGGCTTGAAGGATCAATATAATAACAAAAGCATACAAACAACAAGCAAAAATCAGAAAACTTATTGTTCTTCACTTTCAATATACTTGTTGTATTTAGCCTAAGCTTTACACTTGCACATCTTGAGTATTAGGCGTCATTCTTGATTACACTTTCACTTCAAAGTTGTATACTTCATTTGAGTTGTAATCCTGAATTGATTTAAATCATCCAAAATAAGAAATCCTTGTTAGTGTTCTTGTGGTAAGAACACACTTGGTTGATTCTAGGTGTTGAAGAGTGTGGTGCTTATCATTTTTATAAGAAGATTGTGGTAATCTTCATAGGTGGTGTTGTAAGAAGAGTGTGGTACTTTTCATGGTAAAGGTTGTAATAGTTTGGTATCTATTAATATACTTTTTCCTTTTCAAAATCTAATCGGATATACCGGGTGGTAGAGCATTATGCCCTATATGGGTTGAAGCTCTATAAATCATTCTGTGTTGTTTATATTTATGCACTTTTATTTGTTCATCATCTTCACATTCGGAAAAGAGGGCATAAATCGAAAAATCGAGAAAATCTATTAACCCCCCTTAAGATTTTCGTAACCACTTGGACTAATAAGTAGTATCAAAGCCAAACTCTTTGGCAAGCTCATTTAATCTTTGCGAGTAAAGAAGAGATCCATGGCTACGAGCGAAAGCTATCTCACCATCGGCGCCTCCACCAACAAGCCACCACTATTCGACGCCAACACTATGCCTTTTGGAAAGACTAAATGGAATGCTTTCTACAAGGTTGTCGTTTCGACATTTTGAATGAGATTATTGAAGGAATAGCTCAACCAACTAAGAAGTTGTAGGATGGAACTACGACCCTCAAGAGCTTCAAAGAATTCGATAAAATGACAAAAAGTCATTCTCTCTAAACGGTAAAGCTTTGAATATTTTGCATTGCTCTTTCACCACCATCGAGTACAACTGTATTAGAGGAATAAGGTCGGCACATGAAGTGTGGGAAAAATTAGAAACCATTTCTGAAGATACTAAGAAAGTTAAGCAAGCTAGAAAAATAGTGCTTGTTAAAGATTTTGAAAACTTCATAATGCTTGAGGGTGAAAAAATTTCAAAAATGATGGAAAGGCTAGACAACATAGTCAATCCCCTATTGGCGCTCGGAAAGATCATCTCGGAGGAAGATAAAGTGACCAAAGTATTAAATGCTCTTCCCGGCTCATGGTTCGAAAAGGTGATAGCTATAACGGAAACACAAAACCTTGAGACTTTCAAGTTCGATGAACTCATTGGAAATCTTATCATCTATGAAGTTTATCTCAAGGAAAGAAAGAACTCCAAACCATCCACCTCACAATCGAGTATGCAATCTACTCCTAAAGGTCTTACTTCTAATAATTCCTATTATGCTAGTGATGAGTATGATGAGGAAACGACTGCCCTTATTCGAAAATTTGCCAAGTTTGTTAATAAAAATAAGGCAAGGAAGTCTAGAGACAACTCGTGTTTTAAATATGGTAAACCTGGACACTTTACAGCCGATTGTCCAAAATTAGTGCAGGAGGAGTAAAAGAAGAAAAAAACCTTTTCCGAAAAAGAAGGCTCTAGATGCGAATGTCAAAACTTGGGATGAACTTCTTGCCACATCCGACGAGGAAGAGGAAGCCGAACATGGTCTAATGGCCATAGATGATGAAAATAATGAGGTACGCTCTAACTCTTCATCTTCTTCTTTAATTGATGAACTCCAATGTGATTATGATGATTTACAAAATGAGTTTAGAGACATGATTTGTAAATACAAGACTTTGAAAAAGAAGTATAAAGAGCTAAAATTAGAGAAAGAAAACTTGTTCACTTCTTATGAGTCACTTGATCATGCACACTCTATTACTCTTGCAAAAGTTCATAGTTTCGATTCTGAAATATAATTGTTCACTAAAGAAATTGAGAATTTGAAAAAAGTGTGCAACATTTTAATTTGAGTACGGATAAGGTCACAAAAATCCTTGGTGCACAAAGAAGTGAGCAGTCTAAACTAGGACTTGGTTACAAACCTTTTCAAACCGTTTTTAAGAAAAATGACCAAGCTCCAACTTTCATACGTGCTAGTAGTCCTAATATTATTACTTGCTATTATTATGGTAAAAATGGACATTTTACTAGTACATGTAAACTTAGAAATAACAATAGTCATTTTTGGAGACCCAAAAGTGCTCATGGCTAACCCCCATGGACCCCAAAATTTTAGGGTACCTAAAAATGAGTTATTTGTAGGTACTAGGGGTTATAACAATCACGGAAGATTCCAAATGGCTCGTAGACAGCGGATGTTTATGACACATGACCGGAAAGAAAGAATTTTTTACCAACATCAAGCTCCAAGAAGAAGGAATGGTCATATTCGGGAATGGCAAAGGCAAAATTCTTGGCAATGGAGACATTGGTAATTCTTCTTTCTCTCTTAGTAATGTTTCATTTGTAGAAGGGCTTAAGTTCAATTTGATAAGTGTAAGCTAACTTTGTGATTCTAATTATGATGTTGTTTTTAATAAAGAAAAATACATTATTCTTAAAAATGGTAAAATTATTTGTGAAGCTAAGAGAAAAGGCAATCTTTATAAAATTTGTACAAGTGATTTAGTTAGTTAAAATGTTTCTTGTCTTGTCGCCAATAATGATTTAACTAGCTTATGGCATAAGCGATATAGACATGTTGGATACAAGAATTTACAAAAGATTTACAAAAACCAACATGTCAAAGGACTATCCAAATTAAATTTTGAAAATCTTGGCTTATGTAACACTTGTCAAAAGAACAAATTAGTTAAAAGTAGTTTTAAGTCCAAAAATGAAATTTCCACAACCAAGCCTCTACAACTGCTTCATCTTGATTTGTATGAGGATATTGGCACTGAAAGTCTAAGTGGAAAATATTACACCTTTGTTAGAGTTGATCACTTCTCTATATATACTTGGGCTATTTTTCTTGCAAATAAAAGTGATGTCGCTAATGAGTTTGCTAAGTTGTGTAGACTTATATAGAATGAAAAAAAGATAATATTAAATCTATAAGGAGTGACCGAGGAGGTGAATTTGATGGTGATTTTAGAATATTGTGTGAAACCAAGGGGTATGCACATAATTTTTTGGCTCCAAGAACTCCACAACAAAATGGTGTTGCCGAGAGGAAAAATCGGACTCTTCAAAAATGTGTCGGTCCATGCTCAATGAATTTTCACTTCCAAAATATTTTTTGGGTGGGCCGCAAATCAACACCTTGCTTGTTATGTCATAAACTGGGTATATCTTCATCCCAAGTTGAATAAAAACCCTTATGAGCTTTGGAAAGAAAGAACTCCAAATATTATCTATTTCAAAATATTTGGTTGTAAGTGTTTTATTTTTAACACCAAGGATCGATTGGACAAACTTGATCCTAAAGCGTGACAAAGGAATATTTAAGTCTTTGGACTAAGAGTAAGGCATATCGGGTTTATAACAAGACTAGCATGGTGGTCGAAGAGTCTATTCACGTCAAATTCAATGAAGCCTCCGGTGTTGAAAGAATACCCAATGATGATAGTAATGAAGAAGATGAAGTTGGACCAATTGTTCCAAATGATGCTCAAAGTGATCAACCTTCCGCATCAAATGATCAACTTTCAACTTCTAATGCTCAACAAGAGGATAAAGGTGATAATTCGGATCTTCCGGTGGCATTGAAATTCAAAGGATAATTAGGGGTCCTCTAGACAAAGTAATGGCTAGAAGAAAATTTGCCAAAAAAGCCCTTATATCCCAAAAAGAGCCTAAAAATGCTAGGAAAGCTATGGAAGATGAAGATTGGTTTCTCGAGATGCAAGAGGAGTTGAATCAATTTGAAAGGAATGATGCTTGGGAATTGGTACTTTGTCCTCCATCACAAACAATTATTGGCACAAAATGGGTATTTCGAAACAAACTCGATGATCAAGGCAACATTGTTCGAAATAAAGCAAGGTTAGTAGCTCAAGGATATTATCAAGAAGAAAGTACTGATTATGATGAAACTTTTGCACCCGTAGCACATTTAGAAGCTATTCATATTTTACTTGTCTACTCTTGCTTTAAAAATTTCAAACTTTACCAAATGGATGTTAAGTCCGCTTTTCTAAATAGTTTTATTCAAGAAGAAGTCTATGTAAAACAATCTCCGGGGTTTGAAAAATTTTCTAGGCCAAATGATGTTTATAACCTTAAAAAGGCCTTATATGGTTTTAAAACAAGCACCTCGAGTTTGGTATGATAGACTTAGTTCTTTTCTTTTGCAAAATGGTTTTTCAAGAGGTAAAGTTGATACTACTTTTTTTGTTTTTAAAAAAGGGCAAGATTGCTTATTAGTACAAATTTATGTTGATGATGTAATTTTTGGTGCTTCTAATGAGTCTCTATGCAAGAAATTTTCTAAGCTTATGCAAGGTGAATTTGAGATGAGTATGATGGGAGAACTTAACTTCTTCCTTGGGCTTCAAATAAATCAATGCTAAGAAGGTATTTATATATCTCAATCCAAGTACACTAAAGAGCTTCTAAAGAAGTTCAAGATTAAAGAAGGAATGACCGTTGATACTTCTATGGCAACAAATATAAAGCTTGACAAAGATGAAAAAGGCAAGTTGGTTGATGAATCAAAATATCGAGGTATGATTGGTAGTTTACATTAGACCCGATATTCTTCACGTCGTATGCCTATGTGCTCGATTTCAAAGCAATCCTAGAGAATCTCATATGAGTGCCATTAAAAGAATTTTTCGATATTTGAAAGGCACTATTTCATATGGCTTGTTTTATCCAAACAATGAAAATTTTTCTTTAAAAAGATATAGTGATTCGGACTATGCGGGAAATATTGATGATCGCAAAAGTACTTCTAGATCATGTCAATTTTTAGGTGATTGCCTAGTATATTGGTTTTCAAAGAAGCAAATTATGTATCATTATCAACGGCCAAAGCCGAATACATTTATGCGGCCTTTTGTTGTACTCAACTTCTTTGGATGAAACAAACTTTAGCGGATTACAAATGTTCTTTCGAAATCCGGTTCATCATAACCAAACTAAACATATTGAGGTTTGACACCATTTTCTAAGGGATTGTGTTTCTAAATGAAAAAATGAGATGTGTTTTGTTCCGTCTTGAGATCAACTTGTAGATATTTTTACAAAACCTTTGGTCGCCGAGTCTTTTACTTCAATTCGAGCTCGTTTAGGCTTAATGCATATCAAATAAGGTTTATGATTGCATTTTGTGCATTTTTAAAACTTAGGGGTGAAAAATCGTATTTTTAACTTTAAATTCGGGCAGAACCTGGACTGGAAAATAGGTACCAGTCGACCAAGTGGTCGACCAGCCCAGGGACCGGTCGCACCCTTGGTCGACCGGTCGACCTAAGCAGTTTTAGGGAATTTATTGGTTCTGTCCGTTTATTCATTTATTTATCATATTTTCACACCCCTTCGCCCAATTTACACACATATCACTCAAAATAAGTTTCTCTTGCAGTTTCTACTATATTGGGCTTCTTTAATGCATATATCTTCCAAATTATTCATCTTCTCCAATCATTGGTAAGTTTAATTCCCTCTTTAATCTCAATTGGGTTGAACCCTTGAAAATGTGTTGATACTTGATGTATTTGTATGATTCTTGTATTCTTGTGATGGGAATTATCTATGTTGATGATATATGATTGTAGACATGGGATTGGTGTTGATTTTTTGGGCATGATTATATTTATCAATGTCGTATACGACTTCGATTTTATCATATGCATGCCAAGTATTTGATAAAATGCATCAATGACAATTTCATCTTTTGCATGATTCTCTTGATTTTTGTTGTCTTATATCTTTATGGAGATCATGTTTTATCCATCAAATGAGCTTCTATATACTTTCTCCTAATGATTGCCCTTACATTTTGGAATTCTAAGCTTTTCCCTACAGGTCATGATATTGGTTCATTTCAATGCGCACATTAATGTCTATTTATGATATTTTTATCGTGCTAATAGTTTTTTTGATGATTCCAAATTGGGAGAAAAATAGAATGAGCTCATAAGCTTATGTTTAGATCAAATGAGCTAGAAAAAGCTCGCGAAAAAAACTATAAGCTGCAGATGAAAAAGATATAATATGCGGATGAATTTTGGACTAGTGATTGCATAATGGACTATTATTTATGACAAATGTCTTATTTTTAACAGGGGGAGCTTTTAAGCTCTTGAACTTCAAGTTATATTTGCAAAAGCTGAGATTTTTAGCTTTTAGTTGATTACTTCTATGCTTATTTTTGTTTAGCATGTTGATAGGGGGAGCTAATATAAAATGCTTTGTAATATCTTTGCTCATATCCTTATGTTTTTCATCACGAAAAGTGCTGCTTAAAATAGATAGTTGATTTTGATCGGAAAATTGTATTTCATTTCTAAAATTGATCTCCTAAAATTATTTTGGTTTTGTAATCATCAAAAAGAGGGAGTATGCTAGATAAATATTTTTATCATAATTTCGATGATTTTATATAATTGAGTTTTTTATACCAAAACAATGTCCCCAAATGTTGTCCAAATACTTCAAAACATTTTAAATGATTTTTACTAATCTTTTGGAGTATTTCTCGAACTTTATTTTTGATAAAATTCGGACACTTCTCTGTACTTAGGTCGATCGGTCGCCCTATAGGGCAGCCCGTACCTAAAAGTTGTGCAAAACAGAGAACAACTTGTTTGTTGAAAATAGGAAGGTCGACTGATCGACCTAGAGGGCGCCCGGTTTGGTTGATCAGTCGACCTAGAGGGCGACCAGTGCTTGGACTTTTGGTTCTTCTTTCATTCTCTTTGTTTCGAGGGGAACGATCGAACCCAAGGGAGATTGGTCCAACCCCTGGTCGACCGGTCCACCCCCTAGGGCAACCAATGTTTAAATATTCTCAACGTCTTTTTCTTATTAGAAGTCAAACGGTCGACCTAAGGTTTTATCAGCAGAAACTATCCGTTGTAGCAGATAAATTTTCATGAAATTGTGGGATTGATTTCTAACAACTATTTTCTTCAATTGATTGGAATTTTTTTACAGATTTCACTCTCCTAGGAGGAGCCTATACTAGTATTCAAATCAAGGAGCTCTCCTATAAATACTTGAAGGCTTGAAGGATCAACACAACAACACAAGCATACAAACAACAAGCAAAAATCAGAAAACCTCTTGTTCTTCACTTTCAACATACTTGTTTTATTTAACCTAAGCTTTACACTTGCACATCTTTAGTATTAGGATTCATTCTTGATTACACTTGTACTTCAAAGTTGTATACTTAATTTGAGTTGTAATCTTGAATTGGTTTAAATCATCCAAAACAAGACATCATTGTTAGTGTTCTTGTGGTAAGAACACACTTCGTTGATTCTAGGTGTTGAAGAGTGTGGTGCACTTCATTGTTGTAAGAAGATTGTGGTAATCTTCATAGGTGGTGTTGTAAGAAGAGTGTGGTACTCTTCAAGGTAAATGTTGTAATTGTTTGGTATCTATTAATATATTTTTTCCTTTTCGAAATTCATTCGGACATACCGGGTGGTAGAGAATTAAGCCCCAGGTGGGTTGAAGCTCTATAAATCATTATGTGTTGTTTATATTTCTTCACTTTTATTTGTTCATCATCTTCACTTTCTAAAAAGATGGCATAAATCAGAAAATCGGGAAAATCTATTCACCCCCTCCCCTCAAGATTTTCGTAGCCACTTGGACTAACAATATCAAGGTGTTAAAAATACTTGAAATATACTTTGAATTATGGGTTATACTAGTCGTGTATGTCCAAAGGGGTGAGAGTGTTAAGTCTAGAGGGAGGGGTTGAATAAACTTAACTAATTTTTCGATTTTGATATGAAATTAGAGTTTTTACACAAGTAAACAGCTTAGGCCTTAAAGACAGCTAGGTTCAACCTCAACAGAAGAGTTAACAACTCAACAGACTCGACTTAACTGTTGATAGAGTAACTCAGCTGAGTAAAGTGAGCTCTTTTAAAAATACAGCTAGCTTGGTTTTTACAATAGAAGTCTTACACCCTTTTTGTGAAATGGTTTTACAACACTTATTTTAATTTATTTTATTATCAGTTGAGTCAAGCAAATATAAATCAGCAAAATAAAACATGCAGAATTTAAAGTGCTAAAATTAAAAAGACACAAGGCAATTTTATAGTGGTTCGAGGATGGGATAATTCATCTACTCCACTCTTCCCCAACTCCTGGAGGTAATCCACTAATGCAACAACTGTTACAAAACGGATACAACAGTCCATGTAGGCCTTGATCACATAGTTGGCTCTACTCTTGGGACTCAGCTTCTTCGTAAGATGGTTGTCTCACTACTTCAGCTCCTTCATACCTTTCGGACTTGATCACTTAGCCCTATGATGGATTCAAATTCCTTCACTTCGTGGATGTGCAGACCCCTTTGTTCTTGACAACAATTTTCCTCTTTAACAGGTTGAAGTTTTTCTTCCTTCACTGAGTGTGTTGGATAGATTCACTTCGAAGTTTTGCTTGAGGATTAGAATAAATAGATTGAGAGCGTTTTTCTTGCTTGATTTGCTAAGATTTTCACTTGTGTCATTTGTGTATATGGTACTCTCTCACAAATGTTCCTCAGCCTTTTATAGTGACATTTTCAAAAACTGCCCGTTGAAGAGATAGACATTTTTCAAATTTTACTTCTTCATCGTTGGCTTTTCTTATTGTGCAGCTTGTGATGGGGACCTTTCCTAGTTTAATGTTCTATGCAGCTTTTCAGAATCCTGAAAGGTCTCAGTGGGTTCCTATTGGTTTATTCTTTTTGCACACTTCTTGGTTCAATACTTTTGTGATGCAACATGTACTTATTACTAAAATAAGTAACCTTCTCGACTTTAGTGCAACGGGCCCTTTCACAGTTAACTTGATTTCAATAGTTGCTTAAGCCATTTACTTGAGTCTTCTCCATTCATCTGGGTTGACTCAGCTGTTAATCTGCTGACAGACACAACTATTTTCTTGACTGATGCTTTTTTTCAATACTCAGATGCAACTCAGCTGATTCTTCACTGCATCCTTCGGTCAACTTCTGCGATCTTCAACTTGGTTGCTTTTTTACAAACTTATATTTCATATTTATTACATAGTTGAATTACAATAGAAAATGGGGTGCCAACTTTCTAATCTAAGTTTTACATGCATCATCAAAATCTATACAAATAAATTTTCCAACGATATCTCCATTTTTTATGATGCCAAAACTTAAATAAGAAATACAACATAAAAGTGCTTGAAAAAGAATGATTGTATGAATGTGATATTTTATTGAATATCAATCCGCACTTTACATGTACTTACAGTATTTTTGTGTATTTACAAGTATTGTAAAAATACAACAAAATTGCAGCTCTTTTCAACGCATTTGCTGCTTCCTCCATCTTTCCTCATCCTCGTCTCGCCTGCGGCGATGTTCATCATCCTTACTCTTCATTTCTTCAGTTTCCTTCCTCTTCTTCCTTTCGTAGTCTCTTCTCAATCTCTCATTATTGTCTTACATGTCTCGCATTGTCTTCTTCATATTTCTGTGCAAGTTCATCCCTGCAAAGAGCAGCTTCCTTTTTCTCGAGTTCTCTCAGAGCAAGTCGATTCGGTGTCCTTTTTATTGGGATCAACATATGCAAGGTCTTCTTTTGCTGGAGAACTTTTGTCTCTTCCACGGCATCGCGAGTCTGCGCCTCTTCCCCTAGCAGGTCGGCTCTTACGGGAGTTTCACATCTTGAGCCCTTGAAGTTTCTTGATTCTTTGAAGATTGAGTCGATTCTTCTTGGCTAAATCTGTGTAAGTCCTTTTTCCCATTATAAATCCCATTCACTTTTTAGGTCCATCCCCATGAAATATCCTTGGATCAAAGAGTTTCATACTCTTGATCGGTCTTTTAACTAAGTCGGTGGGAATTGATTCTTCTCTAGTTTCTTGGAGCTTTCCTGCTGGCGGACCACCGAACTTGGCTTTTAGGTCTTCAACTCTGCCATGATGCCTTCGTTCAAGATCTTCTATTTCAGCTTGATATTTCTTGAAGGCAAGCTCATCTTTCTTTTCAGCTGACAATGCATGTGGCGGTGAGTGGATAGAACTGGTAGATGAGTCTTTTGGAGCTTTGAAAATGATTTTCATGGGGGTCTTCTCAGCTATATCTTCCCCTTTTTTGGCATTATTACCTTTAACAAGAGAGAGATTTGGAGTCGACTGGAGAAGTGAGCTGAGTTTCTTGTGAGTAATGGAGTATGTTGTCCTTTGCTCAGTGCGGAATGCATGCAACTCTGCCTTCATATCTAGAATTTCAACTTGTAGAGAGTTCTCCATATGATGCATGTCCTTTTTGAATTGCAGCTTGAGCAACTCCATATCAGTCATGTTGCTTCGTACCATTCTGTTAATGTTGTCCCTTTGCCTCTGCTGAAATTGAGCCTATTCGCCACACCAGATCACAAGTTTTGAGAAGAGTGATCTGAAGTAGCCAACATGCTCCATGCGAAGAGCTTTAATCTGTGTAGTCTATTCGCTGATCATTAACACAACTCCTCTAATATCCCCAGAGATTATTGCATCAGGATTTGTCTATCCTTTGATTGAGAGCAGCAAATTCGCGTTCCATTGCCTCCATTTTCTCGCATATAGCTCGGAAGGCTTTTCTGAAGTTAGCTGCCTCAAGAGATGAATCCTCAGGAAGGAAGGATTCGAAATCATGACCAAAGGGGACGATTCTCATGTAAATGCGGAGCACGGAAGTTATTTGGACTTACCTCAACATTATAGCATACAACTTCCCCGCAATATTAGCTTCCAATGGGACTTTATCGACAAATGGGAACTCCAATTCGTAGAGGCCAATAGGTGCTGAGGAAGGTTCCACTCCTCCTCCGGAGCACTTCTCTCATTACCCTAGCTAGTAGCTCTTTGTGGCTCAACTGTTTGAGCTTCATCGACGATCATGACTATGGAAGCTTCTTGAGAGGATCGAGCCTCAGCTATCTTAACAGCTTCATTGGCACCAGTGTTAGCATCTTTTTGAGATATTTGTGACCCAGTTGTCTTAGCAACATCACGGGCAGGTGATGGCACTATGGGGATGGTCCATCAACCAACACAAATTTTGTTGAGGCTATTTTTAAACGAGGTTCTTTCATCTAGGCCCTCCAATTCCATGTCCTCTGTATCAGACTCAACTGAGTTGTCAGAGTCTACAATATCCAGGATTTCGTCATCTGAGTCATGTAAGGCATCAATTTCTTCAAGATCAATTGGCTCAGATTCGAGCATTTTGGGAAGAGCCTCAGGTACAACCACTTTACCCCTGGAAGTATCAACCTCCTTAGGGTCTTCAGTTACCTTAGCAGTAGTCTCAATCACTGTAAGGCCTTCAACATTCCCTTCTGCAGACTCAGCTGCAGTTGGGTCTTCGATGTTGGCATCCTTCGACGTCTCAACCACTACCTTTCAGTTTCAAAAAGAGAATTGGAAAGACAAGTAAGGTTTTCTTGAAAACTATTGAAATGAAAGTATTATTCAAATTGTTGTACGTGAAATTACAAAAAGACCTATTAAAAATTACAAAAAAAAAAGGTTGCAATTGAAATTACAAAAAAAAAAACATCGGGTCAGGTTGGATCCGTCTAATAGGCCAGACCCGTTCGATGGCCTGACCAAAGTTTCTGCCTTTACATAATATACCCCCAATATTTTTCAATTCATTCTTCTCCCAACTTTGTGGCACGACCACCGTGTGGCATGATGAAGATAATATTTAAAGATATCTTATTACCTATTAAGATTAGTTTTAGTAGTTTATTTTATTATCTTTTAACACCTTTCAATATTTAGGGATTTTATTGTTACAAGAATTTAATCCTATAAATATTTATTTTATTATTATTATTAGAGTAGTTGATTATTGAATTAAAAATCGAGAGTATTTCTCAATTCTTGTCTCTCTTGCGGTATTCGTGCAAAATCAACGTACCAGGTGAGTTGTATCAATGTTCACATTTTCGCCTACATCACATGTTTTACACAAACCCACACATAACATGTTTGATAATTTGTGCCAAGATACACGACACGAACATGGCATGTTTATGATACGAGTAACTCGATACTAGACATGTTCGATGCCCCTTCCATGGTAATATGAGATAGAACTCACATTGTACGTTGATTCTATATGAATACCGTAAGAGAGACAACAATTCAAAGAATTTTCTTGATTTTCAATTCAATAATCAATCATCCTGAAAATAATAACAAAATAAATATTTATAGTATTAAACTCCTACAATACTATTGAAAACTCCTAAAAGATAATAAAATAACCTACTAAAACTAATCTTAATAGATAATAAGATATCTTTAAATCTTATCTCCATAAAAGTGTAATACCCATGTCATAATACGACCCTCAAACACGGAATTCGACCTGATTGACACCTTTATGTGGCACATGACTTGTAGCAAGATCGACAGATCGTGTGGTACGATCCTGACGCACATGCATTTGTAGTACGGTCGTGTGGCACGATCCTCTGGTGCATGACTTTATGGCATCATCAAGCGGCACATGTTTTATGTAGTAAGGGTATTATAATCTTTTAAATTCGTGACACTTATATAATAATAAAAATGAGCGTATTTAGAAGAAATGAGGATGTCCACCCAAATTATTAATCATTTACTAGGGTCTGAACCTTAACAAGTAACAACCCAAGATTTGAGCATGGGCCCGTTTCCTAGTTGTTTATTCTTACTTGGACCTACCATCACGATTCAACTCTAACTAACCCAATTAAAATGGACTAATTGATTCCGAGCTTTGCTTGAGCAAAGTCTAATCACATAGGTTAGTTTACGGCAAGGAGCATACGTGTTTAATTTCAACTTTACTAAATACAATATCTTATGTTTTTTTGTCTTTCAAAAAAAAATTGTATAAATTGTTTTTTTAGCCTTTTATATGTTTTTTTTTTTGCTTTTCATTTGTGGTTTTATGGTGTATAAATAGGGTTGTGCAAGGGACTTGGAAATTACCGAAACCGAACTGATATCCAAACTGAAAATATCAGAACCGAAAATATCCATTGACTTTTGACTTTCCCCGAACTGGACCATCCCGAAAATATTTCTGGTACGGTTCTAGAGATTTTTGTTGGAATTGGTTTTAGTAAATTGGGTTTTGACCCAATTTTGACCAATAATTTAAGTGGGTTCATTTATTCGATGTATGAAATAAATGAGATAAACGTCATCGATGTCGCGGGTAGATGAGTTTAGCATTTTAAATTTCTCAAAACCAATGTCGATTGAATGAGAAATAAATGCATGAAGTTGGCCACTTAAAATACTTTTATATATGGAATATAAAAGGGTGGGAATATGGAAAGTCATATCCCACATTGAAAACATATTAAATGTTTGACTAGTTAATAAAGAGTTTCACCACTAATAAGGAGTAATCATGTGGAACTCCATATGGTACACCTTAGTGGACCAAGTCAATTTTGATTAGCCTTTGGCTAGCTCAAAGGCACCAGGACGGTGCGTAGACCGCCTGAGCCAGCCCGTGCAAGTCGCACATAGTCGCATTGGCCGCTTTAGAAGCGCACTTTGCACTTCGCGCACGCATCGTCACGTCACGAAGAGCTTTGAGGAGCCTTAAAGTTTTGGAAAATCAAGTCGGGGGTTGATCCGGTGGCTCGGTGACGTGGCGGGCGGCTCGGTGGCGATGATTTGGCGAGAATCGTTCGAGTGGCGACATGTGGCGCTAATTGGATGCGTTCGTTCGACGAGGCACCGCGGATCGGACACGACTATCCGGTGTGCGAGGTGTATGCCAAAGGGTGTGTTCCTTGATCGGATACAATCGAGGACCATCGGATCGCGATTGTTAACCACGGTAGCGATCGATGGTAATGATCGATCCGAACAGGGGGTTGCACCGGTGCGAAGAGACACCTGAAGCTCTATATAAAGCAACCCCGAATTCATTTCAACACATCGATTTGAATCTTACTTTATTTTTCGCATAACTTTGTCAAAGAGAGTTCAAAAGCATCATAGTGTTCGTTGTACTTGCGATTTCGGTCTGCAACTATCGCTAGTGGATTATGTTGTATCTTGAGAGACGATTGTCGTATTCCATAAGCACCATGAGCGGGGAAATCTCGTCTAAAAGAGAAAGAGTCCAACTCTTTCCTCGACATTTCGATTTATACTATTACTCTGCTCGATTTATTTTTTAGCCATTCGATATACACCACCAATTTTTTTCAACAATTTTTCAAATACCTGTACTGAGAATCGTACCAAACCGCACTGAACCACACCGAGGGCCCAAAGCTAGAACCGATTTTAAAGATTATATATAAATACATATACATTGTTTCTATTTTATTTATATTTTGATATTGAATTAACTACAAATTATGTAAATTAAATTGAATATAAATATATTTCTAAAAAAACATAATACTGCAACTATTATGAATTTTAAAAAAATTTAATATTAATAATAGAGTAAATTATTTGAAATTAAAATTAATTAAATGATTAATAGATTGCACTTAAAAGAGAAATTATAAATATAAATTAGAAAATTAGTTAAATGATTAGTAAATTATGAATTTGAAACTAAAATTAGTTAAATGAATACTACCATATTATAGCAATAGTAGGAGATATTGAGATTGAAAATTTATACAAATTTTTGTTTCATATTAATTTATCAAAATTATTAGTTAATTATATTTGTTCTAAGTCAATATAAGGATAATTATCCAAGATAATAGAATATTATTGTATTATATAAAGGTTATTAGGTTTAGAATTTATGATTGTGTTACCTACTATTGTTTTAGTATTTATTTTGAAACTACGCTTTTTATATCTGTTGGGTGATATTTATGTTGATTTGTTTTCCAAATTTGTATGTTTTGTTTATGATTAATCTCCGAATATCCGTCCTGAACCGAATCATACTGTACCGTCCCATTAGAACAAAATCTACGTCCCGAACTTTCGATATGGTTCGGGATGGAGATTTTTTCTATGGTTCGGTTCTGAAAATATATATTTGGAATCTCTGAACTTCAAGACAGTTTTGGAGATTTCTAAATTACTGGCCGTCTCATCCCGTGCACACCCGTCTGTATAAACGAGCCAATTTCTCCTTCTAAGTATAGTTTGAAGATAGCATTTGATCGAAAATACGGCTTTTTTCCACAATTTGGCGAATGGCCGCTAGGCTAGAAATTCAATTGAAAGAATTCGGAGTCCAAATGGGGATTGGAAAGAAGAGGAGAAAGATATTAAAGGGGTGTTTTTCGAATATTATCGGGGTCTGATCAAGGCGGAAGAGAGCTTAGACATGGATGACGTTCTAGATGCGGTGGACACCAGGATGATGGATACCGCGTGTGCGACCTCGAGAGACCATTTGTAGGCGAGGAAAGTGGCGGTCTAGTACAAATGCACCTACAAAAGTACTGCCCGGATGGTATGCCCGCTTTATTTTTTCAAAAATTTTGGACTACTCTTAATGGTGATATCGTTGCTACTGTTCTTTCAATTCTTAATTGGGGTGCTAACCCCCGGTCTCTTAATCATACCTTCATCGTTTTAATTACAAAAAAAAAGTCTGGAACTTGTCACTGATTATAAACCAATTAGCTTATGCAATATCTTGTTCAAAATTATTACTAAAACGATTGCTAATAGGCTCAAGTTGGTTTTTCCGTCCCTTATTCATCATACACAGTCAGCATTTGTCCCGGGCTGACTTATCAGGCCCACAGGTGGATTCGAAAATTTCCATGGTTAATGAGTTGATTTGTTTCTTCTTCTAGGAGTTGGCAGATCGACAAATTGAATCAGTTTTTTACACCTTCCGAAGTGAGGGCGATCACATCAATTCCTTTGAGCACGGTCGGACGGGAGGATAGGTTGGTGTGGCATTATGTGAAGGATGATAAATATTGGGTGAAATCTGGGTATAAGGTGGCGAAGTCCCTCAAAGAAAATGACTCGAACTCTCCAGCAACGTCAGGTGTGGGTAATAAGGTGTGGAAGTGGCTATGGGCATTATCCATCCCAAATAAAATCAAAAATATTTTTATGGAAGTGTTTGCACAACATTCTTCCTGCCAGGGGTGCGCTTAAACATCGGGGGATGGAGGTAGATTTCACATGTAGTCGATGCGGACTGATGGAAGAGACAAATGAACACGTCGTAAGGGATCGCGGATGGAATGAATTTTATTGGGCGGCATATCCGCTTCAGTTGCGGCTTCCTCACGAACAGCAAAGGGAATGCCTGGGGGATTGGATTGAATTGATGGCACAGCATGGGGATAAGTTGGACATGCAATTTTTGCTATGTTGTTATGGGGGCTTGGAGCGCAAGGAATGGCCATTACTTTAATAAGGGCAGCCGAACTCACCAACACTATTACAATATGGTGATTCATGAGCACGAGCAGGCAATTTTGGGATGGGGCAACAAGAAACCAGAGTTGACAGGGGGAGAAAGGTGGACGCCCCCGAGCAGCGATGAGATAAAAATAAACTTGGACGCTTCTGTGAAGGAGGGAGATCGGTACGGGGCTAGGTGCTATACTGAGGAATCACGAGGGCATTGTAGTCTCTACTGTTGGGTTCGCTATATCGCGGGGCTAAACGCAATGGAAATTTAAAATTTAAATCATGCATACAATTATACATAAAAATAAAGCCCCCGATTCTCGTAGCGATTTAACGATCGCGCGTTTATACAAGTGGTAAAATAAGATTTAGGATCTTACCTAAATTGCTTCCTTTTGAAGATGATGTAGAAGGAATCCAAATTCCTCACAGCAGGGTAAATACTCGCAAACTCGCCAATAGAGATTCAAGCGCCTCCCCTCTAATTGAATCCACCTCTTGGTTGTGATACCGGGATAAATTCTTCGCTAGTAGAGTTTACCACGTTTTCAAAATTGAAATACGGAATAGAATTTTATTCCTACAATCAACTATTGTAAAAATTTTGTAGATGGATAATTATTGGTTAATTATTCTCTACTAAAATTTTGAAGAGAAAATGTATATTGAGTTAGAGATGTTTTAGTGTAATTTTTGACTTAAAGCAAAAATGAAAGTCTTAAGCTAAAGCTCTCATTTTCATCAAAAACCGTATGCACTTGTTCTACAACACCAAAGATGAAGACTTATGTTTTAATCACCATCAAAACATAATTATTGACACAATTCAACTTTTTAATAAAAAATAAAAAGTTAAGCCACCTTTCTTAATAAAAAATATTTGGTTGTGTGTCTCAAGTAAAGGTAGACAAAAATATCACAAACCCACATGGCCACATGCAAGTATGTAGCCTGCATTCATTTTAACGATTTCTCAATATTTTTTTCTTGTCTCCCAATCATATATTTATGTGTATATATATATATATATCCCAGTATATATATACATATATATAAATCTCATTTATTTATTTCTCTTCAATTATATAGTTGGCTTCTACAACTAGGCCTACTAGATTAATGTATGGGATTGGACTTGAAAGTCCAATTAATTAATTCTAATAATTAATTAATTTAAATCTAAATTAATCAATTCGAATATTGATTAATTCATTCTATTGAAATTATTTGGTTCTCTTATCAAATTAGATTTAATTAGATAATCAAATTATTTAATTAAATATTTAATTCCACAATTGAATTAAATTGAAACCCAATTAATTAATCTATATCAATTAATTGCATCCAATCATTGCATTTTTCAATCTCAAAATGTCAACATCCAATATTATGTGTGACCCTTTTAAATTCACGACTAACACTAGTAGCAGGCTTACAACTTTTGCAACTTTCAAATAACAATAACTTATTCTATTTATTAATCCAATTAATAAATATACTTGAAATTACCACTTTAATTTCAAGAACCTACAAATCATGGTAACACCTAGCAAGTAGCATGATTACCTAGTATTAGGTGAAATAGCGAGTAAACCTATTTCAATTGCAATTGCATACATGTACGATCCTTTCAATAACTAATTTCCCGATTAAATCTTGGGCATAGATTTATAAGTCGAACCCATTTGATTTAATAACTATGATTCCATTTCAAGTACTTGTGATTCTCTTATGAATCAAATTCATCGTGCCTTGGCCAAGGTCTTCGAACCACAAACAAACTATGAAACAAATCAATTTGAAGATCACTCAGCTCGGTCCTCAAACCAGCATTTTCAGTCTCCAAGTCCTTCAGCTTGGTTTCGTAGGAGGCCACGGTGACCTTGTGAAGGTTGGCCTGATCCCGGAGGGTGTGAACCTCTTTCTACGATTTGATATCCTTGGCCTTCAGGCGAGCACATTCCTCTTTGAGGGAGTTCAGTTCTTGGACCACCGCGGGGTTATTGAAGCCAACCCGAGCGGGCAACTGACGAGAGCGACTAGTGTCACCTCTTGACCGAGAATGAACAGGCAAAAGTTGCTCAAAGAGTCGGCTCCATCGCCGAGTTTGTCTAGAGCAGCTCGGTCAGGGGCAGGATAGTTACCCTGGACAAATTGAGTTGCTATAAGGCTGTCAGTGTTCTTCAGGATGGAGTTCCCAGTGAAGAACGTCTGGTTGGGAGTGCTGATGGGGCTCCGTGCATAGGCGAGAGGCGTAGAAGAGGGACCCCCCTTGGACTTCTTGGGAGGAGGGGCTCCAGGACCAGCGGCCGACCTCTTTGGTGGAGGTCTGTTCTAGGGCCGAGCTTCTAGGCCGAGGAGGTCAGCTAAGACGATGGCGGCCGAGTCAGGCCACCGTAATTGAGTCGGGCCTCCTTGACTAGGGGTGTTGCCAGCAGCTGGAAGATTAGAGGTGGTGAGTTGTTGCTCCTCCTCCTCCTCGGCAACCATAGCAGCCATCATGATGTCTAGCACAAGAAAGGAGAAATTAGTATGCAAAATACAATCAATTAAAGGAAAAGTTAAATAGAGAATTACCGATGTCATCCTCCAAGGGAGCTATGATAGGGCTCAGCTCGAAGTGATAAAGGAGAGAGGGAGTAATGAGCCGGGACAAGTCGTACTTGACCAGGGTAAGTTTACTTATTTGAGCTTGGAGTTCGGGAGACCGATCTCTAGGGTTATGTTTTCGTTGGAGTGGAAGATGTCAGGTCCAGGCGATTGGAAAACCCCAAACTCGGGGAGAGGAAATAAAAAAGTACTTATCCTTCCAAAATTTATTGGAAGAAGGATATTTTCTTAAGAATTGAGCATCACCTCGGGAAGTGATGTAAAACAGACCTTTAGTAGTAGAGGTCTTTATTTGAAATAAAGCAAAAAACAGATCGGTCGTAGGTTCTATCTCCAGGTACTTTGTTAAAATTAAAAAACCTACCATGATGCGGAAGGAATTGGGGGCGAGTTGATTCAGAGAAACACGATATAGAGTGGACACTTCGGTGATAAAGGAGTGGATAGGGAACCGAAGTCCTCCCTCTATCTGGCCTACGAAGAAAGCTAGCACATTGGGGGGAGGTCGGTTGGGACGGTCTGTATGGCTAGGCAGGGAGAGCTTGAAAGAAGAGGGGATTTTTATGCTCTTCCTGATATTTTGAAGTGTAGTGGCAGTAAGAGTAGTCCCCTTGAAATCGTGAGGGTATTCAGGTAACGGACCCGAGCTGGGAGCTCAGATCTCTATTACCCCCGAATCCGTGTCCAAATCAGAGCTCGATTCGGTAGCGTTTGGATCGGAAGGGAGAATGGAAGATATAGGAAGAGGCTGTGAAGTAGAGCCTACCTCGGTAGACCACCGTTCCAGCTCGGTAATATAAGGATCTGTGGGTGTCGAGTGAGAAGAAGAAGATGCCATGAAATGCAGAAAGGAGGAATTAAAATAAAAAGAAACTAAAGAAAGGGGAAGAAAAATACCTAGTAGAGGAAGATTTAGTGACTGGTGGTGAAGCCCTACAAAATGTGCCGGAATCG
Organism: Rehmannia glutinosa; assembly: GCA_016081115.2. Classification (NCBI taxonomy): domain Eukaryota; kingdom Viridiplantae; phylum Streptophyta; class Magnoliopsida; order Lamiales; family Orobanchaceae; genus Rehmannia; species Rehmannia glutinosa. The sequence continues at coordinate 186,358 of JABTTQ020003109.1, forward strand.
GAAGACTTCGTCGGAGAAGATGACCGGAGTATTTTGAGAGAGAGAGAGATTAAGAGAGAGAATCGGGGAAGTTGTTTAAGGGCGAATGAGTCCCCTTTTTATAAGGGTGGGAAGATAAAAAGTTGTCTCGATTTTCGAAGAGACGTCTTGCGGTCTACGAGGCGTCAGGAAGCCGAAAAAATGTCATATCAATCGCCTCAATGTGTCAGGCACTTAAAAAGCCAAAAGGCGGCAGGAATTTCAAAAGCCAAGAGGCGGCGGGAATTTGAAAGGCATAAGCCCTAAAGGATAGATCGGCTCGGTTTATCATCAACTATGGTTGAGGTGGAGATCAAACCATAGTTGGGGGAGGAATTGATAAGGGCAAAATACGGTGCTGGGGGCCGACTGTGAGGCCTAAGACATTGGGCCGACGATGAGGCGACATTGGGCCAATTTGATGAGGCCCATAGCCTTGGGTTGATCATTAAGCATTAAATAGTGGGCGATCTGTGGAGGCTTGCTGCATGAGATTGGTCTAGGGCTTACTATATTGGGCGATGCAGCCGAGTCCAGTACAAGTGGTTGTGGATGTTTATAAGATCGACCTATGTAAAGTCAATTTGTGTTAAGCCGACTGTTGTTGACCCGTTGAAGTCTAACATGACTTGAGGAGGAAGAGGTCGACTTGCCCGAGAGATGTATGAGGTAATCGAGGATGCCTTGGAGATTTAAGAGGGTTTCGCACCAATACAATGGGCCGCGTGTTCAAAAGTCGGAGCTATGGTCTTACGGGCGTAAAATTAGGTTTTTAAGAGATCCGATCCTAATCTAATGATGATTCGACACCGATCCGAACGGAATCCCGGATTTTACGGAAACCCTAATCCGAGCTAAGGTATAAAGGCCCAAGCCCGGGTTCATTCTAACCTAATCTCTCATATTTTCTTGTTACATTGCTTTTCTCTCTCTAGCCTTTACTTCCTTTCCAAGACACTGACTTAAGCATCGGAGAGGGTATCCGGAGCCCCCCCGACCCCCCTTGTGCGGGTTTCGCGGAGGACTTCGTCTTGGAAGGTGATCGGCAACGAGAGGTCGTTTTTGGGAGCAACCGATAAGGTATACATAACCATACCTAGAATAGTCATCTGTAAAAGTTATGAAATAGTGATAGTTCCCTCGTGCACTAACACTTAGTGGAGCACAAATATCCGTATGGATCAAATCCAACAGATCTTTGGCTCGTTCCACTTGTCCAACAAATGGTGATTTGGTCATTTTTCCTTTAAGACATGATTCACATGTTGACAACTTTTGCTCTCCCATAAGGTTGAGTTTTTGTCCCAACTTGTGTATTCTTTTATCGGAAATATGACCTAATCTAGCATGCCAAGAGTGACAGAACTATGATTATCTAATTTTCTTTTATTTTGTTGAATTGTGAGAATGGAATTATGGGGAGTAACTGTGTATAAACAATTTGCCAAATAATCGGAATATATAAGTGCATAATCCTTGAAAATGGAACAAGTTCCATTCTCAATTACAAATTTAAAACATTCTCTGTCCAAAACAGGAACAGAGATAATATTTCTAATAATATACGGAACATAAAGATAATTGTTCAAACACAAATTAAAACCATTTTCCAAAGATAGATAAACAGTCCATATAGCTAATGCAACAACTCTTGCTCCATTCCCCATCCGAAGGACCATCTCATTTCTATCAAGCTTCCTGCTTTTTACCATTATCTGCAAATCATTGCAAATATGTGAGTCACAACCGGTATCCAATACCCAAGAAACATCATTAACTGATAAGTTAACTTCAACAAAATATATACTTGAACGTTTCAGACTCGCAAGGTACTCCTTGCAATTCCTCTTCCAATGCCCCATTTTGCCGCAGTAATGGCATTTGTCGTTGGCTTGAGAATTAACCTTTTTCTTGCCATTGTCCTTTCCCCTTCTTGTTGGGCTTAGAGGAACCCTTTCCTTTCCACTTCCTTTTCTTAGACTTTGCGGTCTTTGATCAGGAAGTGGATCCAACAAGCAAGATCTGGCTTATCCTTTTGATAGTAGATTGTAGTCTTTAACATGTTCACCAATTCGGGAGACTAGTCTCCATGGAGTGCATATTAAAGTTGACAACAAATGTGTTAAATGAGGGAGGCGAGAGGTGCAACAAAAGGTCCACATAGAGTTCATTGTCCAAAATGACTCCAAGGGACGTAAGCCTTTCAATGAGCGCTATCATCTTGACCCATGGTCTTGGTGAAGAGCCTCGATCATCGACATCGAAAAGCTCCTTTGATATCGATATCTTATTTGTCGCGTTCTCTCACCGTACAACTCTTGTAGGTGGAGAAGAATCTCACTAGCATTATCTAGACTTTCATTCTGCCTTTGCAGCTCATTTGACATTGATGCCAATATATAACACCGAGCCTGGAGATTGTCATCAACATGACGAAGGTATACTCCATAGGCTTCTGATGTAATATCCTCAGGAGTTGGAGGAGGTGCTTGGTCAAGTACATAAGCCCTCTTCTCAGACTGAAGGATAATTTTTAGGTTTCTCAGCCAATCAACAAAATTTGGGCCAGTTAATTTGTTTTGCTCAAGTATGGATCCTAGTGGATTCTTAGCCATTTTTTAGTAGAGTTATCTACAAAAATAAACGAAGCAGAAAATGAGTAAACTATGGAAAATATATTCATTCAATATAAGGTCTTTAATATTAAATGTCTCCCACTATTTTATTCAAATTTTATTAACCCCAAATAAAATTCGAAAAATCTAATTTTCTTAATGGGCTTGAAACCCAACATAAATATTACATACCCCAATTTTATGAGCCCATGAGATATTTCTATTGGTAGTTAACTCTTTGACAATTGTATCATTTATACAACCCTTAAGATTATTTTGCCGCACGTTTTCCCATATACCCCAATTTTATGAGCATATATGGTACTAAGCATCAAACATAACCCATCAAACCTTCGTGTAGATGGAGCATCAAGATGTTCCACGACTCGTGGCCAACATATAGACGAGTCCATCCCACGAGTATCTCAATGCTTGGTAGATATCACAGCTTTCCAACACAAAATCACTCCACGACTCGTGGCCATTGACCAAGTGTGGTAGCATCATCATGTCGTCTACCTTTGATGGAAGGTATGGAACGATGAGTCCTACCTATCTTGTCCATTTTGTTTGATATGGAATTAACTAAAATTAAATTCCTTTTTAAGTTTCAAAAACTTGAGGTTTTAAAATTTTCAAAAATCTCATCAACTTAATTACTAGATTGGTTTTTATTTAACGCAATTCATCATATGGGCGCAAGCAAAAAGCATTAAATAAATCTAGCATACATCCTATGCAAAAAGCGGTGGGATGATCATGGACAACCTATGCGACCCATTTGAGCCAAAAATGGGTATGTGGTCAATCTAAGGGTGAAAATTAAATAGAACTATTTCTATTACATTTCATTAATATACCCATACATGCATGGGCCTTGATTCTCCTATTCTATTACATTTGTAATAATATACCCACACAAGCGTGGGCCTTTCGCATCGAACGTCCTCCAATTACAATAAATGAAAAACCTCACCACCTAGTTTACTCTCAATGCGAAAATTTAAATAATTTACACTTAATTGAAGAGGCTCGCAGGCCCCAAAAACCCAAAGAAATTAAATACATCCAATCACATTGGTCATAGGCTCATGATCATCCCTAAATAAATCATGCTAAAACATCCATCACAAGAATTTGAAGCATTTAAATGTACCAAATTCTATGTGCCGATTTAATTTTGGGATAAAATAACATTTTTTTTATAATTAGATTTGAAATTAACAATTTAATTTCAAAACTGAATAAATAAAAAAAAATCTCAAAATCTAGTCAGAATCTCCAATAGGTGGATTCGTTAAACAAAATTAACAAAAAAAAAAAAAAACTTTGAACAGAGAGTTCCAAAACCTCTTTCAAAGATAATCCAAAAGTTGTTCAAACTTTGTCCAATTTTAACCCTTTAAAAATGGTGCAAACAGTAACAAACTTTTCAATAGAAATAATAAAAAAAAAAAATCTCAAGTGGAAAGCTTCATGAATTAATTCATGAACATAACATAACGTAATCCAATTTTTTAAATAAAACTTTAGGTAATGTAATTTTCTATCTCGACAGATTATGAAATCGTGTGATTCAATTTCATCCCAAGTATAAATCAAATAAAACAGTTTTATCGCACATAAAGTAATTAGTTAAACATATTTTAACAATTTAAAACATGCTTAAAAACAAACATAAATTTGTATAATCACGAAACTGTGGCTCTGATACCACTGTTGGGTTTGCTATATCGCGGGGCTAAATGCAACGGAAATTTAAAATTTAAATCATGCGTACAATTATACATAAAAATAAAGTCCCCGATTCTCGTAGCGATTTAACGATCGCGCGTTTATACAAGTGATAATAAGATTTAGGATCTTAACTAAATTGCTTCCTTTTGAAGATGATGTAGAAGGAATCCAAATTCCTCACAGCAGGGTAAATCCTCGCAAACTCGCCAATAGAGATTCAAGCGCATCCCCTCTAATTGAGTCCACCTCTTGGTTGTGATATCGGGATAAATTCTTCGCTAGTAGAGTTTACCATGTTTTCGAAATTGAAATACGGAATAGAATTTTATTCCCACAATCAACTATTGTTAAATTTTGTAGATGAATAATTATTGGTTAATTATTCTCTACTAAAATTTTCAAGAGAAAATGTATATTGAGTGAGAGATGTTTTAGTGTAATTTTTGACTTAAAGCAAAAATGAAAGTCTTAAGCTAAAGCTCTCATTTTCATCAAAAACCGTCTGTACTTGTTCTACAACACCAAAGATGAAGACTTATGTTTTAATCACCATCAAAACATAATTATTGGCATAATTCAACTTTTTAATAAAAAATAAAAGTTAAGCCACCTTTCTTAATAAAAAATATTTGGTTGTGTGCCTCAAGGTAGAAAAAAATATCACAAACCCACATGGCCACATGCAAGTATGTAGCCTGCATTCATTTTACCGATTTCTCAAAAAAAAAAATTCTTATCTCCCAATCATATATTTATGTATATATATATAGGGGGAGGGTTATATAGGACCCCCCCTATTATGTGAGTACGTAGGACCAGATCCAAGCCGTAGATAAATTGATGTAGATGGCTGAAATTAATCCTTTCTATTTGATGGTAAATAATTGCTTGACCATATGGAGGGTACATTAGTCCATACCATAATAAATTATGGTAGCTAAATCTAGCAAATCCCACAAAAATGGGATTAGTTACAATCAAACTCCACCATATCTGTTATTGAATTAAATCGTCCACTTCATTTCACCTTGTCCACCGTTCTTCTCTAACGCAGATAGTCTCCCAACTCACTGAAAATTCACCATTTGCAGCGCTGACACAAGGAAGGAGGGAATGGACGACACATATGAAGAAAGCTTCAATACTAATGAAGAACAAGGTAACACGTTTCCTTGACTACGAAATTGTATTGATTTTTCCTTTATTCTTGATTCTCCTTAATATTTGATTCGTAATTTTTCCTAAAATCAATGATTCGATCAATCATTTTCATTTTTACTTGTAATTATTACCCAGATATATGCTTATGCGGGCCTGCAATACTGCTTATTCCTTGAGAATAGTATGCTTACAAATGTGAACTTCTTAGTAGTCCATAAAAGGGCATATCTTCATGCCATTGTTTTTGTGTGTGTATGTTTACCCATTGAGTTGCTTGTTCATTATGATAAATTTTCTTTCATTTGCCTATAAATGTGCTTATGATTACCACCATACTCCGAACACCTAAAATTTAGTTCCCGTCCACGTTCTTTTTCTTCATATTAACCGAGATAATATGCTTATTAGTATCCATAATAATGCTTATATATTAATTCTAATATGCTTATAAGTATGAACATATATCGAAGCATGAAATTTAATTATTCGTCCCCATTTTTTTCTTTAAAAACGTATATGATATGATAGAAAACATGTTGCATAATAAACCATATTTGCACAATAACCGATCAGGTTAATTGATCATTATTTAGGTTGTATGAACTGAAATTATTTGATTACAATGCGGTTGTTACGGTCATGTTCTTTGCTTATATGGCAAAGTATAGTATTGCTTATAAAAAGTGACCATTATGCTAACGTAGTTTCAAATCTTGCTTATTTATTTCTTTTGTTGAGACGATTTGTAATTGCAAGTGCTCGCAGACATATGATTGAAATAACAACGGATTAAATCTGTGAATTGGATACCGAGAATGTGATGAACATCGACTCCAAAAAAGGGATGAATTTTGATAGTGTCAAGAGCGGAATACAATTCTACAAGGATTATGGGCGTACCACGGTTTGATGTGAGAATTAGTACAACCAAACTATTCCACGGTGATATAATACGCATGCAATACGTTGTTTGCAACCATGAAGGGTTCAAAAAGGTTGGCAACTCATCCGCATCTCTGAAGAAGCGGAGCTAAATGATGACGAAGTCTCACAAGTGAGACACGGGAAACCAACAAGGGTGGGATGCAGGCGCATTGCGTGTTCCAAGCCCATTGAACTGGTTCTTACAAGAAAGAGTTTTGAAATCCGGCACACGCATTCATTGACGTCCAGGGTGTACGAGACACTTTCTAAAGGCGAATAGGAATTTAAATTTAGCTCACCAAAAATTCATACTAAGTCTGTATAAAAGCAAACATTGGGCCGAAAACTTATCGTATAAGGAGATGGTTGGAGGGTATTGAATGTAGGTGCACCGCCAATCGACTTTAAAAATTTCAAGAGAGAAGTGAAAGCTTATGTCTCAGGAGCCGATGCACACTTATTATTGATAAGTTTTTGAAAAAGATTGAAGTTTGTCCAAATACAGCATTCAACTATGACGTTGATGAAAACCACCAACTTACACGATTATTTTGGGTTGATCCAATGTGCAAGCAAAACTACATAATGTTCGGGGATGTTATATCTTTCGATGCAACATACAACACTAACAGGTACGGGGTGCAATCACAACAGAATTCATGATCCTTCATCTTTTTTTTAAATTAGTCCACAGTAATGCATAACAAAAAGGAAAAGAGTGCTTACGAGTTGCTTTCATACTGCATACGAAAATATATAATTTTTTAAAGAAAATGACCATTTCATTACAATATGTATTGATGTGTGGATATGCATACGAATTTAACATAATATACTTATATATTATTACAATGTTGCTTATGTATTATAAAAAAATTGCATGCGTCTAAACTTGAATGAAATTTCTTATCTTGTGAAAAATGAGACTGACTTGTCACAACAAACCTAGGTACAAAATAGTTTTCGCGTAGTTCCTTTGGTGTGGACAATCATCGAAGATGTGTTACGTTCGCCCGGGTTACTTCTAAAGAAAGATGAAGAATCGTATGTCCGCTATTCGAAAATTTCTTAAAGGCAATGGGGCATGAGCCAACATACATAGTTACTGATCAAGATCCCGCAATGAAAAATGCTATTAAAAGGGTTTTCAAGAACAGTATTCACCGACTATGTATGTGGCATATCATGGAAAAGGTTGGTGCGAAAGTGGGGCATATTTTGCTTAAGGACGAGGAATTCATGGAAAGATTGAATCGCATTGTTTGGAGTAACTACATTGAACCTCCAGAATTTGAGGAGATATGGGCACGGTTGATGAATGATTACCAGCTGACTTCGCATTCATGGTTCAAACATATGATTGAAATCAGAAAATCGTGGATACCCGCTTATTTTAAAAATGTGCAATTGAGCGGATTGCTCAGAACCACGTCAAGATCGGAAAGTGCTAACAGCTGGTTCGGGAGTTTCACCAACCCACAGGTTAGTCTTGTGGAATTTTTCATGCACTACGATAGCGCTATAGAAGCTCAGCGACATGCCGTAGACAAACTGAACAACGAGATGGAATCCAGCTTGCCCAAATGCAAAACACAATTGGAAATTGAGAAACATGCATCAGTTGTGTATACTAGAACAGTGTTTTCTGTTGTGAGCGCCGAAATCGAATCATCTTGTTACAAATGCGTGACAATGGAAATCAAAAACGCGGCTGACACCTGCACTTATAAAATCAAGGACGTGGAAATAGGAGTCTTTACAGTGGTTTCGTATATAAATGAAGATGCGATGGAATGCAGTTGCAAAATGTTTCAGCGTATCGGGCTTGTATGTCGTCATATTTTCTCGCTACTAAAAGAGGCCGATAAAATCCCAGCCAAATATATTCACAAAAGATGGACGAAAAATACATCCATGCTACGGTGTCCAAACAATGATTCGTTGAACAATTTCGGATCGAGATATGCGAGTGTGATACAACGATCCAATGATTTGGTCCGACATTCACTATTGTTTGATTCTATCAAATGACGACAAATCAAGATTGAATACTGTCAAGCATCATAAAAGAACATAAAGAACAATTCTTTGAAGGATCAACAAACTAATTCCCGTGTGGTGAGCAGGACAAACATTGATCGAAGGATTCGTTGGAGACAAAACCCATCTAGGCGTCGTAGTGTTGCCGCCAACACAGGCCAAAAATAAGGGGAGCGGCAGTCGAGTCAAAAGCCGACTTCAGAGTCGAAGGAAAAGGCGATAAAGGCCGGGACGAGAAAATGAAGAGACGTTGTGGGAAATGCGGAGAAAAGGTTCGCACAATAGCGGGGACGTCACGACAAGTAGTTGATGTTTTTATTTTTTGGAGTGCATGTTTGAGCCTTATTAAAGCATTTGATCTTCGCTTATTTATTCATATTTTATCGCTTATTTTTTAAGTTAATTTTTTTTATCTTGCACTTTGATTATTTTCTAAAAATATAAAAAAATAGCATGATATACGTACCTACAAAAACATTAAAATCTGCTTGACAAAGACATTTAACTCATGCTAAAACACATTTGATTACAACTATATAGTATGACATACTTGATAAGTTATAATTTTTGAAATAATGCTAACAAGACAATTGATTTACGCTTGTGCATCGTTTGAATTCTCGCTACGAAACATTTGTATACTTGAAGAAGTTAAAACATTGTAATATTGCTTGTAGTGCAGTAGATTTCTGCTTACAGTGAAGAAGAACACTGCTTAAAAAATATTTGAAGTAATGCTAGAAACATTTTATCATATCATGAAAATAATTGCTTACAAATAGAGTAAAATCTACATATTAACCACTTGAATTCTGCTTACATAGGCACTAATCAAAAAAACATTCAAAACACCACTAAAAAGTACTTCAAAGACCAAGCAGGTTAACCGTGTCTGGAAGATCGCTAAAGAGTACTTCAAATATCAATAAAAAGTACAAAACAAAGAAAATATTACGGGTTGATCTTAATTCTTTTTGGCAAACTCCTTCACTCGTCCCATTATCGCCTCCCTAAGATCATTCAGTGAGTCTAAGCATATTGCAGTTGCGTACTTTATACGCATCATCAAAAGTTGCGCCTCGTCGTTCTTCCGGAGCCCGCTATCCCAATTTTTGATCCCACCTCCCATATAGGTCTCCATATGGCGCATTGCGAAGATACCACAATCAACTTTGTTATCCTTGTCCCTCCAGGGCATGCACAAATGAGATGCAGTTGATTGCTGGATCACACGAGCAATTGATGGGAAACCCTTCGTCGATAGGTATTGCGAAAATACTTGTCGCTGTCCATTAAAAAAATATATATTTGAATCAGTAAAACAATAAATAATGAAAATATATCTTCAATCATCTATAGAGACGAATCGACCAATTTATCGGAACGCAGTCGTATTTGAGGTTTTGTTACCGCCAACCGAAGAGTTGTCTAATACGGGCGAGAACTTTTTTTTAACATCGAAGCATACCACACTCTTTAATATTGGGAAGAAGAACTACACAATGGGTAACAAAAATGTTAGGTTCACGGACAAAAAAAAAATAAGCCTCACCATATCATGCAAACCAACTGGATCTCCTCCATCCTGCTCACGCTGGAATCGCTAAACTCGACGTCGAAGCTTTCATTTGAATGTCTTAACCGTTCCACTCGTGAACGGCATTCTTTGGGCATTGCAATTGTGAATGTCCGCAATAAAAATATGATTAAATTAGAAGTAATTAACCACGGCAAGCAACATTTAATGCATACATAAGCATTGTTCTATGGACACAAGCAATCTATTATACATAAAGAAATAATGGGACGAATAACAATAAGCATTATGCATAACATTAATAAGCATAATTCAAACCCAACTTAAGCAAATTTATAATCCATGAATTCACAGAAACACTAGCATAATGGAAAGCATTCGGAAGCATATTTTGATATATCCATAAGCATAATATACAAAAACAGAGCATAATAATGGATAATACTAACAAAAAGCATATAAAACCAGTCAAAACTCATGCATCACAAAATTATCTACCAAGAAATGTGGGTGAAACATACGAGTGGGATATGTCATGGCAAAGAATCTCACGCGGAGAACTATCGGCCCTCAACGATTCCTTGCGATTCGGGATAAACGACCAGGTATCCACAATAGTCCCGACGTCTTTGTCCGCCCTTCAAAGTCTCCATATCTTGTCTTGTTATATTAAATTCACCACTACCAAATATCACTTCTCTCCCCGCATGTTCATACAATTGCTCAAACTAAAAACTTCATAAAAAGACATTTTTAAAATAAACAAAATAAAAAGAAACTTACGATTCACCGGCGGATTTTCAAAAATCCGATTCGATACCATCATTTCAAGTTTTGAACATTGACAACACATCAATCTGTAATGCATTCTCAATTTGCCCTCCCTCCATCTCGCCAAGCCTTTGTAACCTCGTCGTTCTTTTCGTTCCCCTGTCACCGCCGCCTTGTTCCAACTCGGCGTCAACGGGATCCCCCTCATCATCGTCACTACTACCATCTTCATCCTCGTCTTCGCCGCTCTTACCCTCATCCTCCCCTCATTTGTCATCCTCCTCGTCATCCTCGCCGTCATTTGTCCCCCGACACGCGTCTCGGTATCCACACCATCTCCGCCAACATCACGTGCCCCGCTAACCCCACCCCTGTTAATAAAACAAAAAAAAAGCAACAACACACATCAATACAATACGAAAACCAACATTCTATTCATAGTAAGCGGCGTATGCTTGATGTTGAAAAAAATAACGAAAAAAAAGCTCAAAAATCTTACATCCCCGCCACAATTTTAACAGGCTCTTGGGTAACACCCGGTGAAACTTGGCAAATCTTCGCACCCTTTTCGTACTCTTCCCTACGACCAAGTGCAATCTCAACTTTTGTCATTGCGACTATCGTCTCGGGATTATTCAAAAAGCTTCATTCAATTGCGTCTCACTCATATCATCGCATGGGGTCCGGCGTCCAATGTATGCTTACTAGTGAGCATATAAGCATCATCGCCGAATCTTGTAATTTGCAAAAAGTCTGCGTGCTTTGTCATCTCTTTTGGAGCATTTTCAAGCAACGCGATTATGTCGACCACATATGTAGCAAGGCCTGACAACTTCTTCAGCAATCTCGATTTATACTCCTTTCCAAAAGTTATCAAACCAAAAATGTCAGTTACAGGAGAAATATTTAAATGACTACATATCATGATTTACACTTCATCATTATTTATAAGCATAATAAGCAACATATATAAGCATAATTTGCAAATCCATAAGCAGTCCAAAAACATTAGACAAGAATACCAAAATAAAAAATAATTAATACTTCATTATTCTATAAGCATTATTAGCAACACATATAAGCATAATTGGAAACTATCATAAGCAAACCAAAACATTAGACAAAAAAAATAGAAAAGTGCAAATAATTATATACTTCATCGTTATGTAAGCATTATATGCAACACATATAAGCAGAATTGGCAAAACTCATAAGCAAGACAAAAAAATTAGACAAAATATACAAAAAACATCATTCTGTGAGCAATATTAGCACACCATATAAGATGAACTGTCATATGTCATAAAAACTATTCCAGCACATTTGAGGGAACCAAAAATTACAATAACAATTTGTAAGCATTTGAGCAACATATATAAGCACATTTGGGAAACATAATATGCATTATTAACTATAAGAGAATGCAAGGATCACAACAATCAAATTCTCCATCATTTATCTAATATAAGCAAAATTAACAACATGTATAAGCATATGTTTTATCTACCACAAGCATTAATCAAAATGGATTCAACCAACCAAACCGAACTAAAAATTTTACCTCGTGGCTCTCAATCGGACGACGACGTGCGACGCCCACGATCGACTTCCTACCAGCCCAATGTCACCGCCCACGACCCCGTTCGCTCAAAAAATTTATGGAGCGGTTCCGCCAAATGACCCTGCCCAAACCCACCTTCTTGTAAGTCCAAGTGGCTACGATAATCTAGAGGGGGGTGAATAGATTATCTCCATCTTTTCGATTTCGCCCTCTTTTTCGAACCGAATGCTCAAAGACAATAATAAAGGTGCGGAATGTAAACAACACACGTCGATTTATAGAGGTTCAACCCACCTAGGGCCTAATCCTCTACCACCCCAGTATATCCGGGATGGATTTCAAAAAGAAAAAAGATTTTATTAATTTGCCACAAATTAATACAACACCAACTTACAACAACACCTTGAAGAGCACCACACTCTTCTTCAACACCACCTTTGAGATTACCACAATCTCACTTGAAGATTACCACAATCTCCAACGGCACCTTGTGAAGATTACCACAATCTTCAACCTTGAAGAATACCAAATTCTTCAACACCTCAACAAGAAAATTACCACAATCTTCTTACACCTAACACCTAGATCACCCAAGTGTGTTCTTACCACAAGAACACTCACAAGGATATCTTGTGTTGAATGATTACCCAAATTCAAGATTACAACTCGATAATTGATAATACAATAGAGTGCAAGTGTAATCAAGAAAAGCCTAGACCTCAAGAATGTGAAAGTGAATAGCTAGGCAAATTACAACAAGAAATAAGACAATGTAAGAACATGTGTATTCTTGAGTGTATCTTGTTGTGTTGTAGTTTTCTCTCTTGTTTTGTGTTGCTTCAATTCTTCCTCTATTTATAGAAGATGTCTTGTACATGATAGGCTCCTCTTGGGGACATGAATTCTGTAAAAAATTGCAAGACAATTGAAGAAAAGAGCTGTTAGAAATCAATCCCACAAATTAAGGAAAAGATGTCTGTTGCACAATGGTTACATTTTTCTTTGTCAAACTTAAGCGTGGTCGTGAAATAAGATTTGAAAAGAACGCAGACCAAAATATACACGGGGTGCCGGCCCAATGGGGGTCGACCGGTGCGCCTAGGGTGCGACGTCGCCCACCATGGTGACCGGTCCCCCCGACCCATTTTGGGAGTTCCGTGAGTTCTGTTTTCTCGAAAGTCATTCCAGTGCCGGTCGCTTCTTCTTTGGTCGACCAGGCCGACTCCTCCAAAATGAAATGTTGTCCGATTTTTGTTGAAAATAAACCTCAAGAAATACTCCGAAAAATTAGTAAAAATATTTTAAACCGATCGGGAGTATTTTGGACAACATTAGAAATATAGTTTCAATGTAAAAACCCATTGACACAAAATCATTAAATGTGTTGTCCAATTTTGTCAAAAATAAATTTGAAGAAATACTCCGGAAAATATTAAAATCATTTTAAATCATTTAGGAGTATTTGGACAACAATTAAAAACATTGTTTTGGTGTAAAAACAAAATCATCAAAATCATGATAAAACCATTTATCAAACAATCTCCCCCTTTTTGATGATTACAAACCAAAACAATTTTAATGAGGTCGATTTTGAAAACAAAACAATTTTACCGGTTAAAAAAAACTATCCGTTGTGAGCGACAACATTCCACGCAATAAAAACACAAGGATGGGAGTAGAAATATTCAAACACATATAGCGAATGCTCCCCCTATCAACATGCACAACAATAGTAATATAGAAGCAACTTCAACATAAGCTAAAATCTTAGCTTTTCAATATTGAGCTTAAGTATCAAAAACTTAAAAGCTCCCCCTGTCAAAGAGACGTCATAAGAACCGTATATAAGTCCATACTACAACCAATGGACCATGATTCATACATAACCATAATGCACCAAGTGGACTAAATATGATCCACAACTTATGGCTTTATGAAGCCATAGCTTATAGCTTTTTTTCGTTAAGCTTATCTTAGCTTCTTTGAGCTAAAGAGCTTATAACCTATTTCTCCCCCTTTGGAATCATCAAAAAGAATGTTAGCACGATAAATACATCATATATTTATAACAAAGTGCGCAAGTAAACCGATGTATCGAGCTATTTTGAACATTGAAGCTTTTAAACCAAATAGGAGGGAAGAGTCGAATTATACGACTTGTAGAAGCTTATGAAATAGCATTTGATAAGCAAAACATGATCTCTATAAATATATAAGACTTTTGAAATCAAGAGAATCATGTAGGTGATGAATTTTTCATTGAAACATTTTATCGAACACTTGGCGGGCGTCAAAATTAGAAAATGATATATATAGCCCTTGTAAATGTAATCAAGCCAAGTTTTTCATCACCAAATACAATTAAACAATTATCATTCATCAACAATCAATAAGCTCATCACAAAAATATATGAATTGCATCAAGAAACATACATATAAGCCACAAACTCAAGGGTTCAACCCAATTGAGCTAAAGAGAGTGAAATTCTTACCATTCGAACGGTAAAGATGAGCATGAATGATGATAACCGAGCTAGGTAGTCCCCAAAATATATAATTCATGCATCAAAACTCATTTGAAGTGAATTGTGTGTGAAATTTGCAAAGGGGGCGAAAAATGAACCAAAAAGCAAAAAATGCTAAGTCTGAAAACAGAACGTTTTTAACAAGAAAAATCACCAAGGGCGACCGGTCCAGGGGCAGGGCGACCGGTCGAGCTGGTGGGCGACCGGTCGAGCTGGTGGGCGACCGGTCGGCCCCTACTGGCGACCATTGTTTCAATCGTAATCCAAAATTCGAATTTTGATCCAAAAATCGATTTTTCGCCCTAAGTTTTAAAACGTGCAAAATGCAAACTTAGACCTCATTGAATATACATTATGTCATAATCAAGCTCGAAATGAGGTAAAATACTCGGCGGTGAGTGATTAAAAAATCCGCGAGTTAACCTTGAGACGGAATTACACACATCTCAAGTTTTTGTTAAAACATGCAATCCCTTAACAATTATATCGAATCTCAATATGTTTAGTTCGATTATGACGAACCATAGTTTGAATAATTTTGACCGAACTTGTTATCCCGAAAAAATAAGAACGTTTTAAAGCTTTGGATACAACAAGTCATAAGAGGAAGTGTCTTTCAAATATTTGAAAATTTCTTTTAACGGCACTTTAATGAGATTCGTTGGGATAGTTTTTGAAGTCGAGCATATAGACATAAGGCATATGGAATGTCGAGTCTATAGAAATAATACAAGAAAACATACCTCGAATTTGTTTGTCGGCCGATATGCCTTTCTCAACCTTTGTCAATCTTTAGCCATAGAGGTTGAGATAGTTCTTCTTTCTTCAATGCTTAACTCCTTCAAGAGTTCTTTTGAAATATAATCATCTTCTTGGCATTGAGTAATTTGAATTCCAATGATCAAATTTGAGCTTCCCTCATCATGATCATCTTAGGTTCACCTTGCATTGACTTGGAAAAATATCTTGCACAAATATTTATTAGTAGCACCATAAATATTATCAACATAAATTTGCACAAGTAAACAATCTTGCCCTTTTTTAAAAACAAAGAGAGTAGTATCAACTTTACCTCTTGTAAAATCATTTAGCAAAAATAGCTAAGTCTATCATACCATACATGGGGTACTTGTTTTAAACCATACAAGGCCTTTTATAAAAATCATTTGGCCTAGAAAAATTTAAAACCCCGGAGGTTGTTTTACATAGACTTCTTCTTGAATAAAACCAATGAGAAAATTGGATTTAACATCCATTTGGTAAAGCTTGAAATTTTCTTAAAACAAGAATGGGCAAGTAAAAATGCAAATAGCTACTAAATGTGCTATGAGTGCAAATCAAAATCAATTACCTTCTTCTAGAAAATACCTTCGAGCTACTAACCTCGCCTTAGTTCGACCAATGTTGCCTTGGTCATCGAGTTTGTTCCGGAATACCCTTTTTGTCTTCTTCATCACTATCATCATAGGGCATCCAAGTGATCTAAGGTGTTCATAGTAGAATATTTACATCCAAATATTTTGAGGTAACTAATATTTGGAGTACTTCATTTCTCATCTACACAATTTAACAAACTCATTAACGGCATCGATTATATAAGCAAGAAAAAAATAGCCCAAGTGTAAAAACATGCCTCAATCATCAATTACAAAATATCTTGCAAAAGAGCATAGTAGGAATAGACACTGTATATATATAGACCATGAAGCAATAAACACATACTATGCATTTAGAAGATCATCAAGAGTCTAATAAATCATGCAAGTTCAAATAAGCTTAAGAAAGCTACAAAAGGTCTCTTTTTGAAATTTGAAAATCCGATAGCATATAGTTGAGACCTCATTAAAAGAAGTATTTGAACAAGAGTAGACAAAGCAAATATGTGCAATCAAATATCGAATAGTGCCTTTCAAAAAATCTAAAAATCCTCTTAATGGCACTTGTATGAAATACTATAAAAAAACAAGCACATAGGCACCTGGCAATGCATATATCGAGTCTATAAGAGTAAGAAAAACACAAGTAAACGTACCTCGATAATTAATGCTTTTCTTGACAAATAATGGCGTAAATGGCCATATGTGAAAATATGTAGATCCTACACAATTCTTAAAACAAATCTAGCACAAATCATAATGATAAAAGTGTAGGCTAAAAGATATCACAAGTAAGCTCATGCCATAAAAATCCATTAGAGATGATAATACACTTTAGTCTACAAAAATGCACAAGAGTTTTAAAAACATCATATAAGGTCTTCTTTTTCAAAAATTTTTAAAAATACAAATAAGTTTTGAAGACCTTAATTTAAAATTTAAATACATGAAAACTCATTTTGCAATTAAGACACAAATAAAAATATGCATAGAAATAAAATACAATGCATATTTAAATGGGGAGATACGATTTACTAATTACGCCGTTTCCATGGGTTTTCCCATTGTTGATGATATCTTCCCTTTTTAAAATCTTCATGTTGATGGTAATCTCTCCAATTATTCCATCTCCAAAATTTTTGTCCTTCCCATTGTTGATGGTTTATTTTTCTTTGAAAATCATCTTGTTGATGATGTTTTTGCCATTTCCAAGGATTGTGTTCTTCCCATTTTTGATTATATCCTCTTCTTGGAAATTGGCTTTGTTGAAAATAGTTTCTCCTTCTTTGATCAAATGAATCGGTCATTTGATGCCTTCTTGGCGGTATGAATTTTCTTCGATCATTATTTCGCCGAGTACCTAATATGACATTGTTTTGTGGTACCCTCATGTGTTTGGGTCCTTTGGGATTAGTCTTGAGACTTTTAGGTCTCCAACAATAATTAGAGCTATTTCTAGCTCGACAAGAATTAGCCGTATGACCCTTTTTACCGCAATAAAAATAAGTAATAATTCTAGGAGCATAATGGCCAATATGCATAGTGACTTGATCCTTTTTCATATGATTAACAACATTAGGCTTATGATCAAGTCCTTTATCACAATTATGAATATCAACAATATTGGACATTTTATTGGTACTCAAGTTTGATTTTGATAAATCATTTTTCAAGCAATTAATATCCTCAACAAGAGTACTATTTTCTTTTTCAAGGTTTCTAACCTTATCAAGAGTGGTAGTGTGAGCACATGATAGTGATTCATAGGAAGTAAATAAACTATCCTTATCATTTTTCAAAACATTGAATTCCTTTTTCAAATTTTTGTACTTAACAAGCAAGCTTTGAATTCATCTTGAAGATCATCAAAATCATTTTGCAAATCACTATAATCATTTTGAATAACAATATCATAGGAAGTAGAGGGTTTAAGACATACCTCGTTTTCTTCTTCGATGCCCATAAGACAATGTTCAACTTCTTCATAGTTGGAAGTTGTAAGAGGCTTGTTCCTTAGATTTGACATTGTATCCCTTTGAGAAGTAGATGCTTTTGTTTGACTCCTTTCATTTGCAAATACTCCATAGATGGCTTCTAATTTTTGCCATACTTCAATGTGCCGATCGAATTCCTACAATATGTTCATATTCCAAATTAGTAAATGAACAATACAAAATATTGAGAGCTTTACCGTTTAAGGAGATGATTTTCTTCTCTTCATTATTTAGCTCTTTGAGGCCTTTGGAGGTGTGTGGTGTATCTTTCATCGGAATGGATTCTCCATTTATGACGGTGTTCCAAATATCAAACCCGCAACCTTGTAAATAGCATTCCATTCTTTCTTTCCAAAATATAAAATTTTTGGAATCAAACCGAGGTGGCTTGGTGGTGGAGGTGCCGGAAAGATGAGCTTCGTTCATAGCCGACGATCGTTTCTCTTCACTCGCGATGTGAAACAAGCTTGCCAAAGAGTTTGGCTCTGATACCACTTGTAAGTCCAAGCGGCTACGATAATCTAGAGGGGGTGAATAGATTATCTACATCTTTTCGATTTCGCCCTCTTTTTCGAACCGAATGCTCAAAGACAATAATAAAGGTGCGGAATGTAAACAACACACGTCGATTTATAGAGGTTCAACCCACCTAGGGCCTAATCCTCTACCACCCCAGTATATCCGGGATGGATTTCAAAAAGAAAAAAGATTTTATTAATTTACCACAAATTAATACGACACCAACTTACAACAACACCTTGAAGAGCACCACACTCTTCTTCAACACCACCTTTGAGATTACCACAATCTCACTTGAAGATTACCACAATCTCCAACGGCACCTTGTGAAGATTACCACAATCTTTAACCTTGAAGAATACCAAATTCTTCAACACCTCAACAAGAAGATTACCACAATCTTCTTACACCTAACACCTAGATCACCCAAGTGTGTTCTTACCACAAGAACACTCACAAGGATATCTTGTGTTGAATGATTACCCAAATTCAAGATTACAACTCGATAATTGATAATACAATAGAGTGCAAGTGTAATCAAGAAAAGCCTAGACCTCAAGAATGTGAAAGTGAATAGCTAGGCAAATTACAACAAGAAATAAGACAATGTAAGAACAAGTGTATTCTTGAGTGTATCTTTTTGTGTTGTAGTTTTCTCTCTTATTTTGTGTTGCTTGAATTCTTCCTCTATTTATAGAAGATGTCTTGTACATGATAGGATCCTCTTGGGGACATGAATTACGTAAAAATTGCAAGACAATTGAAGAAAAGAGTGTTAGAAATCAATCCCACAAATTAAGGAAAAGATGTCTGCCGCGACAATGTGATTACATTTTTTCTCAAACTTAAGAAGCGACCGTCGCTACAGAAATAAGATTTGAAAAGAACGCAGCAAAATATACACGGGGTGACCGGTCCAATGGGGGGTCGACCGATCGCCCTAGGGTGTGACCGGTCGCCCACCATGGTGACCGGTCCCCCTGACCCATTTTGGGAGTTCCGTGAGTTCTGTTCTATGAAATTCATTCCCAGGTACCGGTCGCCTTCTTGGTCGACCGGTCGACCTCCAAAATGAAATGTTGTCCGATTTTTGTTGAAAATAAACCTCAAGAAATACTCCGAAAAATTAGTAAAAACATTTTAAACCGATCGGGAGTATTTTGGACAACATTAGAAATATAGTTTCAATGTAAAAACCCATTGACACAAAATCATTAAATGTGTTGTCCAATTTTGTCAAAAATAAATTTGAAGAAATACTCCGGAAAATATTAAAATCATTTTAAATCATTTAGGAGTATTTGGACAACAATTAAAAACATTGTTTTGGTGTAAAAACAAAATCATCAAAATCATGATAAAACCATTTATCAAACACTTCTTTCATCTCCTTGCATACCCTTTTTCGGATGATCTCAGAAGTCCAACCTCTAATACTGGGGAGAGTTCTAGTCACGTCCCTAGTATAGAAAACAACCCTATCCAAATAAAAAATCTACACAAACAACAAAAATTAGAAAAGTATGCAATGTAGTGATACCAAAAATGTAAAACAATAATAATTTACCGCTTACCGATAAAAACAAAAGGGGGCCATTGAACATTTTTGCTTCCTTCTCCCCAACGTGCATGGTTTGTCACGGGCAGATAATCGTATACTCGCACTTTTGACCAAGGTTGCGAATATTCGAACATTCTCCATTTGTCCATCATGAGGGGGTTAACATAACTAATAGGGTTATTCCCGATAATCAAGCGATCCCACCAGGGCAACAAAGTGCCTCTTGAACCGATCACCTCCGTCCTCAAATTTTAACATCTTCGTAGCTACGTGTTTTGCCGTGATGTGGTTGTTAGGCTTATTAAAAATCTCTAGCCATTCTTTATAAAGTTCACATCCCCGCTTTGTTCTTTCCGCTCAATATTCATACTACCATTTGGGATTCCAAGAACCCGTTCCACATCCGTGGCGTCTACGTGAATTTTTTCCGCTTTGATACCACCGGTTCACATCTAATCGGGTTGAAAATTTTAACCCCGATGAGAAGTTAAGCGTGCGGTATTTCCACGATCTTCATGTGCTTGATCCACCGAACCCAATCTCGTTAACGGCGGTAAATGCGTGCAGGTTCAATTTCTTAATAACTTTGGCGAACCTCCTCAGCGTTGATCTCGTACACAGTCTGGGATATTTGGATTCTTCGTCACTCTGGCTACCGTCTATCACTTTTTTACCTTTGTCCTTTTTCTTCTTTTTCGTAGTCGGCTCTGCAGCAACATCAATATCTGCCGCCTTCCTCTTCTTGCTCCCTTTATCCAATGTACCCTTACTCTTCTTGCTCTCCTTAGCCATCTCCAAAAGAAACACTAAAAAAAATAAGGTAGCAAATAGTCATTCAGCTGTCTCATAAAAAATGGTAACAAATTTAAAGCATACTACATAATATAGGTAAGCATGATATAAAATGTGAGCAAGCATAATTGTCAACACCAAAAAGCAGTACACATTATCAACATGCAAACTTACCAGACTTGGAAAAAAAGGTGGGGAATACAGAGTTATCAGCAACAAAAATGTATGTAAAAATCACATAAGAGCTAACCCTAACAGACTTAAGCATTATATATAAGATAAGTAAGCATTATATAGAATGTGAGTAAGCATAGTTCTGAACACAAATAAGCTTAATACATAAGTAAGTAAGCATTATATACAATGTGAGTAAGCATAATTCTAAACACAAATAAGCATTACAAGTCACCAACCTTCAAAACTACCAGACTTGGAAAACAAAGGTAGGAAATACATAGTTATCAGCAACAAAAATGTATTTCAAAATCCCATAAGACCAACTCTACCAGACTTCAACTTTTCAAGATAATAAAGACAATTTAAACCAAAAACACAGCAAATGTCCTAACCATAAGCGATATTATTTTCTCATTAAAGCAGACACTCAACAGTTGTAAAAAGCAAAGATGGTTATTGACAAACAATAGGCAAATTTCGGCTATTGTTTGTCACTGTCTCCCCATATTGATGACAAACTAGAAAAAATACTAATTTCCACCATTCCCCATTATAAGCATTATTCGTGACAATCCTAAGCATATTTACAGGGACAAAATATAGGCAATATTAAAATCAAATCCACCAATAAAATAGAATACTACATAAAAATGCAAAAAAAAAATTACGAAATTAAAATGGGAAAAAAAAGTTGCCCTAACCTACACAGTTGCGGGGACGCAATAGAAATTCACACAATTTGTTGTGTTCTTCAGCGAAAACTAAGGGTTTCAATGGGCTTCTTCTGGAAAAAACAACAATGTCTGATTTTGCCCTCGCCGGAGTTTGATTCTCGACTGGAGATTTGTTAATTTTTCGACTGAAGAGATGGTGTTTTTCGGGGAGGGTTGAGTTGGGTGAATTTAGGCCTTGTGATTTTTGTTTCGCGAAGGAAGACGGTGGAAGACGGGTTCGGAATTGCAGGAAATATGGTGGACGACGGTTGAAATTAGCGTGAGAAATCTTGTGTGGAAGACTCGTGAATGGTGGAAGACGGTTTCGGAATTGCAGACACTTTGAGTGTGGAAGACGGTGGATTGGATGAACTGACTTTCCAGTTACCAAATACTGTAAAGATATGCAAGATATTGGATTTACACGTCCATAACCGGCCCCTAAAATTTAGCCCACTACCAAAAATAAATTCCCTCCCAAAAGCGATTTAAAATAAAATTACTAATAAGCCCTTTTTTAAATTAAGTTATATATTAAATAATATTAAAACCTCGATTAATCTTAACCGTTTAAAAATTAAATCAATGACTCATATTTGGTCTCGTGTACTCACCTAAGATATGTGGACTCACCTGATCTAAATCCTATATATATATATATATCCCAATATAAATATATATATATATACATATATATAAATCTCATTTATTTATTTCTCTTCAATTATATAGTTGGTATCTACAACTAGGCCTACTAGATTAATGTATGGGATTGGACTTGAAAGTCCAATTAATTAATTCTAATAATTAATTAATCTATATCAATTAATTGCATCCAATCATTGGATTTTTCAATCTCAAATGTCAACATCCAAAATTATGTGTGACCCTTTTAGGTTCACGACTAACACTAATAGCAGGCTTACAACTTTTGCAACTTTCAAATAACAATAACTTATTCTATTTATTAATCCAATTAATAAATATACTTGAAATTACTACTTTATTTTCAAGAACCTACAAATCATGGTAACACCTAGCAAGTAGCATGATTACCTAGTATTAGGTGAAATAGCGAGTAAACCTATTTCAATTGCAATTTTTTACATGTACGATCCTTTCGACAACTAATTTCCCGATTAAATCTTGGGCATAGATTTATAAGTCGAACTCAATTGATTTAATAAGCGTGATTCCATTTCAAGTATTTGTGATTCTCTTATGAATCAAATTCATCGTGCCTTGGCCAAGGTCTTGAACCACAAACTATGAAAACACAGGAAATTCCCTTATTAAATGACAAGTGTCGAATTCTATGTTGGCCACACACAAACCTCCATGTATATCACTGCAATACCTAAAATACCTCTTTGTGATTGTCAAGCAATCAAAAGATAAATCAAAGTATTGTAGGATATACACAAGGCATAGTCGTGCCTCAAGTACGAGGATTAATCATGTACTATTGCAATATAAAAATTCTTATTCGACAATCAAAGCTTCTATCTAAGAATTTTCATTGGGTTATGTTTAGTGAACTTGTTCGCTAACAAGCACCCACATATGTGCATTTGTGTCTTAACACTGATGTTAATGGAATGCAACATCCTCGTCTCATGAGCATGCACAATATGTACAAGTCTTTACGAGGTTATTTAATGTTCTATCTTGAAAAACCCATCGACTTGGAACAAATTTAAGATCAAAGCCTTAGAGGCATGTTCCATGATCGCCATCAAATGCGTGACTATGCCTCATAGCTTAAATTGATCTAAAGACTTTATCATATGTGCAAATATGTGATAAATACAAAAGAACATAGATAAAGAAATGTCTTTATATTATTATAATTTCCAATAAAATTGTTTTACAAATAGAATAAAATCCAATCTAATTGAAATGCCGGGCATTCTACTCTAATTGTCATTTACTATCAAACTATTGACTCCACTCAATTCTCAAATCATAATCCTTTGATACAAAACTGATATAATCATGTATCTCGAACCATTTTAGAGAATGTAAAACCTTAATTTTTTTTAAACTTTTCAATTTCAGCAAACCAACTTTATAATCGCCTTACCATACCAAACTATACACAAAATCATACATTTTAATTTAAGAACAATGTCAATTTCAATTTCGTATTTGACAAAAACCGCACATGCTAGCTTCATTTCAAATTAGTTAAAAATATAAAAAAAGATACCGCACTATGATCAATTTCCACGCAAATCTCTCCTCTCTACCTTTAGCTTTTCCCCAAAGAATAAATAAAAGAAACCATCGAATCAAGCAAATGGGACCAAAAAATAAATCAAATAAATCTCATAACTTGTACGCGTTTTCAGTTCCTGATTGCATAAGTATGTAAAATGTACATGCATAATACCCCTCCATTATATAGTCCAGATTGACTTTTCAATTTTCACACAAATTAATAAAAGTATTAGAAACTATAAATATGTTAAATATTTATTTGATTTACCCTTATTTAATGAATAGTGTAAATTATAAAATTCATAGTAAATAGAATTATAATAGTAAAAGAATGAAAAAAATAATATTAAAAATAAAAAGTGAACTATATACTTGGGATATCCAAAAAGGAATAGTGGATTATATATTTGAGACGGATGGAGTATTTAATAAGAACATAATATAAAAATAAGAGATAATTTCAATTTTAGTTTTTAATCACTTTCACCCACATTCTATCTAATGTTCAATTGTTCATCAATCCTGGCATGGTATACATGATTGAAAAGTAAATCATTGGGTATCAAAATTGACGAATTATTAACAAAATGTGGCAAAAGTGATTAAAATTAAAACATGAGGTACGAAGTTGATATAATTTAAAAATGAGATACCAAAAATGAAAACTGACTATAGTTTAGGTACTAAAATTAGAATTATATGTATTTAATAACATAGGATCCAGTGGAGTACATTGTTTGACTTGTTTAGTTAACCGGGGAAGACGGTACTCTAAAGTCTGAAAGGCCTACCGATGATATAGGAACCTGTCCATCCATGTTCCTAATTTTTCCCTTTATTAAAACCTCCAATTTGGATTGGGTTCAGCCAAATACACCTCCAACTTTCTTTAACATAAAGGGATAATTACACAAACTATACTTGAGGTTTTGAGTAATTACTAAAATATCCCAAAAAAATTCAAAATTATAGCAACCCTCTTAATATTTGATTTCACCTTACATTTTACCCCAACCGTTAATTAACTAACGAAATTTACTAACATCATCAATATATTTCACAATTACACCTCTCAACTTTTCCTAAATGTTGCAAATAATCTCAACTTTTGGTCTGATTATTTGTAGCATCTAGAAAAATTGAAGAATGTAACAGTAAAATGTATGACGAAAAATTTAGAGTATTTGTACAATTGAAAAAAGTTGAGGAATATAATTGCAAAATATTTGATAAAATCAACAAATTCCGTCATACATTTAAAGTTAAAAGCAAACCACATGGGGTTTCCTAGGAAAATAATTACCTCAAACCTTAGGGTAGTTTTTGTAGTTACCCTAAAACAAATATCATTACACATGTCATGTAATTAATTGTGCTTGGTCGAATTATATTTAGATATTTTATCTTCTATAATTGAATACTCTTATCTCCACCAGAAAAACCTGTCCCATTTTCCCACTTCCTTTCCTCCCTATATAAATCCAACACCTCAACCCCTTTTTCCATTTATCAGACTCTCCAAGAAAAAACAAACAAAAAAATAAAAACATAATATAATCTCTCTTCTTCTTTTCTTTTTCTCCCCATTCTTGTAGAGAATCTTGTTTGAGCCTCTCTCCAATCCAAACACCAACATGGTTCTCTCCAAGATCATAACCGAAACCGGCGCGTCCGTTCACTCCACCTTCGCTTCTCGCTATGTTCAAACCACTCTTCCCAAGTAATCAATCTCTCTCATTTTCTTTTTTGTTTTTCATTTCTTGGTTATATTAATTAGTGTATAAAGGATTAATTGGTTTTGTAGTAACCATGGGCCGGTTCAGGGGCCCTCCCCACCCCCGCACACCCCAAAACATTTTTTATCTCGTTTTTTCTAATTGGAAAAAAAAATTGAGTTAGAGGTAGTCGAACCGGCTGGTTACGCCTTGGTAGTACGTAATTGATGGTTTTAATTTGGTTTAATTATAGGTTTAAGATGGCGGAAAATTCGATTCCGAAGGAAGCAGCGTACCAGATCATAAACGATGAGCTAATGTTGGATGGGAATCCACGGCTGAACTTGGCTTCATTTGTGACGACATGGATGGAACCAGAGTGTGACAAGTTAATTATGGATTCCATTAACAAAAACTACGTTGATATGGATGAGTACCCTGTCACCACTGAGTTACAGGCAAGTCACTTTATACTTTCCTCCTTAATTAACTGTTTTTCAATTTTATATTTTTTACTAATGGCCATATAATTATATTAATGAATTCAAGAAATTAGACCAAGTACGGGTTAGAAATACTGAAACTGAACTAATGGTTACATTTTCTTTTCATAACAAGATAAATTAAGTTTAACTACGGAAAAAATATGTAGGTAAGGATTAAGATAAATGTAAGGTTTGTGTAAAATCATTGTAGATAAAAATATTTATCTACAGTAATTCTATTGATAAATTTAAAAATTATTGGTAATCTTGATATGTAGGGTAGATGAGTTTTATTGATCTTCCATTTTGAATTCATTTGTCGGTTAGGCGTATTTAAAGGATAATAATTTATGGTATATTAGAGTTTTACGCCTCACCTTCTACCGTCTCTTCTTTGGTGAGATATACTTCAATAATAGTAACATGCTAATTGTCTAAAACTTTGACAAATGTAGATATTATCTTCATTTATTAATAATAAAAAAGCCAATATTAAAGAATTAAAAACTCAATAAAATAATATCGGCATTAAAGACAAAAACGGGTCAAGAACGGTTGGTGATCTTTATTAATCAGTTTAAGTATCCAAATATTGGGATTAATTCCCCGTGCCGTGATCTTTCTTCCATTAATTTTGCGATTTCTTTCTCACGGACCAATGTTATCATATCATATACGTTTTATTGTTCATTTTGATTAAGAAAAATATTGTCCTAATTTAAGAATTGTGTCACGAAATAACAGAGCAATTTGGGAAATTAACAGTTAACAGTCACATAATTTTAAGCGGAAGGTCCAAATTCAACTCACTGTGTCTCTGTCCGATGCGGTAGTCCTACAAATTTATAAAGAAATATTTGTTTATTTGGCATAGTTCTCACGAATAATTTGCTTTTCCTCGAACAAATATTTAAAGTAGAAATTCTAGTCAAAACTGTTATCATGATTTCGAATCGCTTTATATTTTTATAATATTTTGAGTCCTTATTATATATTTTTATTAACTTGAGCTGTATTTAGAATGTACAAAGTATGATCAAAAATAAGATTTATTAAATTAGTCTATCAAAATCCGATAAAACAAAGCAAAAAAACACATCTTTGATATTTTGTTTTCCTTAGTTAATATATCTTACCTTTCTTGGTATGCGTTTATTTTAAATTTTACTTATAATATATTAGTATGTCCTATCTGCCGACATGCACCCAAATACTTTTGGATTTTGTAAAGACTAAAATGTAGCTATTAATGGATCCAAAGATAATGCTAAAGAACCTTTCAATTCCACCTACTTATTTTAATATTGATCACTTGTATTCTTCTTTAATTCTTTGTATTGTTCTAATGTTGCAAGCTTCTAATCAATAATGAATTTGGAGACGTGGGGAAGATAATTATTTTTGTGGTCCTTCACTAATTCTAATTAATGAAGTTGGTGTGAACATTATATGTGGATCCAAACAAAATGCTACATGTATTGTTGTATACGTAACTGTAAATATATTAAGTGATTATTGACTTGTTTTTAATGTTTTCCAAATAAAACTATCACTACATACAAATATTCTAATTTACCGACATGAATAATTTTTCTTGTAGTGTATGTACACAAGTAATTTAACAATTTTTCCTGAATTTATATGACTTGAAAAGTAAATATCCCAAATTTTTTACCAATTGAATAATTAAATACCGTAGCGTGTCTATGACGTTGGGAAACAAGAAGTGGAAAACGACAACATAAATATCAAATGGTAGTGAAATTTGATGGGACAATCACAAAATAATTGAATGGACCAACTAAAGAAATTAGCTGTCTGTAAAGTTGTATGGTGGTGCATTCTTAACGGGTCGCAAACTCATTGAATATTATAATCCACCATATAATGTTCCCACCAAGTAGTGGGTCATGTCATGGGTAGCCTCCAACTATATATTTCAACTATTTCAAATAATTACAATCTCAAGATTGATAGAGACCATTGTTTTATATGTTACATATATAGGATAAATTATAAAAATTATCCCTAACATTTAATTTAATTACAAGAAAAAGACCAATTATCTTTCAAAACTATAAATGTCACCTTGATGTATTATAATATTTTCTTTACGGATATCACTCAAAAGGTCAATTTGTAAAATAGAAATAAATATCAAAAGAGTTTGTAATTTTGAAGGGTATATGAGTTTTTTTAATTAAACCGGATGATTTCAAAGGTATTGTGTCTTTTCTTATCCCAATTGGTAATATGTTTTTCTTAGGGATATTTTAAATTTTCTTTTCGTAAAATGTGTTTTTTAAATGCCCTTTTACGTAATACAAGTAAGTTTCAATTGTTATTTCCCATCATAATAATATAATTAAGAAACAATACTTCCACCTTTTCAATTCTCATCTTAATTTTTGTCATAGATGATCAAATTATAACTACACTAAAATGGGACCAGATATGTAATAAAGGTGCTTCATCTATCCCACTCTATATATACACATACATATTATTATGTGGAACATTCATGTACAATAATGACATCATCTTGTACACGTGACATTCATCTAACACAATAGAATAGAAAGTAGAATAAGAATGTGGAACATGAAATCTCAATTCGTTTGATTGACCTTGAATTATAAACAAGACATTATGCATGGTAGACAATAAATTTTCGATGAATCAAATTTTTGATGGTTTATGGTTTTGAAAGCAGAACCGGTGCGTGAACATGATCGCGCATCTCTTTAACGCGCCATTGGGAGATGGAGAGGCAGCAGTTGGGGTTGGAACAGTTGGATCATCAGAAGCCATAATGCTTGCTGGTTTGGCATTCAAGAGAAAATGGCAGAACAAGATGAAGGAATTGGGCAAACCCTGTGACAAGCCTAACATTGTCACGGGTGCTAATGTTCAAGTCTGCTGGGAGAAATTCGCCCGTTATTTTGAAGTCGAGCTCAAGGAGGTGAAATTGAGAGATGGTTATTATGTGATGGACCCAGAAAAGGCAGTGGAGATGGTCGATGAGAACACCATCTGTGTAGCTGCTATTTTGGGTTCCACTCTAAATGGGGAGTTTGAAGATGTTAAACGCTTGAACGACCTCTTGGTAGAAAAGAACAAAGAAACAGGGTAAGCATATAATAATTAAGAGATGATTACAAACATTACTCTTGTTGTTTGGCCTAATTACTAAAAAAATATCAGTTATTTTTTAAAATTATAAATATCCCTTTATGATATTACAAACACACTCTCGAGACCTGTATTTTTTAAACAAATATCCTCATTTAATTAGGTTGGAATTTGTAAAATAGAAACAAATATCAAGAGGGTGTTTGTAATTTTGAAAGATAATTGGATTTTTTTTTCTAATTAGACAAAAAATCAAGAGTATTTTTTGTAATTAATATGAATCCTCTATATCAAATTACATTTCATCTCATATTCAGAAAAAAATAAGTATGCAGAATAGTATACAATCATCAATCATTGTACACTTACCATGTATCAAATATACTTGAAAGAGGTAATTACAGACTACCCTCGAGGTTTGAGCCAATAAAAAAAACCACAAGTTTTTAAAATACAAAAATTTTATTGAGGTTTGATTCATTATTACACTTTACCTCCTTTATTGCAAACACTTTTTTTACATTTGTAATAAATATTATAGTAATCCACTTACATTTAAAACAAAATCAAACCTCAATTTTTTTATTGGCTTTGTAATTTTGAAACTCATCTGTTTTTTTTTTTTGTAATTACACCAAATCTTAGGGGTAGTATTTATAATTATCCCTACATAAAATGATAAATTGTATTTTAACCATGCAATGTGAATGGGTATATATACACAGATGGGACACCCCAATCCATGTGGATGCAGCAAGTGGTGGGTTTATTGCACCATTTATATACCCAGAACTTGAGTGGGATTTCAGGTTGCCATTGGTGAAGAAGAGTATAAATGTAAGTGGGCACAAGTATGGGCTTGTATATGCAGGTATTGGTTGGGTCATATGGAGGAACAAAGAGGACTTGCCTGATGAACTCATTTTCCATATTAACTATCTTGGATCTGATCAGCCCACTTTCACACTTAACTTCTCAAAAGGTACTTAATTCTTTCTTTATCAATTATATTATATTTCTCTTTAACCAACTAATAATTTATGCATTTTGCTTAGATTATTAATTAACTTATATGTATTTTAATTGTCATGCAGGCTCCAGTCAAATAATAGCTCAGTACTATCAACTTATTCGCTTAGGTTACGAGGTAATTATTGAATCTCGGTTCAAAATTTTGTTGGAATTGGTTTTATTAAATTGGGTTTTTGACCCGATTTTGACCAATTATTTAAGTGGGGTCATTTATTCAAAGTATGAAATAAATGAGATAAACGTCATCTACGCCGCGGGTAGATGAGTTTAGCATTTTGAATTTCTCAAAACCAATATCGGGTGAATGAAAAATAAATGCATAAAGTTGGCCACTTAAAATGCTTTTATATAAGGAATATAAAAGGGTGGGAATATGGAAAGCCATATCCCACATAGGAAACATATTAAATGTTTGACTAGTTAATAAAGAGTTTCACCACTAATAAGGAGTAATCAAGTGGAACTACTTATGGTACACCCTAGTGGACAAGTCAATTTTGACTAGCCTTTGGCTAGCTCAAAACAGGCACCGAGACGGTGCTCCCGCACCGTCCGAGCCGGAGCAGAGCGGGTCCGGCCCGTACATAGTCGCATTGGGCGCTCGGCGCACTTTGCACTCGGCGAGGAGCTTTGAGGAGCCTTAAAGTTTTGGAAAATCGAACCGCAGTTGATCCGGTGGCTCGGTGACGTGGCAAGTGAGCGGCTCGGGTGGCGGTGACTTAGCGAGGGATCGTACACGTGGCGCCGATTGGATGCGTCGCCGACGAGGCACGCGGATCGACGCTGGGCCAGCGTCTGGCCCGGTGTGAATGGGTGCATGCTAATAGGTGTGCTCCTTGACAGATAGATCAGGACCATCGGACGCAATGTTAACCCGGGCGCGTCGGCCGGTCAAGATCGATCCGGACCGGGGATGCACCAAGTGTCCAAGAGGCACCAGGAGCTCTATATAAACCATGTGAATTCATTTCAAATCATCAAAAATCGAATTTCACTTCATATTTCGCATTGTAAAAGAGAGTTTAAAGAGCATCAAAGTGTTCGTTGTACTTGCGATTTGTAGTGCAACTATCGCAAGTAGTTCGTCGTTGTATCTTGGGAGACGAGTGCTGTATTCCGTAAGCACCGTGAGCGGGGCAATATCGTCTTAAAGAGAAAGAGTCCAACTCTTGCCTCGACGTCTTGATTTTACCGTTACTCTGCTCAACTGTTTTTCTGCCATTCGGTATACACCAACTGGTTTTTTATCCAACAAATTTCACATACCACATCCCTATTCTAAATTGTGTTTTATTTTATATTCCAAGTATATATATTACCAATGCATGTCGTCAGTGTGTTGATTGATACACTTGGCAAATGTATATAGATTATACTTGGAATAGGAGATGTAACATAATTTAGAATAGAATATGCTCAATAATAAATACTAAATATAATATTATATAGGGATAATTACAAAACTACTGTTGTGGTTTTGCCTAATTACCATAAAATCCAGTTATCTTTCAAAATTACAAATACTCAATAGGGGAGTATTTGTTAAGTTAATGTGTTTGGCGTATTTATAATACCTTGAGGGTATTTGTAATTTTAAAAGATAATTGAGTTTTTTTTTTAATAATTAGGCTAAACCTTAAGAGACCAAATATAATTAGGGATAATCACAAAAAAACACAATGAAATTCAGGCTAATTAAAAAAAAAAGAAACCAGAGTGCAAATTGCAAAACACATTGAGGTTTAATTCCGTCTTACTTTTACTCTTCATAAGCAAAAAATAATTCAAAACCCCCCGACATTTATAGAAATATTACAATTATCCCTTAAAATTTATGGCATAATCAAATCTAGTGGGACTTTTTTTGTAATTCTAAAATATCTCTATGTTTTTCGTAATTAGCTCAAACCTCGGGGAGGGTTTTGTAATTATCCCTTATATTTATAAATTATAATTTGGTCTTTGATTGATGGAGAACTCAACCAACCATACATGATGTACAGGGATACCGCAACATCATGGAGAACTGCCAAGAAAACGCAATGGTTGTAAAAGCAGGCCTCGAAAAAACAGGGCGCTTCAACATCGTCTCCAAAGACCAGGGCGTCCCACTGGTGGCCTTCAGCCTCAAGGACCACAGCCGCCACACCGAGTTCGAGGTGTCCGATATGCTCCGCCGCTACGGCTGGATCGTCCCCGCCTACACCATGCCGGCCGACGCGCAGCACGTGACCGTCCTGCGCGTCGTTATCCGGGAGGACTTCTCGAGGACACTCGCCGAGAGGCTTGTGCTCGACATCGAGAAAGTTCTGCACGACCTCGACACGCTGCCGTCTAGGGTGGTGGAGAAGCTCGCCACGGTGGCGCCTGAGGAGGGGGAAGGCCATCATGCGGTGGTTAAGAGAACTGCGATAGAGGTGCAGAAGGAGATTGCTGCTGCTTGGAAGAAATTAGTTGCTGATGGGAAGAAGATTAGTAAGATCTGCTAAGATGTCAGATTAATTAATTAAAGGAGATTTCTGTCTTTTTTTTTCTAATAAATATACGTACTGAGAGGTGCACATACTGGTTTGAGCGTAACTGAGTTGTGAGCGTAACTGAGTTGAGAGTGTTACTACTGCAGGAATACATTAGGTGTAGTATTTACGGTAAATCTCCACTCAATATACATCGAATTGTTTGTTTGTATGTGATTTTTTATATATTCGTAATAAATCTACGGTTATTGTGAATATGATGTGATGTACTAGTCCAGTTGTAAAATGGAATAAACGTGTCGAATCTGACCGTTGTTAAATTGAAGTTATAGAATGAAAACTTGGGGCCAAAAAATTTGGGGGAAAAGAAAATGTTTTTGTTTTAATTTAGAAAGAAAAAAAAAGAATTAAAAAAGGAATAATTGTAATAATATAAACAATACCCTTAAATTTAGTCTAATTACCGAAAGAAAATCTATTATTTAAAATTACATATGCCCCCTTCATATTTGTTTTTATTTCATAAATTACGCTGATGGTTCTAGACGAAAGCTACCAAGAACTCTTGCAATTTCGCTACTCTAATGATCAAAATCCTGTAAAACAAATTGTTACAAGGGGGTTGAAAGCTCTTTGATGCTAAGTCAGGCAACACTTTAGTTGTAGTAAAAGGATGCAAAAGTATATATTAATGATATGAACAGTAATTAAAAATGTAATTTACCTCAAGAGTAGTATATATAGGCAAAAATAAGGGGTAGGGGGGAGTAGGTAGAATTCGATAACGATTCAATTGCCTTGTTGATCACCCAGTGTTTAGGTGAGATATATCCCCCAAAATCCCACATGCATATCTCATAGGATCCTTGGAATCCAAGAGTGACTTCTCGAACTCTAAGCAATCCCAAGCTAATGGATACCTCGATCAATTATCACGGTCATATAGTTCAGTCAGTTTTCATGACTAAACACTCTTCAAACGCCAACTTATGTCAACTCGAGAATCAAAAATTGGTTCGTTTGGATCTAAATTTAAAAGGTTTCAGTCGGACTGAGCGGTTACCAAAACTCGGTTATTAAGAAAAGATAATATGTGCTAAACTCTTCCTAGATTAAATTTATATGGCCCATAAAACATGATGCTTAACTTGGGCCTCGCCCATCACTTAAATTAGGTCAACTTAGCCTATTAACTATGATGACGAATTTGAGCCTCATCAATCAATCCCCTCCCAGTATGGTCGGGCTTCCTGAACAGATCAACTATAGTAAATTTTCATCTAAGTCCGAGCTGAGCAATCTATTCACAGCTATGCCACTCGTCATTTCCTTATTCAGAGTGTGCTTATGACTTTCAAAGACTTCTATATCTATGAATGTTATTCTTAAAACAATTCTTACGAAATTTAAGAAATAATGTAGATTTATTAACATTTAATTTTCCTATAAAGTGTAGTTGAAAACATAGATTGTTAAAAATATTCAAAACAAAGTAGTGATAAAATTAAATGATGTTGGATGGTTGTTTTAATTCTTATGTTTAGCAAAAAAATGGAAATATTACTCAACTAAACTTTATTTTACGTGGTTCTTTTGCGATCAATCTTTTTTCATTTTGTCCACAAAATGCCACTTAAATAAATTTTCCCTCCAAGAATTTACAAATCCCCAAATTGAAGTTCAAATGGTTTATTGTGCAATGTTAATGAGAATTGATTTTGAAACAAAAAAGAGAACCAAAAAATGACCATTGGGCATAGCGGCAAATCATCAAGCGTCTACTGCTCCGTAAACACATTAGCAAATATATCAATCTAATCTCACTTACAACTAAATATCTCAATCCCACTTCAGTTCTGTGACAGCCGAAAATTAGGAAAATTTTAATCTAATCAGTTATAAAATAGTCATACGACACAACATTGTACATTAAAACTGAAATTCGCATATATTTATTTCCCTTCGACTATCCCATATATCTCACATTATAGATCTATATATACAGAAATTTTAGCATCTAATAAAGTTCTACGCAATTCTTCATTCTATTGAGATGACCACTAAATATAGAAGCAAAGTATGAATATCTTATCGAAGCTCAGTGCACACCAAGATGCACTAATTAAAGAAAGAAAAAAAAAAGATGTATATGTAAACTGCGGCACGCCATTAAAGTGCTAACATTTCAACTCCTCCATATCTTGTCATACAAAAATATTTTGAAAAATGTAAACAAAAGAAAAAAGCAAAAAAACGACACTAGTATTTTGATATCATTTATTTGTCCTAGAAATAAACTAGTTTGTGCTCAGAAAATGCTTCCACAAGTAAACCTAATGGAGATTTTCCTCCAGAATGCTGCCATAATCAGTCAATTAACCCAGTTGTTTTGCCACTTTGTCAGTCACAAGATACATAACAATTCTCCGACTCCAAAATACATATTCTGTGACCACAAAAAACATATCCTTCAAGCACTGCTCTTCTAAACTAATAATGTCAGAATATAATAGATTAAAATTGGGAAAGCCTTACTCCAGATGAAGGAAACATACCATTCAAACATGGACAGAGTACAGATAATCTGATTTTTCACTCGCACTTAATTGAGCGATAAATGTGACGCACAAAGAACAAAGCAGCACGGAAGCCTACAGCTCCAAGCATGAGGAAGAAAGCATAGCATACACAAGCCATGTACCCAAAGAAAAATGAGGTCTGCATGAAGCCCGACATATCCGAGCGTGCATAGTAGTAATACAGGCAGTAGGCATAAATAAACAAGCCGGTAGATCCACCACAGAGAAAAGACCTGATAAGATAGAGAAAATTAAGAAAGTACAAGTGAAGCAAAGGTCAATGGTTGGACGGATTTATTCTCCACGCGCAACAGGAAATAAAACAAATGAAATTAACAAATTTATTATTGACCAAACATTTTTACAAAAGGCATCTCCCAAGAGTGAAACATTTTGTGATGCAAACCAAATAGCCTATTGTTAAAATTGGTTTGAGATTAGGACCTCAACATAAAGTTTTTGGAAGTGCCAACAGTGTGTTTGACACCCCAAAGGCCCAAAATGATTTTACATGTCCTAAACTAGTTTGTTCACGTGAAGAAACTAACAAGCTTACATCATTTGCTCGTGTGCAAGATTCAGTTTCTCTATTACAACCTAGTGGATAAAATTGATGTTAAGCAGATAAAGAGATAAGGTGTCAAACGAATCGATTCATAATTCACAGTAAATTAACCCTTTTCTTTCATGAAAAAAGGTCAACTCTGGCAGTTACAAAGTGAAGAATTATGTAGTCAAATGACAAGAGAAAGTGCAAGAAAAGTTCAGAGACAAAAGACCCAAAACATGTAGCTGATTAGTGGAATGAACTTCCATGCAGAAAAATGGAAAGAACAAAACAATTCCATAGGCAAAAAGGATACCCCCACCCTTCCACAATAAAAGAAACACACAACCAAATAAAAGCAAACTCGACACAAGCCTGATAGATAATGAAGGCAATAAAGCAGGCATTTAGCGTATCAATGTTCAAAGTCAATGCAGCATGTTAACATACCTCCACCACCATTCATGATCTTCAGCAGCAAGTTGGAAATACGTCAGCGCCACAGTAATAAAAGCAGTGACAATCAAGAGGATAATGAAGACTATGAATAAAATACTGTAAATGGTGTAAATCCTGTGACCCCAGACACTTGCAAAGATATAATAAAGTTCAATATAGATGGCACTGAATGGCAAAAATCCGGCCATAGCCATCTGAGGCAGGGTTCCGCGGTACCAAGGTAGAGGTGGAATCTCTCTAGGATATTTTGTAGTACGACAAGGAGCTTGAAACTCTGCCTTACTATTCTTTCCTGCAATCCCTCCCAAGACTAATAAAGGTGATGTCACAAGAGCCCATATCAGAAAAATCACCACAATGGTACCAAAAGGAAGAGCTGCAGTAGCATGGTAAGCAATGGCAACAGTGTTGAGGAAGCAAAATGTAAGAAAAAGTGGCCCACAGAACAGGCCCCCGGTCAACAATAAATTCCGAACCTGTTACAAAGAGAAACATCAACAAGAAGCAGGTAAAGGCACTCACACATCCGCGCGCGCGCACACACAAGAACTCTCCAACTTTAATCATCAGGCTAGATTCTTCATTTTTTACCCATTTAGAAGATTAATAAAGCTTGTAGCTATAACAGTCAGATACAAGTTTCTCCATCTTTACGGGGGATACAAACATAGACAATTTGTTTTAGCAATCCTTACATAATTTTCAAGACTTCAATTAATTTGGCACTCACCTTGCCCAAATAACCAAAAAAAGTAAAAATAAGAAATAACCATGACATTGGGTCCGTCCATTCCCAGAATGTCTGAATCTGATTTAAAGCAGCAGTTGCGTCCCAGTCTAACCAAACAGTTGACATATACAAATGACATGCAAAAGTTTAAAGCCCCAGTAGCTCAAATACAATTTGGATATTACCTAAGCTTCCCTGGCCAAAAACCCATTGATCAACATCCATACATGAGCAACGAAAATAGAATGAAAATAAAATTAACTTTGGGGAAACAGGTAAGGCATGACTCATGAGACAGTAACAAAAAATAAGATGTCTTATCATAGCCAAAAAAGCTGCACCACAAGTGAAGTCCCTGAAACTTATCTCATCCTTCCCTGACCAAATAGTATCCACAAATCACCAAAATCAAGTGTGATGAACTCCATCAAAGATTATATATGGGAGTCAGAAAAGGTGTAAGACAGAGACAAAGAAAACTCAGGTCGTTTCTTTAAATGATAAGCACAATTCACAGCAAGTGAGCCAACACCAGCGTATTTATGGGAAATTCATTAAACGACTAAATAAACATGCATATATTGTCAAATTTCAAATGAAACTAAAGAAATGAGGATTCATCCAAATTAATTACCCAATTTGATCCCTCTAACTGGCAATAGAAAGAGGCCGCTGTATAGCCTGCAATGCCAGATGTAAGAGCGTATATGACCACTAGCGCAGTAAAAAGTGCGCCTCGGTTGTAGGGATAGAATACACCAACAAGAGCGAGTAAGAATATAAAAGTCGCCCTGGAAACAGAAAATTCAATGCAGTTAATTTCTTTCATAGGTAACTATCAGTACTCCAAAAGGCAATAACCATGAATGACAATACTTGTCCACAAACTTGAGAAAAGCAGCTAAACCTCCAAAGACATACTTACAGGGTAAAGAGCTGTGTGCCACTTCCAAGGGCAGCAGCAAACAAAGACTTGTATTTTGGGAACCTGAAAACATCACCATGAATGTACTTCCACCCAGTTTCTTCTTGGTCATCTGCTGTCTCCTCATCATGGGCATATCTTTAGCGAAACAAAAACAATATCAATAGAAATATTAATGTATCATCGCTTTCTTGAATGTTGAAGAATGGAAGAGGTCCTTACTTGACAAAATCATTTTTGAGTACTCGCATCAAAATTGTAGCAAGAAATCCAGTAAGAAGGAGAACAGTCACACATGAATTGATTATTGAAAACCAATGGATCTCTAAGTGGCGAGGAAGTGAAGAAGAATGAGAGTACTTCTCCATCCTCTTCTCAAAAGCCACATTAGTTTCCTTCCATTTGGCTGAGTACATGAATTCCACATCAACTTCCTTATCGTCAGTAAGATCCACAAGAGCATTCGGGTCTGTGCGTGCATTGATCTCAATTACACGATCCTTGTTATAAAATATTTGAAATGTAGATGCTTAAATAGGTAATATTTGTACTCGCTGGGATCAGCTTTGCCTTCCTTGTCAACCTTTCCCAGGAAACCCCATATAGGCAAGTCATCATAGTACATTTGAAAATAGTAGTCCTTTGCGACAGCACTTCGAAACACACCAACTTCTTTCTTTGACAGCTTCTTTTTACAGATGACTTCAGACTCTTTGTCAACTAAAAAGTCAAGCTTGTATGGAGCACTAACCAAACGATCTCCATTTAGCACTTCACCAAGAGCTTCACTCTTATCTTTCACATCACCTGACACCAAGACATGTAAACATTAACAAAGTAATATAATTGAACATAAAAGGAAAAAAAAAATGTGAAGATGAAATACCTGGAGAACAGAAGGGGAGATCAAAGTATCGGTATGTCTCACTGGAAGAGAGCACAAATAACACAATGTAAGCATTACAATATAACATAAAAAAATGGGTTTTTCTGGAAAGGAACCATAGCACTAGCCATCCCTTCAAATGAAAGGATCACATGCATTTTCACACACACACACAAGGCAGTTCATCACCTCCCAGCAATAAGGCATTGTGACAGGTTAACATGTCTGTGTGATTATTTATGCAAGAATATTTCCATGTTCATTTAGATTACGCATTGTATTCCATTGAGTTCAATGTCGTGACATCTCAAGTTAAGGATGCTTTTTTTTCTGAACTCCACATTACAAGTTTTAGGGATAATTGCATTGTTCTTTCTGATTGGTTGCTTTTTTTACTCTTCCATATATTCTTTTTTGGTATTCCATAGGGAAAGGAACATGAAAACATGTATACTCTTTTCACCTAATATCACCTTTCTTGAAACTGTTCCACCCCACCCTACCCCAGTCCTCTCTTAAACTTCCACTTCTAAAACAAATCCTCCAGATGTATATTTACAGTAAGGTGTATTGCATGCACAGACATAGGTGTTTCATGCGGTGTTTATTTTGCAGCGAAATACTTATTTTGCCAGAGATACAAGTTTCCACAATGTAAAATCAAAGTCAAACTCTAATCTCGAATCCTTCCTCGTCAGTCGTCAATGTCCATCACAAAAGAGTAAACCGGACCATACCAAAGTTCCCAACCCAATTAACACAACCTAGCACAAAAGGATCCTAATCCTTAACAACAATAGAAACCAAATTCATAACCAAGAAAGATCAACCAATTATAAACGAAAACGAAATTTACAAAAATGCAAAAAACGAACATGTACAGTAGGTATTTTCGAGGAAAAGGATATTTACCTAGGGTTGTGAAACGGTCCGACCTTGTTTGAATAAAGCGGCACCAGGTCTCCGACCTTGTATTTGTGATCCGACGCATCCGATCTCACCCGAATTGCGATGCACACAAGCAGCAAAACGACAGCGTGCCACCCTCCACCTCTCGCCATTTTTCCTTTGCACAACGCACACTCAACAGAGTGAAATGGGTTTATTATAATTCAGTAGAACTGTAATATATGTTGAAAGGGAAGAGATTTGGGGGAGAGATAGAGAATGAGGAGCTCACAGATCTGGATCTAATAAAGAAAATGAATTCTCAAGGAAAGATGTTAACTATGACCACGCGCGGTTAGGAGAGAGTGGGGTACAAAGTTGACATGAAATAGGGACTTGATAACGGATGCAAGCAGAGGATTATGACTACGTACCTGAGAGTCGCTGCAACTTTAATTCATAAGTAAATAACTAATTATAGGTGTCGCATAGGTTTTAATATTTTTATATTGTTTTATTTTGTTTCTATCTTTTATTAAAGGATAGGGAAAATTAAGAAAACTACCCTAGAGGTTTGGAGTAACTACAGAAAAATCCAGAAAATTTTTAAATTACAAAAGATTCCTAGAGGTTTCATTATGTCTAAAATGTAATATAAAAGGGATTTTTGAAATATTTTTGCTTTAAAGAGGACAAAGTGCAATATAGAGTCAAACTTCAAGGGAGTTTTTGTAATTTTCAAAAATCTCTGTAGTTTTTGGTTATTAGCTCAAATCTCAGAAGTAGTTTTTGTAATTATCCCTAAAGATTGTAATCATGTTGGCCGAGCACTAGAGGCTAGAGCACTGCTGATTAGAGTAAGTCGTGTGTGAGACCGTCTCATGGATCTAAATTCGTGAGACGGATCGAGTCGGATCAAACAGTGAATTCGCTGGCCAACAAACTGTAATCCTCCAAATTAGCGCGATGAATATTTTTTAAGAAAAAAATTAATACTTTTAGACAAGTAACAATTTTTTAGCAAAAAAAAAAAACTGATACTTTAAGTGGAAAATGTAATATTGTTGATAAAAAAATGTGATAACTTTGTTAATATATTGTTGAAGATGATGGAGATGGCAGTAACTTCACATAGTGGCTGGCAACATGAAAATTTGTGGTTTATGATAGAGATGACATAAGGGCATTGTAGCGATTTACTTTCAATTAGAGAGTAAAAAAACTAATATTGTGTTATTTTGTTTAGTTTTATAAGTTTCATGTAACTTTTATACAGTTAAAGTTAGGAAAATGCTATTTTTGAAAAAGAAATTATAATATTTTTGATGAAAAAAATAATAGTTTTTAGTTAAAAGTAATATTTTTTGAGATGTCATGTAATTCTTTTAAGCATTAAAAATAATGCTTTTACGACGCACACTGATACTTTCCCATTTTATATATTAATCAAAGTACATTATATAGGCTTTTGCAGTGGTGGCGATTATTTCATTTTGAAAATACACTATATTATGAGATTATACTTTCATAATAAAGTAATACTTTAAGTGAAAAAGTTCAGCATTGAAATGATATTGTTTTAACGGGGTTATTGATTTTTAGTACCTAAATTATAGACATTTTGCTAGCTTGTTACCTCACGTTTGGGATTCACCAATTTAGTACTTATATTTCACGTTTTTTATAAATTGGTACCTATTCATTTGAAAGGACAAAAACACCCCCAAGAAAAATTAAAATAATTAATTAAATTAAAATAATTAATTATTTGTATTAAATAGATAAATTTAAATAAAAATATTCAATTTAAAAAATAAATGTATTTAATAAACAATCTATTAATAAATTAATTAAATTAAAAAAAACTAAATTCTTAATTGTAAAAAAGTTAAATTAAAATTATTTTTTTAAGTTTAAAAATTGAGTTCAAAACTAATTAAAAATAATGTATTAATAAGAATTTACTTTAATTGTCTTATTTACAATCGTTTTTTTTTAATTTTAATTTTTAAGATTTAGTTAACTAAACTAGATTTTCTTTTCAATTAATTAAACTTTAATATACTTTGATCAATTTACTAATTTTATGTAATTAATTTTCATTTTTTTAAGTTCATTATTTTTTTTAGAAATTTCTTTTTATATCTATTTTTATATTAATTAAATTAATTTCATTTTTAATTTCTTTTATAATTTAATTTGATATTCAAAAAAAATTATTTTAAGTTTACTTATTTTTCTTGGGGCATTTTCATCCTTTCAAGTAGACAAGGTACCAATTTATAAAAGAACGTGAGTATAAATACTAAATTGGTGAATCACAAACATAAGGTACCGAACTAGCAAAGTGTCTATAGTTCAGGTACTAAAAAATCTATATCCCTTTATAACACACAATGATACTTTCACATTTTACATATTATTCAAAGTACAATATATAACCTATCTGATACTTGTTTTGCATATTTTTGTGTGTGTTTCGTATGATGATTTATACATATTTTTGGCGTGTTTTATTTGCATTTGCATGTTTTAGTGTTATGTTGTGTTATTTTATTGATTTTTTAGGTTTTGGTGGAAAAAACAAGTTTTGGAGCAAAAAACGTTAAAAAGTCATTTCACGCAACTATGGCCGTCATCGTATTTTGGACGTAACGTTCGTATTTTGGAAATTACCCGATCGGGTCGGGTAATTTAAAAAAAAAATCGGAGATCGGGTACCCCGATACCCGACTTTAAAAAGTCGGATCGGGGACCGGGTTCCTTAAGTGGAACCCTAATACCCGATCGGGTACCCGTCATTTTTTAATAAAAAAAATTCAAAAAATCGAGTCTACAGTGCAAACACATAAACCATTTAATCGAGTCTGCAAAGTGCAAACACATAAACACAAAAATTTAAGTGGAACCCACCCCTAATGTTGACTAGCCATTTTGACTGACCCATGAATTGAAAAATAAAACCAAGTCTGCAAACACATAAGTCATAGACCACTTAACCTTTACTCTTTACTTTAGTGTTTAGGGTTTGGACGGAGAGGAGAAAATAGAGATGGAGAGGCGGCGGGCAAAGAATAACGCCGACGCAGACATCCTTCCTCCAGGTTTCGACGCGGCGTGTTCGTCTCCGGCAGCGGCAAGCGCGCCGGCGCAGTAAGAAGTCATTCTCCTTCCCTTGAAAGTAAGCTGTAAAAAACTGATGGCTCAAAAGCTACCTTTAAAACCGTAGGCAAGTGCACCTATTGTTTTATAGTATAGATTATTGAGTACCGAGTGTCATTCCCACGAGGATTATAAGTACTAATAATTACCGTCTTTTTGTTATTTAATCTAACAATTTTCGAGTTTTTGTTTGATGAAAAAGGAAAACAAATTATAAATTGTAAAAAAGAAGGAAGATTTGTAAAATAAGAAATCAAGAGATAAAAATGTGTTTGAATGCAAATCCCCTAGAATGTTTTTGTGATTTGACAAGTTAAAAATACAACCGTAAGCCCTTAAGCAAAAATCAACCTTTTTTAATAAAATCTCATGTCTT
Source organism: Rehmannia glutinosa (assembly GCA_016081115.2). Lineage (NCBI taxonomy): Eukaryota > Viridiplantae > Streptophyta > Magnoliopsida > Lamiales > Orobanchaceae > Rehmannia > Rehmannia glutinosa. Next base: position 229,992 of record JABTTQ020003109.1, read on the forward strand.
GTGGACCGTAGAAATTCCCAATTTAAGTTAAACCTTTCTCAGGCGAAAAACTTCTAATCTCAAGTTGATTAATCAAATCTCTTTCTAGTTAAAACCCCCAAGACAACATTATAACGATTTGTGAATTCCCATATTAGGTTTGACCCTAATCCGGAAGATTTATGTCGCCCTATATCTAGGATTGCATGCAACTCTTTTCACTTATATAGGTTCTATTTCACCATGAATCTCTCGATTTCCGGATGAAAAATAAACTTCAAATCAATATTGCGCATATATCAATTCGAATGAACGAAGCATAATATAAGTGAATCACACAAAATATGAAGATTTTATTAAAAACATACACACCTTAATCACAAATCCATTCTAGAGTTCATTACATTCAAACACTAGGAGTTTAGCTACACATGATTTTGACCAAAGAATAAATTACACAAGAAGATTTAAGTATTGTAGACATGGTGTACTTATCTTTCTCAAAATCTCAATTGACTTCTTTCTTGATTGTTGATGTTGCTCCAAGCCTTCTTCTCCAATATTGCCCCAAGCTTTCTCCTCCAAGACCCCTTGATCCCAATTCTACTTAATGAAATGAATACAATGAATATTTCCTGAGTATCTAATGAATACCTCTCCCAACTTCAACCCTTGGCTTTTATAGGCAACCAATACATTGATAATACTCTCTTTTGTTAAACAATTGCCTCCATTTTCATTGTTGGTTGGTGAATTCTTGTACTCAATTGATGATTGAGGGAATATGGGGACATGTTGCAAAAGCAAAATTGGGTGTTAAAGGTGTATAAAAGTGGTCAAAAGGCTTGGTAGGTGAGTTTTCCATAATTTTCGCATGGAAAAGTTGCAAAAAGGGTCCGGACACGCCCGTGTTATAAAGACGGCCAGGCCGTCTTTGCACAAATTTCTTGAAAAATGCCTCGACATGGCCGTGTTGTCCAACACGGCCAGGCCGTGTTTGTACGACACGGCCGTGTTGTACGACACGCCAGTGCCGTGTCGGCCTGTTTTGTGCGGTTTTTCCTCCTCTTTTGATCCCCTTCAACATGGCCGTGTTGTCCGACACACCCGCCCGTGTTGGACCAAAAGGCCCGAAATGACACGTTTGGCTTGGAATTTCGAGCGTTTTTGCATCCTTAAACTCCCCGGTATGTTTTGACATGAATCCATGGTCCGAAATTCACCGAAATTAGCCCCAAATGGTCAATCTACATCAATAAAAGCACATCGGAGTAATATGAACTATATATAATCAAAAATTTACAAAACTATCAATAAAATAACTCGAATTCTACTCAAATATACACATAAAACGTGCATAAAAAGACCCTTATCAAAAACCCACAACCCACAGGATTTAAAAAAAATAAAATGCAGGTACCCGAAACCCGACTCGGTGGGTACCCAACTTTTCGAGTACCCGCCTTTCTCGGATCGGTTTCGGGTATCAAAAAATGCCACCCGACGACGTCAGGTACCCAACCCAAAAACCCGACCCGATGCCCACCCCTAATTCATACGCCATTGGAAAGCTAAGACAAAGTTCACAATGTCTATGTCTGCTACAAAATCTCAGAAATGACACGTCTTGGTATTTTGGCCATAATTCTCTCTAGAAAATTGATATTGAGGTGATTCAAGTGGCTATGGGAAGCTAAAAGATAGAGCTACAATTCATAAGAAGACATCAAGACGAAATTCTGATGTTTAGAGGCCGCGCGCTGCGGCCAGCAGCAGGCCGTGACTTGCTAAACACGAAATTTTCGATTTGTTTTGCGTTTTTTTGGCTCTTCCACCTTGTTTAGGACTCTAGCTTATAAATAGGACGTGGGAGACCTTATTTTCGATACACCTTCATTCTTAACATTTCTAGATTTCAGTTTTTGGTATTTTTCTCTTGCTTTTCATCATTGAGATTACTTGGGTTCTCCCCCTTGGAGTTATTTTGGATCTTAATCAAAGAGTAAGAGTTCTTCATCTGTTTTGTCTGATTTAAATTATTGGATGATTATTATTGTTGCATGATTATGTTTATGATTGTTTTCTTTCCTTCAATTGAGATTATGATTCCATCCTCAAGCATGTGTTAGTCCAAGTGGCTACGATAATCTAGAGGGGGTGAATAGATTATGCCGATTTTTGAATTAGGCCCTCTTTTTCGAATGAATAAGCAATGACAAGAATGTAGGTGCGGGAAATAAACAACACACGTCTATTTATAGAGGTTCAACCCACCTAGGGCCTAATCCTCTACCACCCCAGTATCTCCGGGATGGATTTCAAAAAGAAAAAAAGATTTTATTAATTACCACAATTAATATAACATCACCTTACAACACCTCTTTGGAGATTACCACAATCTCCCTTGAAGATTACCACAATCTTCTACGGCACCTTATGAAGATTACCACAATCTTCAAACTTTGAAGAACACCAAATTCTTCAACACCTCAAAGAGCACCAAACTCTTTAAGAAGATTACCACAATCTTCTTGCGCCTAACACGTAGATCACCCAAGTGTGTTCTTACCACAAGAACACTCACAAGAATATCTTGTGTTGAATGATGAACCCAAAAATTCAAGATTACAACTCGATAAAGAATAATACAATTTTGAGTGCAAGTGTAATCAAGAATCAAGTCTAGACCTTAAGATGTGAAAGTGAAATACTTAGGCTATAAATACAACAAGAGTGTTGAATATGAAAGCTTAGAAATTTGCAGATTTCTTGTTGTGTGTTTGCTTGTGTTGTTCTTATCTTGTGTCTTCAAATCATCCTCTATTTATAGGAGAGTCTTCACAAACATAAGATCCTCCTTCTTCACTTTTGTCTACAAAAAGAAGATCACAAGATGTAGAAATAATGTACAAAATTGATAAAGTAAATCTTGATGTAATGGATTTCCAACGGTTTGATCTGCTGCCAAAAATAACATAGCGCGACCGGTCGCTATGTAGAAATTTCGAACGTTAAAAAGTAAATCTGAAGATTCAGACACGGGATGACGGGGAGGGCGACCGGTCCAGGGGGGCCGTCCGGTCGCCATAGGGTCCGACCGGTCGGCTTCTAGGTGGACCGGTTGGTCTCCCCATTTTTTCAAAGGCAGACTTCTCTGTTTCAGTTTTTGCGTTCTTCAGATACCGGTCGACCTCAAAACAGAAGTGTTGTCTAATTTTTGTCATAAATAAACTTCAAGAAATACGCCAAAAAATTAGTAAAAATATTTTAAATCAATTGGGAGTATTTGGACAACATTTAAAAACATTGTTTTGGTGTAAAAACTCATTTAAACACAATCATCAAAATCTTGATAAAAATATTTATCTAACAACATGAACTAATTTCCTTGTTCTAGGATTAGGATGATTTGATACAAACAAACAAGCATGAGTATTGATTAATTGATTTGCTTTCCTGAATGATTGCTTTATTTGATAATTGATTGTCTGATCAACTTTTGATTATTTTGGGGGAATAATTGAGATCGATCGAAGATATTATTCCTGGACTAAATTTATTTAGGGGGTTAGATATGAATTAGAGATGTATTATCTAACCCTGGGCTTAATGAAAATAGCAAATTATGTTGGGATAGCCCTAATCTGTGAATACGTGAGTTATCAGATCTAGGCCTAGTTTTTACATGTTTGTTATATTTGTTACCCGCATGATCAATTAATTGATATTCTGCTTGCGAGTTTGATGAGATGATTACGAAATCCTAGACTTCAATTCATGTAATTTTCTCAAAGTTTATCCCTGTTTAGTTTGATTATTATCTTTTTACTTATTTTTCCTTAGTTAATTAAAAATTACAAATCTTGTTAGAGTGTTTAGCATTTAATTTTTGTTATTTGTGAAGCATAATAATTATTTGTCGGCTAAGTCTTCCTTGAGAGACGGCTTGTGGTCAACTTGCTAACTACAATTGATCTCGTTCTCTTGCGAGGATTGCTAGATTTATTTTAGGTGTTTAGTGGTCGAACAAAATTTTGGCGCCGTTGTCGGGGAAGGCTTTAGGCATAATAATTATTGTGTCTATTTTTGATGGCTCAAAAGCTACTCTAGAAAACCATAGGCAAGTGCACCTATCGTTTTGTAGTATAGATTATTGAGTACCTTGTGTCATTCCCACGAGGATTGTAAGTACTAATAATTACCGTCTTTTTATTATTTAATCTAGCAATTTTCAGAGTTTTGTTTGTTTAATGAAAATGAAAAATAGAGAATTTTAAAATAATTGCAACTTACAAAAGATCAAATAAAAATAGATTGTAGAATTAAGAAATCAAGAGCTAGAAATGTGTTTGAATGTAAATCCCTCTAGAATGTTTTTGTGATTTAACAAGATAAAAATACAACCATAATCCCTTAAGCAAAAACCAACCTCTTTTAGTAAAATCTCATGTTTCATCAATCGTAGAAATTCCCGATTTAAGTTAAACCTCTATCGAGCGAATAACTTCTAATCTCAAGTTGATTAATTGAAATCTCTTTCTAGTTAAAACCCCCCCAAGACATCATTATAACGATTTGTGAATTCCCATATTAGGTTTGACCCTAATCCGGAAGATTTATGTCGTCCCATATCTAGGATTGCAGGCAACTCTTTTCACTTATATAGGTTCTATTTCACCATGAATCTCGATTTCCGGATGAAAAATAAACTTCAAATCAATATTGCGCATATACCAATTTGAATGAATAAAGCATAATATAAGTGAATCACACAAAACATGAAGATTTTATTAAAAACATACAATCCTTAATCACAAATTCATTCTAGAGTTCATTACATTCAAACACTAGAAATTTAGCTACACATGGCTTTGTCAAAAGAGTATACTACACAAGAAGATATGAATAAAATGAACATGGTGTACTTAGCTCTTATTCAAGACCAATATAAGACTTCCTCCTTGGTTGATTGCAATGATGTTGAGCTCAAGCCTTCTCCTCTATTGCTCTTCAACTTCCAACTCTACCTCTCTTTTATCCTCTCAATGTATTTTGCTTTGAAACTTAGAATATACAATGAATATACAATGAATCTCTCTATCAATGAATACTACATGAAATTATCTCTTCCCTAACTCAAACTCTTGGTTTTTATAGGCACTATCTTTGTGAAAGAACACATCAATAATGCTAACAAATGCTCCACTTCCATGGTTGTTGGTTGAATCATTGTGTGCACATTCATGGTTGAGTTGGTTGAATCATTGTGTGCACATTCATGGTTGAGTTGGTTGAATCATTGTGTCCACATGACAATTGAGGGAATAATAGAGTTTGGTGCATCAAAATGAGTTGTAAAAGTTGCTCAAAGGTTGTCAAAAAGCAAGAAGGAAAGTCTCCATAATTTCCGCCAAAGAAAAACCAAGCCTGGATGAAAAGCACGCCCGTGCTTTAAAAGCACGGGCAGCCGTTTCGGATTTTTCCGAACACGGCCGTGCTTGAAAAGCACGGCCTGGCCGTGTTTGGTACGTCGGGGTCGAAAAATTGCTCGTTTTTTGACTTTTAAAAAGCACGGCCGTGCTTAAAAACACACCCTGCCCGTGTTTGTCCGAAAAGGCCCGAAATGACGCAGCGTTTAGCTTGGGATTTTGAGTGTTTTTGCATCCAAAAACCCCGGGTATGTTTTGACATGAAACCATGGCCCAAAATTCACCAAAAAACAGCTCCAAATCATCAATCTACACCAATAAAAACACCTCGGAGTAATGTGAACCATGTACAATCAAAAATTTATGAAACTAACAATAAAATAACTCAAATCATACTTAAATATACACATAAAACATGCATAAAAGACCCTTATCAAACCACCTCCAACTTTGAACTTTGCTTGTCCTCAAGCAAAACATTAAATCAATAAGAATGGTTCAATAAATTACAACACACAAGGATTTTTTTTTCAACACATTGAACACAAGCGGTCGTCAAGTTCTTAGCTTTTCTCAACCCGAATTAACCATTCAGTAAAAACACAATTTTGCAAAACGATCGACTGTCAAGAAAGACTGTAACATCAACAGGCATTATTCAAACTTGAAATCATCACTCCACAAATATTGATAGTTATGAATAACTTCAATTCAATAATGTCATGAAAATACAAGAATTCAATGGATCATTGTAGTTAGCCTACTAGTCATATAACCAAGCTTCTTGAACTTTTATTGGAATGAGAATTCAAGGAATATACATTCTCCCTTTCGATTTTTTTTTTTTTTTTTGGTAGGTCCTTTCGAGGCATTCTTCCACTAGGTTTATATTTTGAATTTTCGTTCAAACACTCCTAGGGTGGTTTCCCATACTCATATTTGTGTCGCCGTTTTACGTAAAAGACAAACATGGGGCTCATGAATGCTCCTAGTTACTAAGCAACAACAAATAGAGGAGTATAACCTCGATTGGATTCCTTTTTTTTTTTTTTTCTTTTTTTTTTCATTTGTTTTTTTTTTCACAAGCTTGGTATAACAACTAGTTAACCACCACTAAATCATGAATTCTCAAACATTCATAACACTAATCTTTGTCGTAAATGCCTTAACAAATCAAGTATTATGGAGTTGGAAATCTCGTCAAAATTTAGCACACATCTACATCAATCTATTCTAGACAATCAATTGCTTCACATTAAAAACATAAACCAAAAAGTTAATTTTGGTGTAATTGGGCTAAGTTATTGACTAACAAACACTCAATTTGTTAAAAAAATTACCTCTTTTCGACAAACTAAAAATAAAAGCAAGCACACACAAACTAAGAATGTAATTGCACCCACCTCCAACTTTAAAGGTTCACATTGTCCTCAATGTGAAAGAAAGAGATGAATGAACACAAACAAAACACTCAAAAATCAACCACACTAGAAGAAAATAAAAGAGGTAGAAAAGAAAAATACGACCTTACTATAAGAGTGAAATCGGTATTGAGCGACCATTGGGTTGTTTAGTACGGGATTTTCATCGGCATCTTCATACCTAATCAAGGATACACAACTCGAATACCGTGAAATCATCAAATATAATTTTTTTTTTAGTTTTTTTTTTGAATTTTTTTCTTAATAATTAAAACACGGCCGTGTGTTCTGTCACGATTTTTTCGAAAAAAAAAAAAAATTTTTTTTTTTTTTTTTTTTAAAAAACACGGCCGTGCTTGAAAAGCACGGCCCAGGCGTGTTCGATTTAATTTTTCCTACAAAACCTTGGATTTTTTAAACACGGCCAGGGTGTGATCGCGAATTGAGTGACGAACACGGCCGTGCTTTTTAAGCACGGCCAGACCGTGTTTTTTTTTTCAATTCCCAAGCAATAAAAAAAAAATAAGTAAAAGAAAATGCACACAAAATGTCGGGTTGCCTCCCGGTTAGCGCTTCTTTAAAGTCGTATAGCTGGACCGTTTACCCAAATGTGGAGATTAGTCGGGTGGAGCTTTGGACTTATGAAAATCCCTTAGGTATTTAGTAGTATTACCTCCAACTTTATGCTTCAAAATGTGATCTTTGAACTTTCCGGTCCCCTTTTCGGGCATAAGCTTCCAACATGGACTTTGAACAACACTTTTCTCCAAGAGATTTTTAGATGTCTCATCGTGCAACGAAATTGAAAGCGCAAGCGAACAAGTAGTATCCTTTTCAATATCAACATGAATTTTAAAAATTACTTGTTCATCTCCCACCCTCAAAGTTAATTTTCCTCATGCACATCAATGATTGATTTTGCCGTAGCCAAGAAAGAACGCCCAAGAATTAGAGGAACCTCAATATCATCATGCATGTCAAGAATAACAAAATCAATCGGGAATGTGAATTTATCGATCTTGACTAACACATCATTAATAATACCTCTAGGATGTTTAATCGATTTATCGGCTAAGTGTATGTCCATCCTAGTAGGTTTTGATTCACTTAATCCCATATGCTTGAATGTTTCATAAGACATCACATTGATACTAGCTCCTAAGTCGCCTAGTGCTTTATCAACAGTAAACCATCAATTGTACAAGGGATAATAAAACTTCCGGATCATTACATTTTTGTGGTAGATTATTGGAAGAACATTTATCATTCAATTGCACATTTGATAGTTCGTTAAGCTTATTTTCATTAGAAATGATGTCATTTAGATCCTTAGCATGCTTTGAAAGAGGTTGAACAAATGGAATATTAGTATGTAGTTTCTTGAATGACTCAAGGTACTTACCAAATTTGTCCTCCCTTCTATCTTCTTCGGTTAGACTCCGGTAAGGGATCTTGGGCTTGTATTCGGCGACCTCCTTTTTCATGAGTTTTTCTTTGGGTATGTCATCCTCCACATATTTCTGCATGGCGGTATTGGCATAATCATGATCATGTGGAAAAGCGATGGTGATTGTCTTTACGTGCTCCTGGGTTTGGCTCAGTATTACCCGGTAAACTACCTTGTGGCCTTTCAGAAATCATCTTCGCAATCTGGCCTATTTGGTTTTCCAGATTATGGATAGATGCCTCTTGATTTCTCAAGGATGTTTCCACCGCCTGGAATCGGGTATCTGTTGATTGCACAAATTTTGTTATAAGATCTTCCAAGTTAGGCTTACCTTGATTTGGCTGAAATCCGGGAGACGTGTGTAGATCAGGATTGGGATTAGGTCGTGGTTGACCTTGGTTTCCCCAACCGAAATTAGGATGTTGTCGCCACCCAGGATTGTATGTGTTGTTGTAAGGATTACTTGGGTAATTTCTGCCTTGATTCCCAACGTAATTAGCCTATTCAGCGTGAGGTATTGTGTGTGGGCAGTCCTGATGATTATGCAATCCTCCGCAAGTTTCACAAGATAAAATATGCGGCGGTGGTGGTTTAGGAGCTGCTAGATCGTCGATCTTTTGGGTCAAAGCTTCGACTTGTGCGATTAGTGTAACCACCATCCGCATTATAAACGCCCACTTTCGTTAGGTTTACCTCGTGACGGATTGCCATTGATAGCCATTCATGGCCATTCCTCTATCGAGATCTTGGGCGGCTTTCGGTGTTTTATTGTTCAAAGTTCCCCGGCGCCGCATCAATCATTTGCCTTGTTGTCGAGAGTAGCCCATTGTAAAATGTTTGGACTTGCATCCAAATAGGAAGACCATGATGTGGGCATTTTCGCGGCAATTCTTTGAATCTCTCCCCAAGTGTCGTACAAGGTCTCGTCGTCTTCTTGAGTGAATGAAGAGATTTCATTCCTCAATTGTGCGATTTTGGCCGATGGAAAATATTTCAAAAGGAACTTTTCGCCATGATGCTCCATCTTTGTGATTGTTCCTTTGGCAAAGTATTTAGCCATTGTTTAGCCCGTCCCCAAGAGTAAATGGGAATAGGCGCAACGGATGGCATCGTCGAGACTCCATTTATTTTGAAGGTATCACAAATTTCAAGGAAATTTGCGATATGATTGTTCGGATCTTCGTTTGGTAGCTTTCAAATTGAACAAATTGTTGCACCATTTGAATGACATTCGGTTTGATTTCAAAATTATTGGCGCAACAATTGCCGGGCCTTACGATGCTAGATTGTAAGTCCAAGCGGCTACGATAATCTAGAGGGGGTGAATAGATTATCTCCATCTTTTCGATTTCACCCTCTTTTTCCAACCGAATGCTCAAAGATAATAACAAAGGTGCGGAATGTAAACAACACACGTCGATTTAAAGAGGTTCAACCCACCTAGGGCCTAATCCTCTACCACCCCAAAGATATCCAGGGATGGATTCGAAAAAGAAAAAGAATTTTATTAATTACCAAAATTAATACAAATTCAACTTACAACACCTTGAAGAGCACCACACTCTTCTTCAACAACACCTTTGGAGATTACCACAATCTCCCTTTGAAGATCACCACAATCTTCCTTCAACGGCACCTTGTGAAGATTACCACAATCTTCAACCTTGAAGAATGCCAAATTCTTCAACACCTCAATAAGAAGATCACCACAATCTTCTTGCACCTATCACCTAGATCATCCAAGTGTGTTCTTGCCACAAGAACACTCACAAGGATATCTTGTGTTGAATGATAACCAAAAATCAAGATTACAACTCAATAATGAATAATACAATTTGAGTGCAAAGTGTAATCAAGAAAAGCCTAGACCTCAAAGATGTGAAAGTGATAAGCTAGGCAATTTTACAACAAGAATAATAACAATGAAAGACCAAGTGTTTGCTTGAAGTGTATCTTGTTGTGTTGTATCTCAATTGTTGTTATTGGTTGCTCCAAAACTTCCTCTATTTATAGGAGATGATTGATCAAGCATAGGCTCCTCTTGGGGATTGAAAATCTACAGAAAAATACAATTAAAATCAAGAATATAGCTGATTTTAGAAATCAATCCCACAATTTAAGGAAATGTGTCTGTTTGTCAAACGGTCGAGAAATTTTTTGTCAAAAGATAAGGCGGCCGGTCGCAGATTAAATAGACGTTAGAAGAACTGTGAATTACAAAATAACGCAGGCGACCGGTCGACGTATACCTCGACCGGTCGACTATCACCCAACCGGTCCCCCTCATGGATTTTGCAAAGATCAAGTGTTACATTTTCATAGATACGCCCGTGCTAAGGTTTTGGGGTCGACCGGTATCACCGGTTTATTTTTTCGACCTGGTCTTTCTTTCTACCGTCTCATTTCTGTTCCAAAAAAACATCTTCAGTCACGGGTTGCCCTGCAGAGGCGGACGGTCGACCACGAGGCAGAAATGTTATCCAATTTTTATCGAAAATAAAACTCAAGAAATACTCCGAAAATATAGTAAAAACATTTTAAACCGATCGAGAGTATTTAGACAACATTTAGGGACTGTTATAGGAGTAAAAACTCATTGATATAAAATCAATAAAAGTGTTGTCCATTATTAACAAAAATAAACTTGAGGAAATACTCCGGAAAATATTGAAACCATTTTAAATCATTTAGGAGTATTTGGACAACCTTTAAAAACATTGTTTTGGTGATAAAATAAAATCATCAAAATTAAGATAAAAACATGTATCAAACATAGATGACGTGCCGTCCATGGATGGTTTGGCATAATCATACATAGTTCTTTGTTCATCCGCCATGACGAAATCTTTACTTTCGTTAGTATCCTCTTCGTGGGTCTCAGTGTTAGTACTTTCTCCGTGTTGCTCTTTGGCGGTGTCGCGCTTCCAAATTCGGCGACGAGTAGGCATACACTGCGGTAAACAAAGAGGATAAATATAAACCAAGACTTATAAAGATAGATAAAAAGAAAGATAATGGTAACATAATAAAAAATAAAAAAATAATTAAATTAACAAAAATAAAGCGTTCTTAATATTACAATCCCCGACAACGGCGCCAAAAACTTGATGGCTCAAAAGCTACTCTAGAAAACCATAGGCAAGTGCACCTATCGTTTTGTAGTATAGATTATTGAGTACCGAGTGTCATTCCCACGAGGATTGTAAGTACTAATAATTACCGTCTTTTTTGTTATTTAATCTAGCAATTTTCGAGTTTTGTTTGTTTAATGAAAATGAAAAATAGAGAATTTTAAAATAATTGCAACTTACAAAAGATCGAATAAAAATAGATTGTAGAATTAAGAAATCAAGAGCTAGAAATGTGTTTGAATGTAAATCCCTCTAGAATGTTTTTGTGATTTAACAAGATAAAAATACAACCATAATCCCTTAAGCAAAAACCAACCCCTTTTAGTAAAATCTCATGTTTCATCGACCGTAGAAATTCCCGATTTAAGTTAAACCTCTATCGAGCGAATAACTTCTAATCTCAAGTTGATTAACTGAAATCTCTTTCTAGTTAAAACCCCAAGACATCATTATAACGATTTGTGAATTCCCATATTAGGTTTGACCCTAATCCGGAAGATTTATGTCGTTTCTATATCTAGGATTGCATGCAACTCTTTTCACTTATATAGGTTCTATTTCACCATGAATCTCTCGATTTCCGGATGAAAAATAAACTTCAAATCAATATTGCGCATATACCAATTTGAATGAATAAAGCATAATATAAGTGAATCACACAAAACATGAAGATTTTATTAAAAACATACAATCCTTAATCACAAATTCATTCTAGAGTTCATTACATTCAAACACTAGAAATTTAGCTACACATGGCTTTGTCAAAAGAGTATACTACACAAGAAGATATGAATAAAATGAACATGGTGTACTTAGCTCTTATTCAAGACCAATATAAGACTTCCTCCTTGGTTGATTGCAATGATGTTGAGCTCCAAGCCTTCTCCTCTATTGCTCTTCAACTTCCAACTCTACCTCTCTTTTATCCTCTCAATGTATTTTGCTTTGAAACTTAGAATATACAATGAATATACAATGAATCTCTCTATCAATGAATACTACATGAAATTATCTCTTCCCTAACTCAAACTCTTGGTTTTTATAGGCACTATCTTTGTGAAAGAACACATCAATAATGCTAACAAATGCTCCACTTCCATGGTTGTTGGTTGAATCATTGTGTGCACATTCATGGTTGAGTTGGTTGAATCATTGTGTGCACATTCATGGTTGAGTTGGTTGAATCATTGTGTCCACATGACAATTGAGGGAATAATAGAGTTTGGTGCATCAAAATGAGTTGTAAAAGTTGCTCAAAGGTTGTCAAAAAGCAAGAAGGGAAAGTCTCCATAATTTCCGCCAAAGAAAAACCAAGCCTGGACGAAAAGCACGCCCGTGCTTTAAAAGCACGGGCAGGCCGTGTTTTCGGATTTTTCCGAACACGGCCGTGCTTGAAAAGCACGGCCTGGCCGTGTTTGGTACGTCGGGGTCGAAAAATTGCTCGTTTTTGACTTTTAAAAGCACGGCCGTGCTTAAAAACACACCCTGCCCGTGTTTGTCTGAAAAGGCCCCGAAATGACGCGTTTAGCTTGGGATTTTGAGTGTTTTTGCATCCAGAAACCCCCGGGTATGTTTTGACATGAAACCATGGCCCAAAATTCACCAAAACAGCTCCAAATCATCAATCTACACCAATAAAAGCACCTCAGAGTAATGTGAACCATGTACAATCAAAAATTTATGAAACTAACAATAAAATAACTCAAATCATACTTAAATATACACATAAAACATGCATAAAAAGACCCTTATCAAACCACCTCCAACTTTGAACTTTGCTTGTCCTCAAGAAAAACATTAAATCAATAAGAATGGTTCAATAAATTACAACACACAAGGATTTTTTTTTTCAACACATTGAACACAAGCAGTCAAGTTCTTAGCCTTCTCAACCCGAATTAACCATTCAGTAAAAACACAATTTTGCAAAACGATCGATTGTCAAGAAAGAAGAACATCGTGAGGCATTATTCAAACTTGAAATCATCACTCCACAAATATTGATAGTTATGAATAACTTCAATTCAATAATGTCATGAAAATACAAGAATTCAATGGATCATTGTAGTTAGCCTACTAGTCATATAACCAAGCTTCTTGAACTTTTATTGGAATGAGAATTCAAGGAATATACATTCTCTTTCCTTTCGATTTTTTTGGTAGGTTCTTTCGAGGCATTCTTCCACTAGGTTTATATTTTGAATTTTCGTTCAAACACTCTAGGGTGGTTTCCCATACTCATATTTGTGTCGCCGTTTTACGTAAAAAGACAAACATGGGGCTCATTAATGCTCCTAGTTACTAAGCAACAACAAATAGAGGAGTATAACCTCGATTGGATTCCCTTTTTTTTTCTTCTTTTTTTCATTTGTTTTTTTCACAAGCTTGGTATAACAACTAGTTAACCACCACTAAATCATGAATTCTCAAACGTTCATAACACTAAGCTTTATCGTAAATGCCTTAACAAATCAAGTATTATGGAGTTGGAAATCTCGTCAAAATTTAGCACACATCTACATCAATCTATTCTAGACAATCAATTGCTTCACATTAAAAACATAAACCAAAAAGTTAATTTTGGTGTAATTGGGCTAAGTTATTGACTAACAAACACTCAATTTGTTAAAAAAATTACCTCTTTTCGACAAACTAAAAATAAAAGCAAGCACACACAAACTAAGAATGTAATTGCACCCACCTCCAACTTTAAAGGTTCACATTGTCCTCAATGTGAAAGAAAGAGATGAATGAACACAAACAAAACACTCAAAAATCAACCACACTAGAAGAAAATAAAAGAGGTAGAAAAGAAAAATACGACCTTACTAGAAGAGTGAAATCGGTATTGAGCGACCATTGGGTTGTTTAGTACGGGATCTTCATCGGCATCTTCATACCTAATCAAGGATACATAACTCGAATACCGTGAAATCATCAAATATAATTTTTTTTTTGAGTTTTTTTTTTTTGAATTTTTTTTTAATAATTAAAACACGGCCGCGTTCGGTACGATTTTTTTCGGCAAAAAAAAAAATTTTTTTTAATTTTTTTTTTTTAAAAAACACGGCCCAGGAAATCTATGATATTCTAGAGATGATGAGCGATAACTCACAATAAAAGAGTGCCAGAGGCAAACGAGCCGTCGTGAATAAAGTAGCCCCGAGCTACGATGTGACAAAATAATTGGCTGAATTGACTAAGCAAGTACAATTGTTGGCTACAAGGGGCATCCACCGATTCCCCCTTCTGCAGAGTCTTGCGGGATTTGTGCGAATTTGGTTATGGGGTCAACGTTTGTGATGGTGACATCTCCTCATGTTAAATGATGTCTGTAGCTTTTCAGTATACAAGCTCAATGCTTCCCATTGGTTTATTCTATTTGCACGCTTTTGGGATGAACACTTTTAGAGATGACAACATGGATGTATTACTAATTTAAGTAATATCCTTGACTTCTGTGCAATGGATTAATGTCGGTCGACTTGACTTGACAGCTGTCTTTACCCCTTTGACTTGAGTCAACTCCAACCTTTTAGGAATGACTCAACTGTCAGTTCAACTAGCAGACTTGGCTCTTAACTGACTTGACTCTCACTTCTTCATTCTTTACTCAGCTGTCCCACAACTGGATCTCTTCTTCAGTCGAGTATGTGCCTTAACTTGATTTCACTCAGCTGACACACAACTGGATCTTCACTTTAGTCTTAAGTTGACTCTTGTATTCTTCAACATAGCTGACTTCACTCAGCTTATGCAGTCCTATCTATTACAAATAGAAATACAAAAAAATGGGATGCCAACTTCATATTCTAAGTTTTACATGGTATCATCAAAATCTAATAATAAATTTTCCAACACTTTAAATAAGTGAAGTCAACTATGGAAGCCCTTCCACCAACTTTACATTCGAAGGGCAACTTGCAGGTGAAAAGGTTAGGAACCAATTTTCTGTGGAGTAATCAATATACTTTACATTTTCTGTGGAGGAACCAACTATTGACAGATTTTTCTTGTTACCTGTCATATGTCTGGAACAACCACTATCCATGTACCAGGTTCCTTGGCACTCAGCTGTTCCTTGAACCTGCAATCAAAAAAATTAGTTTTTAGGTACCCATACTTGCCTGGGTTTTGGGGGGTTAGTGCTATAAGATGCTCCAACCAACCTATAGCCAGATGATCTGACTCTAAGAGGTTGCCATCTTTCAGTTCCATAATCATAGTGCACATTAGCAAATTGCTTGGGGGTTTTAGGATCATACAGTTGTCTCTTTTATCTGTATGCCTGTATATTTGTTTGAGCATTTGCTTTCTTGGGGTAATTGTAGAATTTTTGTGCTTGATGGGTGTTGTGCTTGGGTGTATAAGTGTGCTGATAATAGCTCTTTTGCCTTGGGAATGACCTTTGCTGAGGTTGAGGTCTTTGCCATTTTGGCTTGTATCCCATAGGTCTTTGCTGATATCTCACTTGGTTATTCCAATCAGCTTGGTTTGGATAGTTTCTACCATTCCCATCATATGAATTTCTTTGTTGAAATCTCTGGGGTGGTAGCTCTGTTTAGCTTTCACAGAGTATTTTCTATTAGGAGTTTGCTGATGGACTTTTCTAAATTTCTTTTCAGCTGTCCTTTTAACATACTCTATTGGCTTCTTTCCTTTACCCTTATATCAAAGGCCAGTATGATTGTGATTGTGTTTTAGTGTGGGTGTTGGTGCAACATATGGTATTTTGGATTTTTGGACTCCCTCATTGCTTGAGGATCATTTCTCCAAAATCACTCTAGGAGCTTTAACATGCACAAAGGAATTGAATCATATGTCTGTCTTGTCTCCACACTCTTTTTGGCTCATTATTAGTTCATCCAATAATTTGGATGCCTTTGTAAATGAGGCAATCACATTTTTGAGATCTTTCTCTCTCTTTTCAGTAGCAGCTAACTCTACTTGGATCTTGGCATTTTTAGCCTTCAACTTTGTATTCTCATCAGCTATTTGACTTAGAGTACTCAGCTCCTTAGTTAGCTGTGAGTTTGGCATTTTAGCTAGCTGTTTTCCTCATTTAAAAGTGTGTGTGAGGTTTTAATGTGCTCAAAGTTTTTCATCATTTTGCCTAATAAATCATAAAGATCAGTAGGTGAGGAAATGTGTGTATCACAGTCACTATAACTTGAATCAGAATGAGATGAGTTAGAGTGTACCTCATCTTCTTGATCTTGTTCTTTGGCGAGGCAGATCAAGGCCTCTTCCTCAGTGTCACTTGAGTAGTCTGCTTCACTAATGTTCGAGTCTGCTGGTTCTTTGCATTTAGTTGGTTCAGTAGTCTCAGTGGCCAACATGGCTTTCTTTTTTTCGTGTCTTCTTTCTCTGAAAGATCTTTTTTTCTCTTCATTTCTGTATTTGTTGACTGGTGGATAGGAACAATCAACGACAAAGTGTCCTGGTTGTCTGCAGTTTCAACACAGGTTTTCAGCGCTCTGCATATCAGCTCTCTGATGTTTAACTCTCTTTGGTGGCATGTCCTCACTTGCTTTGAAAGATGTTGAATGTCTTCTAGATGTTTCACCCTTGTTTCTTTTTATAGTTCTTATTGAAGAACATGTTTACCATGAGAGCAATTTCCTCCTGGTCAATTGTTTCTTTTGGCTCAGTTTTCTTCCCTTCACTGGCCAACAATGCAGTTGTCTTAGGCACAACTGTTTCCTCTTGCTCTTTTCTTCTCAGCTCAAACTCATAGGTTTGAGATCTGAGAACAACTCATGATTAGATATTTTGGAGAGGTCCATGGAATGTCTCAGGGCCATGACCTTCATTTTCCACTCACCTGGGAGGGCTCTTAAGATCTTAATGCACATCTTCTTTTGGGTGTACTCCTTTCCAATAGCTGAAAGCTCATTTGTAATCTCTGTGAATCTGGCATCCAACTGATCCAGACTCTCACCTACAAGCATTTTAAAATTTTCAAATTTCTGAATAACAATTATCCCAGATTTCTTTGGCTGATTTGCATGATTTAACTTTGTTGAACATAGCATTGTCCAAAGTTTTGTAGAGGATGTCCTTGGCAACATTATCAAGGTTGTATCTTTTTCTATCTTCATTTGTCCATTCACACGTGGTTTTTCAATCATGGCAGGTATTGGCTCTGCTGCAGCATCTTCTTTTTCACCTGGAGGTGCTCTTCTTACAACAGTATTGACCTTTAATATTTGCAGTGGTCCATCTTCTATCACTAACCACATTTCATCCTGTAGGGCTGATTGGTGAGTCTGCATGCGAATTTTCCAATCATCAAACTCTTCCATAGTGAACATGGGAATACGGGTTAGATTTTCCTCCAAGATAATAACTATGCTTTTGAAATAAAAGCTTTGAAAACACAAGTGTTATATCTTTTGAAAAGATTGAGATCTAGTTCAATAACCAGTGCGCAAGACTCAATGAATCAACTGCTCTGATACCACTTGTAGGTCCCAAGGGGTGAGTTGTAAGGTTTAGAAGGTGAGGTTGAATAAACCTTACCAAATTTTTGAATTTAGTCCTTTTTAAATTATTTTATCAGAGTTAACTCAAATCGGCTAAGTCCTTGGGGGACAGCTAGGTTGGCTTACGTCAACAAAGTTACCCACTCAATATACTCGACTGAGCTGTTGATAGTATAACTCAGCTGGGTCAGCTAACTTTAACTTTTCAGTTGATTTGGTTTTGTTCAGCGGAAGACTTATCACCCTTGATGTTTTAAACTTGTTTTTAACAATGTTATTATCAGTTAGGTTTAGCAATATTAACTTAACAACATATATCAAAATATGCAGGAAATTAAAGTGTTGTAAGTAAAATGACACAAGCAAATTTTATAGTGGTTCGAGGATGGGGTAATTCCTTAAATCCATTCTTCTCCAACTCCTGAAGGAATCCACTAAGTACCAGATCAGGTTACAAAGTAGTTCTCAGTCCAAGTCACCCTTGATCACACAGTTGGTTGCTCCTGGGACTCAGCTTCTTTACAAGACAGCTATCTTGCTACTTCAGCTCCCTTCGAACCCTTGGAATTGATCACACAGCCTTCCAACGAGCTCAAGTCTTTTGGTTCTACCTTGAACCTTACAACAACTCCTTCAACCTTGGAGAGTAGACCCCTTAAGTTCTTTAAACTGTTTCCTCTTCAGCTTGATGAAGTATTATTTCCTTCACTGAACGTGTTGGATCGAGTTCCTTCGATTTTAAGCTTGAGGAATGTCTATGAAAGCTTGAGAGAATATTTGCAGGTTTGCTTGCTTGCTTGCTTGTAAAATCTCTTAGAATTCATCACATTCTCTCACTTTCTTCCTCAGCCTTTTATAGTGCTTGTTTGAAAATTTGCCCGTTGAAAAGACTAGCAATTCAAACAACATTTCTTGTTCGTTGGCTTGTATTTTCTTGATTTGCAGCTTGTGATGGTGACATTTCCTCGTATTAAATGATGTTTGTAGATTTTCAGGTCCTGACACAAGCTCAGTGCTTCCCATTGGTTTATTCCATTTGCACGCTTCTGGGATGAGCACTTTTAGATAAGACAGCATGGACGTATTACTAATTTAAGTAATATGATTGACTTCTGTGCAACGAATTAATATCAGTCGACTTGACTTGACAGTTGCCTTTACCCCTTTGACTTGAGTCAGCTCCAACCTTTTAGAAATGACCCAAATATCAGTTCAACTGGCAGACTTGGCTCTTAACTGACTTGACTGTCACTTCTTCATTCTTTACTCAGCTGTCTCACAACTGGATCTCTTCTTCAAATGAGTCTGTGCCTTCCAACTTGATTACACTCAGCTGACACACAACTGGATCTTCACTTTAGTCTTCAGTTGACACTTGTATTCTTCAACATCGCTGACTTTACTCAGCTTATGCAGTCCTATCTATTACAAATAGAAATACAAGAAAAATGGGGTGCCAACTTCCTATTCTATGTTTTACATGGTATCATCAAAATCTAATAATAAATTTCCTAACACTTTTAAATAAGTGAAGTCAGCTATGAAAGCTCTTCTACCAACTTTACATTCGAAGGGCAACTTGGAGGTGAAAAAGTTAGGAACCAAATTTCTGTGGAGTAATCAATACATGTTACACTGCATAATCCAGGGCTTCCAGCGAAAGGAGGTTTCAATTATTTTTATTTCGAAAAGTGGTTGCGGGCAGCGAACTCATCGTCTTTCTCTTTTCTTCTTGAAACCCACTTATTTTCTGTTTTGTGCACTAAAGGAACAAATGTAAAAGACCCCCATATGGGTTATTATGTATCCAACCAAACATGCTATTAGTTAAAGGGCATGATATCTTGTGGCCCAATTAAACAACCAATCACTTAAATATGTGTGATTCATTCCTTTGGATAAGCTAAAGTATTACCTTGGGAAATAATCCCACCCATTATTGGATTGCAACCAAACGTGCCCTGAATGAAAATCGTGGCTTGAAATTGATAAAGCGAGTCGGTCCCATAAATTATAACTAGAGATGTCAAATAGGATAGGCTGGTGTCGGCCCACTGTGCTGGGGGAAAATCATGTCGGGTCAGGCAAAACAGACTCGGGATGCTATTTTTTGAGTCCAATCCATGGAAATGCACATAAAACCAGGCTAGTCCCGTGTTTCGGGCTGAATAGGTCAGATCCGACACATTTTGAGTCTCTAAAAATATAGCCCAGTCCGAATTTTTTATCGGGCCCTGCTCATTTTGACATATCTACCATAACTATTGACCTATACAAAGCCTTCTCCCATCAATATTAATAGCAACGATAGGGAATTATTTTTTGCGACCTGAACTATGGTTTTTTTTGCGGGTTTGGTACCTGATGGGTCGGAAGCTTCTCCTAAAAACAATTTAGGCAAGTGCACCTATCATTTATAGAAAAGCAAAGCGAGTATCGAGTGTCATTCCTATAAGGATTATACGTACTAGTAATTACCATCTTTTCGTTATCTAATCTATCAATTTTCAGATGATTATTTTGTAAAAAGAGAAATAAAGAATCTATTTAATCATCAAATTACAAATGATGAATAAAGGAAGATCAAAAAATATGAGATCAAAGATAAAAATGTGTTGGAATGTAAATTTCTCTAGAATATTTTTGAGATTTTAATAAGAATAAAAATAACCTTGAACCCTTAAGCAATTACCACTCCTTTTTAATATAATCTCATGCTTCATGGACCGTAAAAATTCCTAAATTAAGTTAAACTCTTTTTCAAGGTGTAAAACTCCTAATTTTAAGTTGATTAACCGAAATATCTTTCTAGTTAAAACCCCCAAGATTGTATTATAACGATTTATGAATTCCCATATTAGGTTTGACCCTAATCCGAAAGATTTATGTTGTCCTATATCTAGGATTGCCTGCAACTCTTTTCACTTAAATTGGTTCTTTCTCACCATAAATCTATTGATTACCCAATGAGGAATAAAATTCAAATAATTATACCTGAAATATTAACTCGAATGAATGAAGCATAATAGTGAATCACACAAAACGTGAACATTGTTAAAAACATTCATATCATAATCACAACATTCTAAAGGTCATCACATTCAAACACTAAAGATTTAGCTACACATGATTTTGACAAAAGAATAAGCTACACAAGAGGATTCAAATATTTATAGACATGATATACTTATCTTTTCTCAAAATCTCAAATAGGCTTCTTCCTTGAATGTCTCCAGCGATGTTGCTCCAAGCCTTCTCTTCCAAGCTCTTTAATCCCAATTTTTATCTCCCTCTCTTCTCACAATATGTAAATTGATTGCTAAAAATTTGAAAGTCTTCTTCAATCCTTACTCTTGGCTTTTATAGACATTATTTTTGTGTAAGAACACATTAACAATGTTATTCTTGATAAACAATTGCTTCACTTTATTAATTGGGTTGTTGAATCCTTATTTTCATGTGATAATGTGGGAATGTAAGGACTTAGTACAACATAATGAGATGTAAAAGTTGCACAAAAGTTGTCAAAAAGCTTGGTTGGACAACTTTCCAAAATTTTCACCTGAAAAAGTTGCAGAAAAGCATGATTACACGACCGTATTCTTGAGCACGGTCAGTCGTGCTTGGTACGACGGAATTTTTTAGCAAATTGCACAACTGTGTTTATTTTGACGGAACCCGAAACATGGCCGTGTTTTTTAGCACGACCCTACCGTGTTTTTTTCCACTTTTGCCTTGTTTCATGTGTTGGAGCATGGTCGTGTTTTTCAACACACTTAGGGCGTGTTTTGTACGAAAGATTTTATTTTGACAAGTCTTTTTCATGCATTTTGAACTGAGGTTGACTTTCTTTAGTTGTGCGTATAAATTTGGTCTTTGTCTATTCAAATCGATAAGAAACCGATAAGAATTGCTTCAAGTCATTGACCTACATCGTAAGAGAATTAAAGTGATTTTTTTTTGAAATGTATCTAAGATTTTATGAAAAAATGATTAAAATGTTTTAAAAACCAATCAAAAAGATTAAGAAGAAAGTGTATAAAAAGGCACTTATCAGTACCTAAACATTTTTTTTGTTGGAACTCAGTACTTAAACTATGCCAGATTGCTAATTTACAACCTCAAGCATTCCGACGGCGGAATATTACACTGAGATGCAGTCACATGCACAACACGTGAGGGCAAAATCATCAAGTCATCTAAAATAATAAATGTTATTGCACTTTGCAATCCAATCTTTACATAATTTGTTACTTTGCCACCAAACCTTTTTATAATTTTATCTTTGTCACCTCACTTCACAAATAATAATAATATATCAATCTCTATTTTTTCAGTAACGTATATATTTAATAGTAATAATTCGTATAAAATATATAAATAAGTTAATTTATTAAAAATTAAATAGTTATACCACCATTTTAAGTTAAAAAGTTAAAGATAAGTAGTAATAATAATTTAACATTCAAAATGCATTACAAAATTTTTATATCTTACTATTAAATTTTTTTAACAATTTAAAATTTAAAATTTTTGTATAGTTATTTATTATTTTATATTTGAAATTTTGTTTTTCAAAATTATATGAAGTAACTTAATTAATAGAATTCCTAATTGAACAAAAAAGTAATAAGAATATTTTCAAAAGGCATTATAACATATTAAAAAAGTTAATTTTTATTTTATTAAACATGAAAGTTATATATAATATTTAAATTTTCTCCCTTTTTAATTTCAATTTTATTTTTTCCAAACTTCTATAAATAAATTAATCATTAGAATTCATAAATCAACAGAAATATAAAAGGAATATTTTTTGAAGTTCACAATTTTACAAAACCTGAATTAACACCGATATTTTTCCAAATTCCTAATGTCCTATATAGTTTATTAGACCCGAAGTTCAAATTGTTTGAAGTTCCTTTGACAAAGTTATCAATATTTCAATTTACAGTCAAAACCGTAATTTGAATGACTTTGAGATAATTTCTCGGATTTTACCAAACTTTTTACAAATATTTCAACTTTAAAATTTTATAATTAAAATCTTTGGACCCAGGCCCAGTGTTTATTTAAAATTCAAGTGAATCAAGATTTCTTTTCCAAAAGAATACTCCAAGTATTTTCAAATACCCAATCCCAATAAAATTCCCACGTCCATCTCACTAAAACCGACTCGATTGTATATGTACTTGATTAGCTCTAGACGCCTCAAGTATTTTCAAATACAAAATCCTAATAAGATTCCCCCACGCCCAATGACTCGATTGGATACGTACTTGATTAATTGCAACACCATGTTTGACAATATTATCGGCTCTCGAAGCCTTATTTGAGTTTGATCACAGGGAGTCAAGCCCTTTTGAAGTATAGTTAGGTCGAACATAGGATTGAGTATCACAGATATGGCCCATGGCCGCCTCTCGTAGCCATCTCATAGTCCTAATCATAGAATGGGTATAATTGCAACAATGACAATCTTTAGACAGGCCTAGCTAAAGAGATGTCAAACCCTGGGTAACTATAAGGTAGTCTAATGGCTTCGACCTAGCTTTGTGCTTTAGCCACATTTGATTTGATTTGAGGCGTTATAAGGTAGAACGGAAGAGTTGATGTCTAATCCACACAATTTTGATATTATATTGACATTGTTGGTTAGTATAGTTAGAATTGGAGATCGAGCGGCACACCAATCCCCCAAGATTCAACATGAGATAGGATGACAAATATAAAAAATAATCTGGACAATTTTCAATCCGAAAAATGAGGGATTATTCATCTAATCGCCGATTTTATACTACAATTTGCAAATTTGGTCCAACTCTTTATGCGTGCGAGCCCACTTTCTTTACAAGCCCTTTTGCAAGCCCAATCTAGCACTTCCATTAATAAAGTGAGCAAAATATAATTTGTTTTTCTATGTGGGATTGAAAATATTTTGAAACACTCCTCTTTATACGACAAGTATATCACTCAATGAAGTACGACCATTATTAGAATTCTTTGTATACTGTTGGTTGGTATGACACTCGATGTCGTGCAACCATTATTGAAATTGTTCACACAATTATGTGATTGCCTTAATCTTTTTAAAGAAAGAATTGTTATCTTTGACATGCATCATAATTTTCATAATTGTCTTATGAAAAATATATTTTGATCCAAAAATCTTGGGGAAACGAAAGCTACACTCACACACTCACACATCTGCTGAGATTTTTCTCATCCATGCCTATTAAAATACCCTTCCAGAGGATGAGAACTTGGGCAAGGAGAAAGATATTGAAGAACTTGCTGAGTAAAAGGTTTAGAGGCTTCCAATTTCCCATTCTAGCCTTTAATGAAATTCGCGCAGATGTTGTTTATGTTTAGATTCATTTTTGCTGCTTATGTTAAGACTATGAAAGATGTTTAATTTTATTCGGGTTTGTTAGTTTTAATTTGGACAACTTTATGTTAACCCTAAGATTGTAATTTGACGAATAT
This sequence comes from Rehmannia glutinosa, assembly GCA_016081115.2. Classification (NCBI taxonomy): domain Eukaryota; kingdom Viridiplantae; phylum Streptophyta; class Magnoliopsida; order Lamiales; family Orobanchaceae; genus Rehmannia; species Rehmannia glutinosa. The sequence continues at coordinate 254,370 of JABTTQ020003109.1, forward strand.
TTGAGTCCCAATTTAGCCGAAGTTTTCATTTGCAATTTTATAATTACTCAGAGTCGTACTCTGAGTATGGGTATTATTATTATTGATTAATTCGGATGACTGACCATGTTTGGGTAATGTGTATTACATAGTCGTTTTCCGTCACGGATTATAGGTCGTGCCCCCTTTGGAGTCGACAATCGGGGTGCGTGTGACATGAGTTAGTTCAAGTTAGATTAAATTAAATTCCATATGATGTAATTATTAAATACAAAATAAGTAAATATCACTATTTATTATACGCTCGAATAAAAATAACTAATTACACAACAAATGCCATTTTAGTAATTGGGTTCCTACTTAATTAAACGGACGTAAATTCGCTTTTGACACATATGAGTATGCTATGCATATTCGTTATAAAGTGCTTGTTTGAGAGCACTAATGGAAAAGTCTATTTAGAAAATGAACTTATCTAGAATGAACTTTTCAAAAAACCTCTAATTCTCATTTATCTAAAATGAACTTTTTGGAGGAGTGACTTATCCAACAGTCCATTCTTAAATAACCACCAAACATGAAAATTTATTGAAATGGACTTTTAGATCCAAAAATCCATTTCAAAAGTGCTCCCAAACAAGCACAAACTATATTGAAAAAAATCACATATGAAAACAATTAATATAAAAATTTGTAGACATTTTAAATAACTAGTAAAATGCACGTGCGTTGCACGTGATCCGTATAATTTAACTTATTTAATTAAATGAAATCTTGATATTTAATTTATTATCGAATAACTATTAATTTATTTATTACAAATGTCATTTCATAATGTACAATGTATTTTGTTTTAAAATAAAAAAAATTCGGAACAAAAACTTATATATTGTATGAACATTTTAAATCTAGTAGGTAAAGCAGAGTTATGACATTTTTTTTATCAAAATAAATAAATAAATTAAATTGAAGGGTAATTTGGTAGTTTAAACTATTTTGTTTAATTACTGTCATTAATTATTAATTATGTAGTCTTAATCATTCATGAATAAGGTTATATATATATATATTATTTGACAAATTATTCTCAGTTATATTTGTTCTGACAAAATTATTCACATAAGTTTATTAAACCTAGACCATGTTACTAAAACATATCATTTGCTCATTTACTTTTATAAATTGATCTAATTAAGTTCTAAATGAAATTTAGAGTCTATTTAATTATAACTCAACCATCCAGCATCATAAAAATGAGGAAACAAAAATGTGTAACACAAAGTTATAATGAAACATGGCGATCACAGAAAACAATGATTTACTTATAAAATTCAAAGTTGAGGAAAGTCAGAAGTGGAATATAAGTAAACTTCTCCCAACTCCCAACTTCATACATGTGAGACAAACTAAAATGTAAAAAGAATTTATCTAAAAGGTGAAATAGATAACTGCCAAGAATATAGTTTTAATATTCCTTCTTTGTTGTACATGTGTATTTCAAGAGGAAGCCAATTAGTGAGATCCAAACAATCCTTTATTGAAGAACTTGTTGGGGTGCAGTTGCTTTTAGATTCATGATTTGCAGCAACCTTACTATACTTTCTGTCCGGTGTAGCTGAAGAAATACACTGACATCAAATCCATCAAATTTGCCATATAATCCTTCATATTTTGCACACACACAACAACGATGCAATTTCAATAGCACATTGAACATGACCTTCACATCAACAGCCAGTCTTGATAAATATAAGCTTCACACACAAACATATCAGAAGTAAAATACGAAAAGCCAAGACCCTTTTCATCGGATGACATCTTAGTTAAGTTTTTAAACTCTTGGTCAAAGGTTCAATTACCCACCCCTTACAATCTCCTTTGTAATATAGAAAAAAATAAAATATGAAAATCTAAACAAAAAGGAATGAGGCAGTTTCATAAAATGATTGTCAGGCTAAACAACACATTTAAAGAATTCACATATATCAGTAGATTCAATCAGATATCATCAATTTAACTTTATTACCATGAAGTATCAAACCATGATTAGGTTCTTCAGAAATCAAAGCATTAATCGTCAATACTTCGAAGTTCAATGTACAAACGTTGGATGAAAGAAGGTCCATAATTCCACTACGATTATTCAACAAAAAATAAAATGAAAAATAAACTAAGGAAAAACTTGAAAAATACTACAACCAAAAAGGATTAATAAACCAAATTCAAAAAATATACTGGGAATATGTCGATCTAAATCAATAAAAGCTTATTGAAAACGATCTTTCTCTTTATTTCTTTTTCTCTTGTTGGTATGTTTTGTTCTTTTTCTTTCTTCTCTATCCATATCGCCCTCGCCATTGTGATGCGCTCTTTGTTCCTCCTCTTCTTCTTTGTTGGTTTCTATTGGTACTAATGATTCTTGTTTTTTCTTCTCATATATCCACAGCATGCCCGTGCCGCTTTCTTAATCTCTTCAAGTTTTTTTACTTGTTATTCTAATTTTTTCTGATGGGTTAAGGACTTAAGGTTTTGAGATGGAATGAACAATTTTTCCTGCTCATAAACAAAAAAATCTCATAAGCATTCAAAATCGATCTTCGAGTCAAAATCAAACTCACAAGCTAAAATGAAAAGATCCCTTCGCGACTGGATTATCATGGTACAAAGAGTCTGCACTCTATCCAAGAATTCGATCACCACACAAATGTCTATCATAATCAGAAGAAGTTTCATATATGGATAAAAATCTAGATTGTCTACTGATATGCATTGTCCCATTTACATAAGCATTATATAAAACAACAAAAATACTTCAATAAAGCATCAAAAACTAAATAAAAATCCCACCAGACAAAATCAAAACCCCGTTTCACCTAGCACTTTTATTCTTTATGTTTCCACATGAGCCTTATGATTGATTATTCTATCTATATTTTCTTTTTCTTAATTACCTTCAACAGAATAGATTTGCATTAATTTTGTCACGTTCATCATATCCTTGTATAAGACGCTATATTTCAACTGGGAAAGGAATCTTAACCGTATAAACACCACCACTATCCTTGGACTATGATCTGAAACATTCATAGGCAAGATTATCATCAGTTACATTATTGAACCACATTATAATTAGCTGACACCAAGATATATTGGGTCTTGGTGTCTTACCAGAACAGCCTCCCAACCAACCAAAAAAAAAGTTTTATTATTTTCCCAATCAATCAATTTCTCTCTATGATGAGATCATTTCATTTTCAGTAGCATTCCGAAACTACCAGACACCTATCTCAAACACCAGTGCAACCATCTACCTCTGAAAATGATACTCAGTTGCTGGTTAGACGTTTGGTTTTTAAGTAAGCTTACCAGAACCAGTAGTCACCATCCTCGCATAATGATTCTCAAATTTTTTCTCTAGTTTTAGTCCTTTGAAGGCTACACTAATTAGGGCTCCAAGGTTCCAGAGACTTAAACATTGCTTAAGTTTGTCTAAAATTATCTATTTGACTCTTTTTTGCTTGCATTCTCAGATAAGGAGCTTAGGAAATAGGAAATTCTCATCATAACAATTCTTTGATTGAACTCAACCTTTAATGCCCCTTTCCCCCACCCCGCCCCCCGAGGAAAAAAATAGAAAAAGGAAAAAAAAAAACAAAGATCAAGATGAGTGCCTCCTATTTTAACTGTAGGCATTTCCAGCATGGTCCAACTTAGATATAGATTACATATAGCAAGTGAAAACGACTTACAAAAAGTTACTATCAAGTTACTAAGATGATTATACTTGGCAGAAAAACACCTACCTAAAATGCATGGACTTCAGCCACTATTATTGCACGATGTATAAAAAGTTTATTGTTGAAAAATGAACTTCTAGTGAAACATCAGGAGAGTAACTGAGAACATAATTTCCTCATAATCCATTCAATTTTAAAATTCGCTCGATAAATCTGTCAGTTAGGATTGTTGGCATGTATACTAACAAAACTAATTTAGATTGTGGAGAGATTGTTACGTTAACTCCTAGATACACAAACATGTAGCCTTGAAAACTGATGCAGATTAAAAAGAGTGGACTACAAAAAAGAGAATTACTTTGATGCTGACCTTTCCAGCAATATCAGGTGCAAGACCTTGTACAGCCTAAGAAAGAGCAATACACCCCTTACTAATATTGCAGTTGTAGGGGACCGAATCAAGTGAAATTAATTGAAGATGAACTGGTACTTTGAAAAACCAGAATAACAGAATATACCTAGGAGTTAAGCCTAAGCCTCCGATCAAACCAACACAAAATCAGTAAAAAGAATAGTTAAAATAGAAGAACAAGCGACATACAATACCGCACAAATCCCCATTCTTTTGCACGTAAAATCGAAATGGGCCCTCGCTATTTAGCATAATATCAACTGCGTCGGCGGTTTTGTGGGAACCCAAAATCAATCTTTAGTCTTCTTCCTCTGCCCGAGAAAAACAGAATCGGCGAGAGCCCAGACCAGATTTTCAGAATCACGTTAGTTGATTTGTGTTTTTAAATCTTCTCGCTCAAATTTTCTTTTTGCCTTTTTGGTTCAGAGTTAAAAAACGTTTTTCTGCTGCCTTTTCAATGTCGAAGGATGCGTTTGTTTCATGTAGAGCAGATTTCAGAATCCCGAATTTCCTTCCTTTTTGCGTTCAAAGTTCGGACAATTTTTCATTTTTGCCTTTTCGATGGAAGGGATGCGTTTTTCACATATGGGAAGACGTCTTTTAGAATGGAGGGTATTTTAGGTAGTTCAAATTTTTACAGGAACATTTGGCGATTTAGGATTGATATAGATATAGATAGATAGGATTGATATAGATGAATGAAAAAAAATGTTTGGCAAAAATAAAGCAAAACTCTTCTATTAACTAATATAGATCGAAAAATTTAAGGAAATACTCGCATTTGTCACATTCTTATGCAGTCTGCAACAAACAACCCCCACTCCGAATTAGCCCTCTCGAGTTCTTCCTTTCGATCAATCATCGACTCACCAATCGGTGTGCTCTTCTACCACTTTCCTGCTTCACTATTGCTAGTCTAAGTACGAGTGACAAAAAATGGCGGAAGACATATGAGCGGAGCTAGACCCAAAACATTGGGGGACTAAAATTTTTTTTGGAGGTAATTCAATAAAAATTAAATATTTAGTACTAAAATTAATATTTTAAAATAAATTTTACATATAAAAAATTGAAATTTCAAAAATTTTGGGGCCCCCCTAACCATGAAGAGGATGCGCCCCGAAGACAGTCCTACTAAAAAGCCAAATGGAGTCTTGATTGTGAAGGGGACTGGCGATGATAGTGAAGAACAAACGCAAGAGCTGGCCCTTTACACCATTCTCAACCGTTTGATCGCTGCGATTTTCTTCCCCGATCCCAATTCCCCTGCTTCTCTGCTGCAAAGGATGAAAGCCTCTCTTTCTCATAATATTCCTCTGCTTCGCGATGCTTCGAGGAAAACTGCTCGCCATGTTCTCATCTGGACTCGCCGCGGCAGCCCTCTTTTTGGACTCGTGGTTTCTGTGAGTCTATTTTGCTATGGTTTTTTACTGAAAAAGGAAAAGTATAACTGTATTGAAAACTAAAGCTTTATCTGGTTTCTCTTTTTGGACCAACTATATATTGATTTTTTAAAATAAAAGTACTGGAGGTTTTCGAGTAATTTCTTAATTTGTCATTATTTGAAATTTATGAATGTTATTTGGGCCGTAAGTAGAGCTTTGTAGTTGAGCTGCAAGTTAGTCTTGTTGTTGTTTCCGGTATTGTTTCCAAAACGTAGTACTAATTAGAATGTTTAGTGGGCTGAGTATTTTAATAGTGTTTTATAGGGAGTGTGTTTGTGGTAAATTTTGTTATTATGTTGAGGGCCTTGAGGCTGAGATTCTGTATTGTCAACTTGGGTATTTGTTTGTCTTGAAGTTGTATAAAACCTGTTAATGCTACCCTTTCCTCTTTTCTGTGTGATTGTATGTTAAAGGCATGGATTGAAATGCAAGGATATTGAAAGCATGGTGCAATGAAGAATCATAAATCAGTGCTATGTTGTATGATAAGAAAGTCAGTGCTTTAAAATTGCTATTAGAAACGTAACCTGGAACCAAATTTAAAAATCGTTCCTTGGAGATCCCAATTTAACTATTGCCAATGACGCCCTATACTTTATTCAACATGGTTTTCTTATACCAATTGCTTCACCATTTGATCCATGAACTAATAATTAATGAAGCTTGATTGTGCTGTATTGATGGGGTTCTTTTGAAGATAGGATCAAGTTGAAGCCTGGTGAGATATGGAATTTTTTTATTAAGCCATATTTGGGAACACGTGTGGCAGTTTGTTGGAGGATGGTCCATGAAGGAATGTACTTTACAGAGTGCTTATCTTTAATGACTGCTCTGAAAAGATTCTAATGCATTCGTCCTAGGGAGTAGGATAAAACAAAAGAAAGCAGTGTTCATCCTAGTTCAAGGGATTTGAAAAAATGTGCCCAGTTGTTATATCTTTCAAAGTGGATATCATGCTATGGAGCCTTGTTGTAGCTTTCTTAAGAGTTAAGTGAGCTGTTTTATTTACTGAAAGATAGCTTATGAGCTCATGGAAGAATAATTATGTGCCATCTGCATCATCTGGTAACTCTAAGGACCGTTCCCGGAAATTGTTAAAGGCATGGAATATGTATAATGGGCTTGCTGTTTTGTGCTCTAAATCCGTCATCACAACCCAACATTTTGTGGCCTTGTGGGGTCTTTGATGGATTTCTTTTTTTACAGTCTACGAGTGATGGATACTGAGAATCTGATGGTTAAACTTGTTTATTCGTATTAATAAAGTCTGACTTGTTAAGAAGCAATTACTAAAACCAGAAGTATCATTATTATCTGTGCCCTAGCTAAGTGAGACAGCAGAAATAGTCAGGAGAAGAGTCAAAACAATTGATTATTTTTCATCTAGTTCACGTCTCTTTGGGCGGCTAGAGCAACCTCTTATTTGTAGTGGCCACTTGTGTTTTACTGTAAATTTAGAAAACATGCCCACAGTCCCTTCCCCCTTTATTGATTCTTGGAATTAATCTGCTTTGAGATCGCTTGCTGGCTTCTTTGATTGGGGAAATCAAACCAAGCCAGTCTGTTTACAAAATCGCATCTAGCTAATTACTATAAAGTCTTTTTGTTGGCACACTGTATGTGGTAATGACCCTATTCGTGTTGGATAGTCTTCACAATTTCTGCAGATCCATTTTTCTGTTAATGGCTTCTCAAAACATTTGGCTTTTTTTTTTTTGTGTTTGGAACTGTGTCGTATCCCTGAAAGATTCTGATTTCTGTAATATTTTTGTTGAGAAAAAATCTCAAAGGAACTGTAGTCTTCTAAGTACCTAAGAAGCTCATCTTCACTAATTCTCACCCAAAGCGATGATCCTTCACCGCTTTATCCAACAGATAGGCGTACTGCCCTATTGTTCACTCTCGATACTGTACTATTATGTTAGACGTAATCATATAATATTCTTTGTACTTGAAGTTGGAAATTATATATCATCTCTCTTTTAGTTTGTTCTTGTAATGTTCTCTTCTAATGATGCTGATGATTGCTGCAGGTAGGGACAATTACTCTTCTCACCGCGGCAGGATTGTTGGTCTTTATGCTTTTCTTTGTTGCGGCAACCATCAACGCTGTTGTCATCTCTCTTGTCATGTCTTTAGCGACAGCAGGAGGATTCTTGTCTTTATTCTTTGCCTGTGTTGCAGCCATTTATGTTGGGGTGTTATCTATAGCTATATTTGTCATCTCCACAGCAACAATTTCTGCTGTTATTGCTGTTCTTATTGCTACAGGTAATGACATTGTTTCCTAATGGTTTTACATCATTCTACTTCGAGGGTTTGGACTTTGATGCTCTTTCACATGTGACTGAGACTCTTTTGATAGTGTTGCAAAACAAAAATAATAGAAAAATCAAGTTGTATCCTTCTTGAATAACAGGAGCATGTGTGTAATACTTTGGTTTTTGAATGAAAAAATTACAAGGCATGATAACAATCGTCCATAAGTTTGAAAACACATCAATTTGAGCATATCAAAATAGTTATGAGTTTGTCTTTTATTATGTGATAATTGAGCTGGTCGGGTATATACCATTCACACTGCTCTAGATTGTACTTTTAGTTGCGCCAGATACAATTTAGGGCATAAATTTGATATAATATCTGTGCAATTTTATGAAGTGATACTCTTACTTCCAGAAAATTTATGTATGCAAGTTTACTCATACAGCATTCATAAGCATTGTTTCAGCGCATGATTCTCAGGTTTAGCATTTCAAGCGTATAAATTCTCAAGTTTCCAAAACTTTTCTATGACGGTATCCTTAATTAGTAATTGTTTTATGCGTTTGATCTTGTGTTTTCATTTAATATAGCCATTTTGAACTTGTACCTTATTTGCACGCAACAAAATAGAGCATTGAAATTATTGTTACCATAATTTGAGCAGACATTTATACAACAATCATTACCACATTGTACTCATATGAGTTATGCTTCACTAATGAATTTCTAGGGGAAAGGCTCTCTAGGTAATCTTGGCCTTATTGTCGTAAATTCAGTCAATGAGGTAGAATATCATTTCAAAATCTAAATAAATTCCATTCTAAAACTTGCAGTAGCTGAGGATAGTTGTCATTCAATGGGTTCGGCATCTTCATTCTCTCATTTTACATGTGTGAAAAGATAGGTGATCACTTGTTAGTCTGTCCAATAAAGAAGTAGATTGTGCTTTGTTTTCACTCATTCTGAAGCTATACCATGATATATATATTTTTTTGTAAACTTACTCAGAGTATCATGTGTAATACTCATTCTTCATGCTCAAATCAGGTTGGATTGGATTCTTTTGGGCCTTATGGCTCGCTGCTCAGAAAAGCATAGGTCTGGCCAAGCATTCCATTTTCATGACAGGATCAGCACTTTCAGCTTACTTGACTGCTTGGCTTGATAGGCGCAACCATGTTTCGGAAAAATTGGATTGAATAATTGGTGGCTTATTCTCTGTATATATTTAAGATGCCATGTGGTGAATCAATCTTTGCATTGCAGGATAGTACCAACAAGGATATGCTGCTGTTGCTGGATTAAGTTGTCATCTGTATATTATACAAGCAACTAGGTGAACTTGGTAGATTGTTCTACCCAGGAATCAGGATAGGTATGTTTTTCTTCTCTCTGTTACATCTCTCTTGTAACAACATATAAGGATTTCTCTTTGTCTGAGGATTTATATTTTGTATCATATATGCTTCACTAGTACAAAATTGGCTATTCGTGTCGGTTGTAAATGACAATAAGCATCGGTTTTTGAAGCGACACACATGGAGGCGACACTAATACTCGACTTTTTGGTGTCGGTTGTAATTGATGCGTATTGTTTACAATAAGTGTCGGTTTCTCTACAACAACCGACACTTTTGTAGACAATAGCCATCGATCTTTCAGTTAAAACCAACACCTAAGGTTCTCTAAATAGGCATCGGTTGTTTTGTAGCAACTGACACCTATTACCATTTTTTAATATTACTTTAATAGTAATTTTGTACCCTTTATGCGCAATATCTGAGCTGAATATACACACAATCCAACATGCCATAAACAAAAAGCAACATAAAACAATTCAACAAAATAACCCGTTTTCAAACACTATTAAAAAATGTCAATAACATACAGAAAACTCATTCAGTTTTAAGTCCGGCTTAATCAAAATCCAACCCACATATGAAAGAATTAACTTTAAACCATTGTTGCATGTCGTCCCTCCTCAATGCTATCAACTACGCTGCACGCCGTCCCTCCTCAACGCCATCAACTACAAGAACCACAAACAACATAAAACAATCCAAAAAATTATAACTAAAGATATAACTATAACCATTTATAGAAATAATTTTTATAGAAATAACCAACACGTCAATAACTTACACACAATCTTCAATAAAATATTGCACCCATATTTCTCGAATCTCATCAAATTTGCTCTTGTGAGTACGATTCATTTCCAAATGAGTTTTACAAAGAATTCATAAGAACTTTTAAGTATATCAATTAAAGAAATTAGAAATTTATAATTAAAAGCACTTAGTAAGTTACTATATATTAAGTTTTACTTACCTTATTTAAAGAATCATCATCGGACATTTAAGCGCATATTTCCCACATATATCTCATAACATAAATATTAACACTCACTGCCTCCTGTTTCCCACATATATCTCATAACATAAATATTAACACTCACTGCCTCCTGGTTGTTGAGGACACTACAAATCATATATATTTAGCCTAGTGATCTGAACAATATAAATTTAATAAATTCATACTAACTTTAATATTCTACATTGTATAATATGCCTTAATGACATTCCAAATTGTTTGTCGTCCCCTTTTACCAACTTGTGTCCAATATGACCGAAATGCTCTATAAAATAATTAATTTACTTAAAGAACTTATAGAATAACAAATATCAAACATACGCATGCAACAAACATAATATATGCAATAGTTATCATATATATTTTACTTACACATTCATCGGTGCCTTGATTCCGATGGTGCGCTTACAATCCTTTGGATCTAAGACATATACCGTACTCGAAGCAATAGAAATCACTAGTAGCAACCAATGATCACTACATTTTAGAAAGATGAACAATACTTTTAATTATAAATATAAAAGTTGTGATGGAGAAAAATTAATAAAGAAAAATTTAATTTTCTTACTCTTGATGGTATGGTGCTAGGATGAAATTTGTGTGAGTCATTTTAAGCATGGCCTTAGACAGATATGACGTCACGATATTGATTCTTAAGTTAACCTTTGTCATCGTGATCTGTGAGGGGCACATAAATCCGATGGATTCGATACTGTATTGCTCGCACAACCCACTAAGATACCTAAAAATCATTACATAACAAATTCAAAACAAAATAAAATTAATTAATGTTTAATATCAAATTTAAAATGAAATACAAAAAACACTACTTACAATATAAAAACTTGTATGATAGAAACATTAAGTCAATCCATCTTGAACAAGTCGACAATGTCCTTTATCATCACGAAAATGCCACACATTTGAATGATGAAAGATGGTCTTAATTAAGTCCACTTGGAAGTAGTCCGTACTAGCAGGCATCGAGACAAACAATGAGTATAACCTTTTGCAGTTCCTCCCCAAGCTATGTAAGATAACATCATCAACAAGGGAAGGTCCCTCCCCACTCGTATCCATTTGACCTATTTTTGGTTTTTTCGATTTGAATTTTCGATTTTCCTACAAATAGAAAATTTTCAATAATAATTACTATAGGACGGATAAGTAACTACTATTCAATAAAATGACTCTTAGGTATAAAAAGACCCATTACCTCTACCGAAGAAACCAAATGCATAGGTCATTGTGTAAAGCTACCAATGACATCACCCACTCTCATATGAGGATGAGTTTGCATAGGTAAATGAAATAGCTCTGAGCCATCAACAAACTTATCTACTGAAACCTTAACATGATCAGATAACAATTTTTTATGGTGCACAATAGTGTGAGATTGGATTGGGTGAACCTTCCCTCTCACAACTACTATTGTATCTCCATCAATATATAAGGCGAGAAGACACTGAATCAGATTCTAATTATACAATACAAATTAGAGAGTAATGTTAGTCCACTAATGAAATATTATCATAATAACATTCAAAATTAAAGATATGAAAACGTTTATTCTATACTACCTGAATCATGCTAAACTGACTTGCATCAATATATTGTCAACTGCTATGGGTAGGTGGTGGATCAAAAGGCCGTTGCACACTTGGAGGAGTATCTGGCTCCGCCCCAAGATCAAGACCTGGCATTTGCTGGTTCATTTGCCTGAAAAATAAATCCAACTTGTTTTGTAGTGAATCGATCTCGATCTTAGATTGCATCTCTTGTTTCACTTCATTTCTGATGACCTCTTTAAGATCGTCGACCGAAACAAACCCACTTGATCTCCCACGAATCTGGTTTGGTCGTCCATAAACGTCCCTTATGTTGAGGTATCCACCAATCCCTCTCACCCGACTTGGATGTTCCTCTTTGCCAAGGGCTGCCGCCAAAATATCATGATGTCTATCTGGTGCAAATGACCATTGGGCGACTTCATCATACTTTTCCACCTATTTCAACAAATAGAAAAAATAAAATATTAGCTTTTTCTGTTACAATTTTAATTCTATTCAAAATATTTTAAAAAATACTGCTTACAATTTTCTCGAACACCGCCTTAGTTTTGTCGTTTGGGATGTAATAATTTTCGTCATCTCCTTTTTAGATCGGGCTTGAAGCCAATCGAAACTGCGATCATGTGACGAAATGGCGGAGATAGACGCACAAGAAGATGTACATGACAAAGGGTCTGATATAATCCACTTTGCTCTCTTGTCGATGTATCCCGCAGACCCTAGATAATGTGGATGTACATTATGCGATAGACTTTCACTCGCTTTCTTACTTATAACCTATAATAACAATTATCACTTCACTTTAGCTTATTAAATAATAAAAATAAAATATTACTAATAGTAAAAAAATAAATAATATACATTGAACTCATCTGTCTAGTGATATGCTATAATTTTCTCCCATAGTGCAATTGTGATCCCATACATCTCGCATGGAGATGCATATTTTTTTGTGTTTTTTCTTAATGAATTCTTGCACAAATCTAGTTTTAAAGGCAGGCCACCTCCTCCCCCCACCCTTTATAGTATTATGTTTTTTTATCATCATTGGGAAGGTGGAAGTGATTCTGAAGAAAAATAGAAATAATTAATCATTAGTCAAACAAATGACAATAAATAATATTAATAAACTTATTGGATACCTTGATATCTTCCCAAATCATATGGTGATACTGTGACTATTGACTTTGACCCTCACGCTCAGGCGATTGGCAAGCATGCTACGTACTTCAAAAACTATATTGACAGTTTGGTTCGGAGCCGTGTGGATATTAACATTACCAATTGGCATAAGATGGATGAAGGGCTCAAGGATATGATTTGGGAAGATATCAAGGTATCCAATAAGTTTATTGATATTATTTATTATCATTTGTCTAACTAGATTAATTATTTCTATTTTGCTTTAGAATCACTTCCACCTTCCCAATGATGATAAAAAACATAATACTATAAAGGTTGCGGGAAAGAGAAAACTAGATTAGTGCAAGAATCCATTAAGAAAAAAACCCAAAAAATATGCATCTCCATGCGAGATGTATGATTGGATCACAATTGTGCAATAAGAGAAATTTGTAGCATATCACCAGACAGATGAGTTCAATGAATATTATTTATTTTATTTACTAGTAGTACTATTTTATTTTTATTATTTAATAAGCTAAAGTGAAGTGATAATTGTTATTATAGGTAATAAGTAAGAAAGCGAGCGAAAGTCGCATAATGTACATCCACAATATCTAGGGTCTGCGGGATACATCGGCAAGAGAGCAGAGTGGATTATATCAGGCCCTTTGTCATGTACATCTTCTTGTGCGTCTATCTCCGCCATTCCGTCACATGATCGCAGTTTTGATTGGCTTCGAGCCCAATCTAAAAAGGAGATGACGGATTATATCGCAAACGACAAAACTAAGGCGGTGTTCGAGAAAACTGTAAGTAATATTTTTTAAAATATTTTGAATAGAATAAAATTGTAACTAAAAAAGCTAATATTTTATTTTTTTATTTGTTGAAATTGGTGGAAAAGTGTGATGAAGCCGCCCAAGGGTCATTTGCACCAAATATACATCATGACAGCGCGACCAGCAAGCAAAAGAGGAACATCGAGGTCGGGTTAGAGGGGTTGGTGGATACCTCAACATAAGGGACATTTATGGACGACCAAACCAGATTCGTGGGAGATCTAGTGGGTTTGTTTCGGTCGATGATCTTAAAGAGGTCATCAGAAATAAAGTGAAACAAGAGATTCAATCTAAGATCGATTCACTACAAAACCAATTGGATTTATTTTTCAGGCAAATGAACCAACATATGCCATGTGTTGATCTTAGGGCGGAGCCATATACTCCTACAAGTGTGCAACGACCTTTTGATCCACCACCTACCCATATCAGTTGCGAATCTATTGATGCAAGTCAGCTTAGCATGATTCAGGTAGTACAGAATTACCGGTTTCATATCTTTAATTTTGAATGTTATTGTGATAATATTTCATAACATTACTCTTTAATTTGTATTGTATAATTAGAATCCGATTCAGTGTCGTCTCGCGTTATCTATTGATGGAGATACAATAGTAGTTGCGAGAGTGATTGTTCACCCAATCCAACCTCACACTATTGTGCACCATAAAAACTTGTTACCTGATCATGTTAAGGTTTCAGTAGATAAGATTGTTGATGGCTCAGAGCTATTTCCTTTACCTGTGCAAACTCATCATTATACGAGAGTGGGTGATGTCATTGGTAGCTTTACACAATGACCTATGCATTTGGTTCTTTTAGTGGAGGTAATGCGCCTTTTATACCTAAGGGTCATTTTATTGAATAGTAGTTACTTATCCGCCCTATAGTAGTTATTATTGAAAAATTCTATTTGTAGGAAAATCGAAAATTCAAATCGAAAAAACCAAAAGTAGGTCAAATGGATACGAGTGAGGAGGGACATTCCCTTGTTGATGATGTTATCTTACATAGCTTGGAGAGTAACTGCAAAAGGCTACACTCATTGTTAGTCTCGATGCCTGATAGTATGGACTACTTCCAAGTGGACTTAATTAAGAAAATTGGGATGGGATGTAATACCAATGTAACTTAGTGTTGTATTAATTGACCCATTTTACATGATCCATTAATCAATAATTCTAGGCCCAATCAGCAGCCCAATAAGCAACAACCCCAATGTATTGAACCCGTCTGTGAACTCGGGTCTTGGATTCGGACTGCGGGATCCTGAAGCTTAGTCCGCGGATCCTCTATTTCTTATCTTGACCGTTCGTTTTCAAGTTCTGATCTGGTTCGTTCATTTACCCTTTAAAAGCCCCTAACCCCGAAATCCTAATTTATAATCTCAGTGATTTTCTCTCGATTCTTCTCTGATATCTTCGATCTCTCTCTCTCTAGAAATCTCACCACCTTATTGGATTTCTGTGTGATTATGGGGTGTTTATGTTAGATCTGAGTGTTATCTAACTAGTTCACCTTCTTTGTAGACTGATTTCCTACTTTCTGAGTGAGATTAGGGTTTGGGTGGTTCGGAGGTCTTTTCTAGGGTTTTCTAGGTTTCGAGGGTTCATACACTTGTGATCTTGAGGGCTATTGTTGGCTTGGCTATTTGGGTGCCATGACTATTTGGGTGCCATTTCGTGGTTCTCTGGTTGAATCTCAGTCGGTGACTTTGACTTTGTGGTTGTGGGAAAAGTGGTCTGGCGAATTTATTCTATATTCGGTTTTAGGGTTTTATCCTCATATTTTGTGTTAAGCTTTCTTTCTTGTACTTTTAGATCCAGTTGTACTTTACTTTCTTGCAAATGTCTAGAGTACGGTTTTGTATAATAGGTTTTGATTGAGTCTGTAATTTGTTCCTTCGGTACTACGTGTATCGATCTATTGAGGCAGATAGATACCCAACAGTGGTATCAGAGCACCTATCTGCCTCGTGGTGGGTTGGTGCTTACGGTTCTTGAGCTTCTTAGTGATCCGTTGGCTCCTGGTGTATTTGGTTGTGGTGAGAACCCATGACAGGCTCCTGGTTGTAAGATTCTCTATTCCTTTTTCCTCTCTATCTTTACTTTTAGTACTTAGTCTAGGGAAACCCTCAACATAAGCCTCTTGACCCTGTGCCTAGAGTGCAGTGGAATCCTGAGGTGCGAAGGGGATCCACCTAGTTTTAAATTCTTTCTGTTGATTTTTGGTTTCTTGGACTCTGTGTGGTCCTGTGTGCCTTTCTTGCTTACCTTGCTTTGTGCTAGACTCTCTGTGGTCCATTATTTGCCTCTTATTTTCTGTTGTCATTGGACTCTGTGTGGTCCACCTACTTGTTGCTTCCTTTGTTCTATTTGATAATTGTGATACCGCTTTTTGTCTTTGTATTCTTGTGATATCCTCGGTGGCTTTATCTGTGAATATGGTGGTGCATCCGGTTATCATATGGAACCCTTTAATGGGAAAAGTGATTTTTCTATTTGGCAACAAAAAATGAAGGGATTTTAATTCGTGAGAAATGTTTTAAAGCCATTGATCAAAAGTATTACGATAAAGATCTGCTTTGAAATAAAATCGAACTTGATGAATTTGCTTACTCATCCATCATCCTTAATATCTCGATGTTGTTTTGAGAAAAGTTGGCAAGTTAACTTACGCGATGCTCTTTGGGATAAATTGCAAGAATTTTACACTTTGAAACTTCCCTACCCTCAAAACTCTTTCTCTTTGGAAAATTTTTTAGATTCAAACTTGATTTGACTAAGGATATGGATGAGAACTTGGATGTTTTTACAAAATTGATACAAGATATCAAACTTACTAGTGATAAAAACATTGATGATTATACCCCTATTGTGTTCTTTGAATGCCATTCCCGATTCTTATCTTTGATGTGAAATCGCCATTAAGTATGGCAGAGACTCTATTACCATGATCTCTTGTGATTAATGGCCTTAAGAGTAAGGAATTAGATGCGAAAATATCAAGGGAATGAACAAGGTCGCGAAGGTTATGCATGTCGGGGTAGACCTCGGAATAGGAGAAATGAGAATAACAATAATAAACTCGGTAGAAAGAGAAGTAAAAGCGGAGGAGGTCCGATTGAAGACCTAAGAACAATAGGAAGTGTTATAATTGTGGTGAACATGGCCATTACATAAAAGAATGTACTAAACCGGGAATAACCGGAACAATAATCAAAACAATAATCGAATAACAAGAACCAAACCAATGATTACGTGAACTTGACAACCGCAATGATCATATGGGTGATGTGTTTATGGTGCATGAGTTGCATGATTACGTGAATCTTTGTGCCTTCAAATTCTTTGTGAAAATGATTGGCTTATTGATTCGCTTGCACATTTCACATGACACCATTTAAACACTTGTTTTCCTCTTATGCTTAAATGTGCAAAATGGATGCATTTCTATGGCTAATGATAAGAAATGTCAAGTGATTGGTGTTGTCTTGTGTGTGAAACTTGATTCGGTTTTGTTTTGACTCGAATGATGTAAGGCATGTTCACGAATTGTCTAATAACTTGATCTCTCTGTCTTTATGCTTGAGCATGATAGTTATGAGGGAAGATGGGATAAGGGTTTGATGAAAATCATGAAAGATTCCTTATTATTGCTAAAAGCCGAAAAGAAAAGGAATTTGTATGTTTGCTATCTTTGAGTACATTCTTGCATGCTAAAGGTCTTGAATTGTTGCATAAAGAAGGATGTTTTGGTAATGATAAACTTACTTGTGTGTGCCTTACGTGACTCATGTGTGTTTATGGTAAACAACAAAGAGTTAGCTTCCTACTTCCTCTTATCCAAAACAATCTCTGCATCTTGATATACTTGAATACTTACATCGATGTTTGGGGCCCGCGATGTTCCTACCCATGGTGGGAATAGGTAATTTCTATCTGTGATTGATGATTTTTCAAGAAAAGTGTTTGTATTTCTTATGAAAAACAAGTCGATGTTTTTGAAAAACTTCAAAATTGGAAAACCTTGATAGAAAATCAAGCGGGAAAAAGATTAAGCATTTGAGAATGACAATGGGTTGAAATTCTCAGAACCAACTCATTGATCAAGCGTGTGTTGAATTAGGCATTGTAAGATACAAGTTCATGTACTTACACCCCTCGGCAAAATGGGGTTCTTTGAGAGGATGAATATAACTCTTTTGGAAAGGGTGAGAAGTATGTTAAGTACATCTGGACTTTCCAAAAAGTTCTGGGGTGAAGCTGTTCACACAAGCGCCTATGTGACTAACATATCACTATACGTACCTTTGAAAGGAAATACTGAACAAGTTTGGTCAGTAAACTGTGGACTTTTCAAATTTAAATTTTTTTTGTACATTCAGCCTTTGTCCGCCAAAAGGTTGACAAACTTGATCCAAGATCTTTAAAATGTGTTTTTTTGGGATACTTGATGGGGTTAAAGTGCAGATTGTGGTCCAAATCGAAAATGGTTTTAAAATGTTAATAAAGCGGGGATGTGGTTTTTAATGAAAATGAGTTTCCTGCTTGATGTTTCTAAAAATGTTTGAAACTCAAAACCCCACTACTCCTAATAAGGTGGAGCTTTCTAATGTGCCTTCTATTTACGTGAATGATAATTCGATATGATTGATCTTGAGCATGATCTGTGAATGCTAATGATGTGCACAATGATATTGAGAATGACAATCTTGATTTGAATGATAATGTGCATGATGAATTTCCTCTTGTTGACACCGATCGAATCATGAGCATCTTTGAAAATGATAACTTGAATGACTATGTGTTAACTAGAGATAGAACTAGAAGGAACATTAGAATTCCAAACAAGTTTTTGATTTTCACTTAACTTCTTATGTGTTCTCTGTGTTTGAATCAATTGAGAATTCTGAGCCTAAAACCTATTCTGATGCTGTAAACTCTGTGAATTCTGTGAAATGGCTGAGTGCTTTGCAAGATGAGATGACTTCTTTGTATGTTAATAACACCTGGGAATTTGTCCCAAAATCTGTTAACTGTTCTATTGTTGATTGTAAATGGTTGTTTAAAATTAAACATGAAAATGAAGGTGTTAGATACAAAGCTAGATTAGTTGCAAAAGTTTTTACTCAAAAAGAAGGCATTGATTACACTGAGATTTTTGCACTGTTGTGAAGTTTGTAAGCTGTGAGAATTATCTTAGCTTTAGTGGCTCGGTTTGATTTGGGAACTAGAGCAACTTGA
Organism: Rehmannia glutinosa; assembly: GCA_016081115.2. NCBI lineage: Eukaryota > Viridiplantae > Streptophyta > Magnoliopsida > Lamiales > Orobanchaceae > Rehmannia > Rehmannia glutinosa. The sequence goes on from JABTTQ020003109.1 coordinate 273,362, forward strand.
TGTTAAAAGCGCTTTCTTACCGGTGACTTGGAAGAACAAATTATTATGAAACAACTGAAGGTTTCAAGACAAATCCAAACCTAACCATGTGTGTTTCTTGAAAAAAGTCTTTGTATGTATTAAAGCAATCACTCAGGCAGGTGGAATAAGAAATTTGACAAAGGCATGCTTGACTTGAAAGTGCAGCAGAAGCCGATTTGATCATTATGCACGTATTTCAAACTTGATCTTAAGTCTCATGTTTTTCTTCCGATCTATGTGGATGATATGCTTTGAGTAGTCCATGCATTAAGACCATTGACTATGTGAGAAATTGTTTAAGTGCAAAATTTGACATGAAATTCTTAGGTGATGCTAAGAAAATACTTGGTATGAATATTGATAGGGATAGAAATAACTCGTGATCTATCTTCATCGGTCTTCATATGTTGAAAAGGTTTTACAAAAATATTCTATGAGTGATGCAAAATGCGTGAATGTCCTCTTGCTTCTCATTTTGTGTTAAGTAGGGATCATCCCCTAAAACCGATCTGAAATTCTTTCTATGCAAAACATTCCCTATCTTTAATGCCATTGGATCATTATGTACTTAATGGTCGATCTTAGACCGGACATTGCTTATCTTTGTTTCTTGCCTTAGTAGATTTATGTCTAATCCTGGAATGGTGCATTGGAATGCTTTGAAGTGGTTATTGAGATATTTGAGACATTCAATTGATTATTGTCTTAAATTTTCTAAGTGTGAAAATGGTGTTGTTTTAAAAGGATATGTGGATTCCAACTATGCAAATGATAAAGATAACAGAAAATCAACAACCTCTTATGTTTTCACTCTGTGTGGTTCTTGTATTAGTTGGAAATCGAGTTACAACATATTGTGGCTCATCACTCTGAGAATCGAGAATATGTGGTCAGAATGAAGCTTTAAAAAAGCACTTATGGCTAAAAGGACTTATTTAAATTGGTTTTCTAAAACAAAAGGTTGTTGTATTCTCTGACTCTCAATCTGGTATTCAGCTTTGTAAGAACCCAATTTTTCATGACAGAACAAAATATATTGATGTTAGGTTTCATTTTATATGGGATATTGTTTCAAAAGGTCTTATCTGAAAAAGTGGCATCTGAATAAAATCCAGCTGATATGGGTACTAAGTGTCTACCCTTATCAAAGTTTAAAACCTGTTTAAAAATTCTAAATTTTGACACTAGTGATTAGTTACCCGGTTAAATATCCTTTATGTTGGGTTTAACAGTTACTCTGTGTTTCTGTTGAATCCAAAATTGTTGAATTGATGTTAGCTCTGTGCTTATGTTAATTCAATGGGAGAACTTGGCTTGTTGTGTGCTAGTTGAGGTCCTTCCTTAGTTACAGATAGCTTTAGTGCTTCTGTAACACAAGTCCTTCTTGGCTATGTGCTAGGGAGGCAAAAGGCGATGATGATGACCAGTTATTTTCCCTTAAAATTGTCTAATGATTCATAATGAGCCAAAGGTGGAGATTGTTGTATTAATTGGCCCATTTTACATGATCCATTAATCAATAATTCTAGGCCCAATCAGCAGCCCAATAAGTAACAAGCCCAATGTGTTGAACCCGTCTGCGAACTCGGGTCTTGAATTTGGACTGCGGGATCCGAATGCTTAGTCCGTGGATCCTCTACTTCTTATCTTGACCGTTCGTTTTCAAGTTCTGATCTGGTTCGTTCATTTACCCTTTAAAAGCCCCTAACCCTGAAACCCTAATTTATAATCTCAGTGATTTTCTCTCTCTTCTCTCTCGATTCTTCTCTGATATTTTCGATCTCTCTCTAGAAATCTCACCACCTTGTTGGATTTCTGTGTGATTCTGGGGTGTTTGTGTTAGATCTGAGTGTTATCTAACTAGTTCACCTTCTATGTGGGCTGATTTGCTACTTTCCGAGGGAGATTAGGGTTTGGGTGGTTCAGAGGTCTTTTCTAGGGTTTTCTAGGTTTCGAGGGTTCATACACTTGGGATCTTGAGGGCTATTGTTGGCTTGGCTATTTGGGTGCCATTCCGTGGTTCTCTGGTTGAATCTCTGGTGACAACTTTGTGGTTGTGGGAAAAATTGGTCTTGAGCTGAATTTATTCTATATTTGGTTTTAGGGTTTTATCCCTCATATTTTGTGTTAAGCTTTCTTTCTTGTACTTTTAGATTCAGTTGTACTTTACTTTATTGCAAGTGTCTAGAGTACGGTTTTGTATAATAGGTTTTGATTGAGTGTGTAGTTTGTTCCTTCGGTACTATGTGTATCGATCTATTGAGGCAGATAGATACCTAACCCTTTGAGAATCTTGCCATCACATAATTAACCACAATCAAAACATTTGATCAACAAGTTAGAATGGGATAGAATTGGACTAATGGTGAACAAATTCTTGATCTCTTCTTATGCTCTAGTGCTTGGAGGATACATTATTTGTGACTAACCAAAATCGAACTACTCTTTTGACTGGGACAATATTTATTGTTTGTCATAATTTATTTGATAAATTATGCTATAATTATGACTTAATACAATATAATATGTTATTAACAACAATTAAACAATCTTTTATGTACTATATTTGGTTAAAATGCATTTTTGGTACACTAATTTAGGGCCAGTTGCACTTTCATCCACCAATTATAGGGTCTGGCAAATTAGGACACTAATTTATAATTTTTTGCATATTGAGTATATTTGTCGCCGAAAATTGAAAATTTCACTGGAATTTTTTCCCCAATTTTTGAGTGGAAGTAGGCTTGAATTCTTGAAAGGGATTGTGACAAAAGGATGAACCCATCCCTGGCACTGCCCCGCCCCCAAAATCTTCGTGGCATAGGTGAATCGCGGGATATGCCTCAACGAGTCAGGGTTCTGAACTGCTTTAGACTTAGTCATTGTTGGGCTTTGGTCTAACATCCTGCCTGCAATGGGCTTTAAAAGATGCGCGAAGCGCAACCTGTGATTCGGACTCGTGAGCGCTGGATTGTACATTTAAAGGAGAGCTTAAAGGATTTGATATTGACTACATATACCAACAGATGCATCTTCTTTTCTGGTGCCCTTTACATAGAAACTCTGAGATTAAGTGTGCTTGGCCTGGAGTAGACATGGGATGGGTGACCCACTGGAAAGTTTTCTAGGGTGCGCGTGAGTGAGGACAAAGCGCGCTAGAAAAGACTCGTATTGGTTTGTGGGGACAATCGTCAATCCAGTATAGTGTTTGAGGTTCAACAACTGGTATCAGAGTAGGTCACGAGTTCGAATTCCCTTGAAAGCATCTTTGCGGTGGAGGTTGCCGGGGAGTAGTGGGCGAGATGCTAGCGCGGTGGAGGTAAATGGACGAGGGTGAAGGTACGTTGCAGGTGGGAATTGAAGTAAACGGATTTGGGCGAAGGTGTAGGTTGCCGGTGGCGTAAGCGAGAGGCGCAACGAAGGTAAACGCGAACGTAACCGAAGGTAGGTTGTGGCGGAATCGGAGGGTAAATGGATTTGGAACCGAAGGTGTAGGTTCTTTGGGTGGCCCGGAACCCAAGAGGTGGCGTGTGACGCTAAATCGAACAAGTTTGGCGGGCGTGAGATTGCCAAGCTCTTTGGAGCCGAGATCTTTGGGGGATTGTTGGGCTTTGGTCCAACATCCGCTGCACAATAGGCTTTAAAATAGGCGCGAGTGCGGCCCGCGATTGGTCGTGGTGATTTGGATTATCTGATTAAAGGAGAGCTTAAAGGATTTGATATTGACTACCTATACCAACAAATGCATCTTCTTTATGGTTCTCATTACATAGAAACTCTGAGGTTAAGCATGCTTGGCTTGGAGTAGACATGAGATGGGTGACCCCATAGGAAGTTTTCCAGGGTGCGCGTGTGTGAGGACATAGTGCGCTAGAAAAGACTTGTGTTGGTTTGTGGGGACAGTCATCAATCCAGTATAATATTTGAGGTCCAACAGTCATCACACAAGAAATCTTCCTCCAACCTGTTACCAGGGGAATTCGAACCTCCACGTTGCTATGCCAACGAAATGGACATTACATCACCCAGGTCCTGGCTAAATTGTATTTTTGGTACACTAGCTTAGGGTTGCACTTTTGTCCACCAATTTCAGGGTCTGGCAAATTAGGACACTAATTTATATTTTTTTGCACATTGAGTACACTTGTTGTTGGAAATCGAAATTGGGGAAAAATTTTCAGTGAGATTTTCAATTTTCGATGACAAGTGTATTTAATGTTCAAAAAATTATAAATTAGTGTCCTAATTTTCCAAACCCTGGAATTGGTGGACGAATGTACAACTGACCCTAAGTTAATGTACCAAAAATGCAATTTAGCCTACTATGTTTAGACCCACAAACAAAGATTTATGAGAAATTTTCAAAGCTTATGCAATGAAAATTTGAATGAGTATGATGAGAGAATCAATTTCTTTCTTGGATTTTAAGTAAAGCAGATGAAAGAAGGAATCTTCGATCATATGTCCAACCAAGTACTATAGAGATTAATGAAGAAATTTGACATGGAAGAAAAGTCATCTGTCAAGATTCAATGAACACATCTATCAAAATGGATTTTTGTGATGAAGGAAAACTAGTTGATCAAACAAGATATAAAGCTCTGATTGGATCATTGTTCTATCTAACTACAAGCAGACTAGACATTACATTTGTAGTTGGTATATGTGCATGGCAGATTTCAGTCTATACCTGGAGAGAGTCACATGATTACAGCTAAAAAGATCTTAAGATATCTAAAGAAGCTAGTGAAATATTAATCCACAAAGGTAATTTATAATATACATTAGTGAACGAAGTCACTCATTAACAGGGAGGAAGAGTGTACTGAATCCATTAGAATAGCTTGATGTTTATTGTTGTGACAATAAATAGATTCAAAACAAATTGTACTATCAATATTAATAGTGGAAGATGTCATTGTAATTTTATTTTCCAAGCAAAGAGTTGGTAAATCTTAACTAATAGGGAGGAAAGTGTACTTTTGTTTTTGATAGGAAAACACTCTTCATTTCATGAAAAGATCAGGTGGTTACATCATTTGTTCAACAATTCTCGCAATATTTGGGTCAGGAAATCATGCTTCCACACCCTTTCGACATCTATCGATTCTTCATAATGTCTTTAGTGTGTGAGCGGCTCGATTAAGCGTTCTAGGTATAAAATGAAAAGACATACAAGGCGTCTTTAATAGCTCTATCGATTATATCTTCAATAATAATGTCACAATAAGCGTCGGGGATTCCGCTTCATCGGCCCCGTCAATTAATATCTTGCAGCCCGACATTGCGACAAAGTTATATATTCGTGTTAAAGTGGGCATTCGTAATGCCCATAGTAGTGCAAGTCCTTACGCTAAAATCTGTCTCCCCATATTTATTCTCTTACAAGCGGCAATAATTGGGCAACCATCTTGGTTAATAATCACAAAATCGAATCCCATTGTCCGTGTTTATAAATAGCCGCATCGAGAAAAGAGTTTCCTTTGCGTCGGGTTCACCATATCTGCTTTCGGTCGGTTGCGTTAGGTGTTCTAAAGACATAGACATACGGAATGCCGTTTGAATGTTCGGAACTCGTGACATGTCTTCATTGCGTCATTTACTACCTCTTGGACCCCGAATTTTCGATTTTCGAACACTGTTTATTCGAGCCTTCCATATTGCCCAAGCCATCACCTTTGAAAAAGAGCTACAAACTCTGCGGTTTTTCGGTTAATACATTCCACCACATAGTACGGAAGGAGGTGGTAACTACTTGTCTCATGTCAAGGCGTAGAGGAGAGAAATACCATACATGTCTTGTAATATTACACTCCATCATGAGATGTACGAGAGATTCCGCTCCTTCGCCACACAAAGGACGGATAGAATCAATTTGGAAGCCCCGAGGCTCGCCAAATTATTCCTTGTAGGGAGTGAATCAAGCAAGCACGCCAAATGAAGTGTTTAATTTTTGATAAGACGGTATGTCCCGTCTTGCTCCACACGTCTATTTGTGTCTTGGATGATGGCACATTTTGTGTGAGCTTGGAATACATGGATGTGGCCAAGTGGTACGCCGATTTTACCATGAACAAGCCTTTTTATTCAATCGCGAGAATCTTTTATCACGGAGGTAGCCTTTCGCTTAGTGGTATAGAGAGAATATCATTCGCATCTTCTTCCGAAAAGTTTGCCACTGACGACTTGATCGCCATTTTTTGATTCATGGTCGATTAATTCGGATACACTCGAGTTTGGATGTAAGCCTCGCCGGCGATCTCGGTCTTCTCCATCGCCCCATCCCGATCCATTTTTCTCGTTTGAATATCGACTAAGGCCCCGTTTCCAATCGTCACGCTGCTCCTCTTCAATGATCTCTCAGAGGCACATATCTTCTCCACAAGTAAGCTGGGTTGGTGTCCCTCATTTGCTTTGGAAAGGTGTGCCTTAGGAAAATATTTGAATTTTAGTACTTGGGGGGTAAGGATTGGGGGTTATTTAGGATCCTCCAATATTGTTTAGCAATCATTGCTAAATTAAAACAACGAAATTCTCTCAATCCTCATCCTCCTCTTCTCTTGGCTCAGTCATTTTACTCCAACTTTGATGACATTTACGCTCCCTTTTTCGTATCCCCACCAAAATCTAGCGACAACTTTTTCAATCTCCTCACATACCGAATTTGGTAACAAGAAGCATGTCATTATGTACGTTGGTATAGCTTGTATGACCGATTTAATGAGGACTTCCTTACCCGCCCATGATAATGATTTTTCCTTCCACGATTTCATTTCTTTGATAACCTTTTCGATGGTATTCGAAATATGGCCTTCTTCGATCTTCCAAAAGAATAGGGAGACCCAAGTACTTTTCATGATTCTCCACCTCACGGACCCGATAGATTTTTGATACTTTGAAATGTCTCGGTCGGTACATTTACGCTTGCGGATAGCTCGGACTTCTCCAGATTGATTTTTGCCCGGATGCATTTTCGTATATCCGAATAATTTCGCAATCTTTTCACCTTCGGTATTGTTGCTCGGAAAAAAGAGTAGGCTATTATCTGCGAAAATTAAATGAGATATCGTTGGTGCACGCCTGCATGATTTGAAAACCGTGTATATCGCCCCCTGCCTCTGCTGCTTGAGTAATGATGAGAATCATACGCACACAATAAGAATAAATATGGGGATAATGGGTCGCCTTGAAGGCCCCTCTGCGGCAAAAATGTGTCGATCTTACGCCCGTTAAATAAGATCGAATATGATACAATACTTATGCACTTCCATATAAGATTTATAAACTTATTTGAGAACCCCATTTTATCCATGATTGCTTTAAGAAAAGACCACTCTACTGTCATAAGCCTTACTCATATCTAGCTTTAATCTTTAAGAAACCTTTACGCCTTTTTTGCGTTTTTCATGGAATGGAAAATTTCATAAAGTTGTCATGGCATTATCGATGTCAGTCTTCCGGGACAAAGCGCTTTGGTATGGGAAATGATATTCGGGAGAATCGTCTTAAGCTTTATTTGCAATGGTTTTACAAATTATGCGCATGATGACATTAGACAAACTGATTGACCGGTAGTCCTTAGGTTGTTCGGGATTTTTAGTTTTGGAATCGAACAATGTGTGTGTGATTTATGTAAGATGGGTCTTGTTCATTATTGAGAATATTTAAAAAAGTATGTAAGACCTCATTCTTTGTAATGTGCCAAAATTTTTGAAAGAAGAAAGGGGCATCGTCTGGTCGTAAGTCTTTAGAGGGGTGTATTTGGTTGAGTGCCTTTGCGACTTGATCGCGAATATGGTTGCATAATGAGATCATTCATTTCGTCGATTACCTTAGTCTCGCGGCTTGAGGCGTTGTGTACTTGGCTCTCGGGCAACATGAGAGGAGAACATGTCTTTGAAGAAATGTACGGTCATCCGATATCTTTGTGTGATCCTCTAGCCATTTGTCCATTTGGCCCCATGAGTCGTTTGTATATTATTTCTATTATCTTGGTTGTAGCCTTTGTGTGGAAGAAACGTGTATTTCGATCGCCTTCCTTCGGCCCGTAGTATGCGAGCGTTGCATCCACCAAATTTCATCCACTTATACATTTCATTAAGCTAGTAGTCTCAGGGCCTTGTTTTCTTCCATCGTATTTGGGTTTGGTGTTTTACCTTGAATTTGTTGGAGTGCGAAAGAACTTCTTTAATTTGTCTCCCAATATCACCAAATTCTTCCTTTCCCCACATATTCATCAACTCCCGCACTTGATTGCTTTATCATTAAAATTTAGTTCGTTGTTCCTTTCGACCAAGAATCTTCGACAATTTTTGCGCACTCAGGGTGTTGGAGCCAAATACGTTCAAAGCGATAGAATTTGTCCCTTCGTTTGCTCGGTTGTGCGGTTTCGAGTGGGTTTGAGTCAAATTCGTTACCACGGGGTGTGATCCGAATTTATTACGATAAGGTGTGTCACTTGGTAGAATGGGAATAAATTCGTCCAAGCTTCATTGGCTAGGGATCGATCCAGTCTCTCTTGAATGTTATTCTTGCCTGCTTTGCATATTAGTCCACGTGAATCTGTTTCCCGAACATCCCAAATCCGACAAGTCACAAAAATCAATTGCCTTTGAAATTCTTCCATCGTCTTATCCATTCTGAATCTACCTCCCTTCTTCTCGTAAGACCACATAATTTCATTGAAGTCCCCTATACATATCCATGGTATACCGTTGGTCGGTTTGATTTGGCGCATTAGATTGTTTGTTCGCCACTTTTGTGTGTTATCCGCCCGGTAGTAAATCCCGAGAGAAAATCCACGATTGTTGTGTCGACTTGGAGTTCACCCCGCCCGAAATATGGTTGTTCGAAAAGGATGGTAAATCTACTGCTTACGAATTCCACAGAAGAAAATACCGCCGCTTCTACCGTTACAATCCACGAAACAACTGCATAACCCATTTGATATCTATTCAATTTTACTACGTAATGCGGCCTCCATTTTGGTCTCTATAATGAATATGATATCGGGTTTTACAGATTGTAGGAACTTCTTTATCGATCGAATCGGTCGTCGCTTGGTTCCCAAGCCCGCGACGATTCAACTCAAGATTCTCAATTCTCGTGGTTGTCGGCGGGCGCCTCCGCCTTGGGAACAAAGTTGTCAATAGCAACATCTTTCTTGAGCAATCTCTTTTTCGATCTCTTTTTTCTTCTTCAATAGTGACATACCATCACCATTTCTTTTTTTTCTTTTGTTTCGTTATCTTGATGATTTGGTTATTCGTCTCGGTCTTGTTTTTAAGCGATTTTGATGGTTCTTTGGGCGTTTGTCTTATTCGAAGTCCGGAGGAGGGTTGGGTTATCAAAGGAGTTGGGTATAACTCATATGGTGTGTTTAGGTTTGTGTATGGCTCGAGGAGTATGGGATTATACGTGGTGGTGTGGTGAGGAAATGATGATATGTAGCTCGTAAGGGTTTGGTATGTGTTGTGCGTAGGTGTTGGGGTCAACGGATTGGGTTACTCTTTGGAAGCTTGTTGGTGTGTTTGTAATTGGTTTGGTTGTGTTTTAGTGGGGCGGGGACGTGGGTTTGGTATGTCTTGGGCTTGGCTTGGGGGGTTGTGTGTTTAGGGAGGTGCGTAGTGGTATCACGGGTGTGGGAAATATTCGCCCTACTTGGCTCCATCGCTATCTGGTCAGTGCGTGCTTTCTTTTAGTATTTTGGTGAAAACTATTTTTTTCGAGATGTGCGACTACCGTTTCTATCGCTTGGTTTTGTGCGAGGTTGGTGGCGGGGCGAAGAGAGTGGATCCTTCGAAAAGTGGGTAAATAGATTTCTCCTCATGGCGAGTGCCTCTTTTGGTTTTGGTGCTTCAGAGTGACATGGGCATGCTTCATTGGTGATGCTTTTATCCGATCTCCAAATGGCGGTTTATCCTCCTCGATGTTTTGAAGTTGTCATCCTCGTTAGCAATCTCACACTCCTTTTGAGGTGTCCAAGTAAGCCACAGGCAAAACAAAATATAGGTAGCCTCTCATATTTGATAGAGATCCACATAACTGTTCCATTGGAAAGCGGTTATCTTAGTTCCACGTCTTAACGGTTTCTTGGTTCGAGTACCCTAACCCGGACACTTACTGCTCAATCCTTCTCCAGTTGATGTATCCCACTCTATGAATTTGCCGATCCGGTTGCCTATCGCGCGGTATGTTGCCTCGTTACGCTATTAATGGGAGGTCGTGAGTCGCACCCAGAATGGAGTACTATCGAAGTTGACTGCGGATGGTTGTATATTTCCCTCTATGCGCTGCAGCATCAATAGGTGTTTATCAAAATGCCAGGGTTCCATAGACAAGATACAATCGATATCCTTGTGGTGATTGAACTGGAAAGAAAATAGGTTGGTTTCAATTTCCCTGGCTGTCATGCCTTTAACTGGCTTCCATATCTTTTTCATTGTGTCCAGGAGTGCAAACGCGTTAAAGGATTTGGTTGTCCATAGTTTACCGACTAAGCACAATGACTGTTGTTTTGCATCTTTATCTGGTATACTCTGTTGTATTTCTATTGGTTCCTCTTCGTATTCCTGCCCTTCTGTTGCCATAGCCAAGTACAAGACGACACGAGATGCTGCACTAGATACTCCGACTCATGACAGATCTACTATGCTCCCTTATTCGATTTCTAAAGCAGGGGCAAAGACACTCAAATCTATGACAAATAAGAGACAAGGGACAAAAGACGAGAGAAGACACAGGGGATAAGAAAAAACTAGAGAACTGGTGAGGGTGAAAGGGGTGAAGACCAAAAGAACCTACGAAAACAAGGCTGGAAAGAAAGCTAACTAAGGGCTAAACAAGAGAAAACTAGACACTAAAAGATAAAAGGGGCCAGATACAAACCTTAAGGAGACCAGATTCTCAGGTGGGAGGAATATTGATGAAGAAAGTGACACTAGCTAGAATACAACCTAAAGGACAGGACCCTTCCCTGAAGAGACGGCGACATCCTCTGTTGGATACGAAACGCTACAAGAAAGGGACGAAAGTTTTTGGGAGGAAAGTGTATTTAATTCATTAAGGATTGGTAAATACTTACTAACAGGGAGGAAAGTGTACTTAACCCATTAATAATAATATATTAAACTTTATTATTTTAGTAATGTAGCCTGTAATTTTTTGGGGTCCGTATATCGTGTAATCGAACAGAATCGAGCCGCGTTTTTGAATGTTTGAGTTTGACTCGTTTATTATCGAGTCGAACACGAACATGAATTTATCGAACATATTGATGGCTCACGAAATTTTTTCGAGCTTAATCGAGCCTAAACAAACTTAGTAAATATTAATTATAAGTTAAATGATTCTTCAATTTATTACAAAAATAAAATTATATGTATCTAAAATGCATAATATAGTTACTAAAACCTGTAATTTTATTCAAACAAATAAGTTTATTGAAATGTTTTAATATTATCATAAGAAAAAATATGAAAAATTAAAATTAAAGTTAAATTATTAGTTTAATTTATACTACTATCGAGCCTACTCACGAGCTAACAAACCGAATATCTCTAAGTTTGAGTTTGATTCGTTTATTTTAACGAGCTTCATTAAACGAACTCGAACGAACTTTTATCGAATCGAGCTCCGAATAGCTCACGAGCGGCTTAGTTCAATTTGCTCCGTAAGTGTAACACAGTCATATAACGTACTAGTTTTATATATTTAAATCTCCTCTTATGTTAATTAATTTTAGTTGGAAAGAAACTGCGAGGAATGTGGTTAAAATCATAGAGAGATCTATTTGCCAGCTGTTGAAGAAAGCTTTTAATTTGTACTATTCAATTATCTTTCCGTAAGAATGTACTGTACTGAAAAGGAAATCTGGTAGTCGGAATATTATCATCCCAATATTCCATGACCAACCATATATCTCATTAATAATCTGATAAAAATAAAAAATAAAACACCCTAGTTTAATTTATTGAATAGGTCCATATTTGACCTAATTAATACCTGCCATTTCCAACGCATACAACCTAGCAATTAACTGGATCACTTCCTGCTAATTTATTTGGGTTAAATTAAACAATAAAAAATAAAAAGTGTACAATCCTAAATATTAATTTGATTTAATTTACATACATAGGCAAGGAATCGAATATAATTACGCTCGTACGTGTCTGCATAAATACAAATTCAGATGCAAATTATGTATTGTAGCATAAGGAGAGGGGGAATTAAAGAAATGTAAAAGCAACAAAATAACTAGAACAAAGTAAAATAACCAAGTATTTAAAAAAAATATATTTTAGTTAATATTTATATGAATTTTTTTATATATTTTTTGTCAGGCCAACCGCAATTTCGTGTACCGATCCACCTCGTTATTTTTTCACATTGAAAGAAAGCTGATAAAAAAGAACATAAATGTAAAAAACCATCCTTCGATCATGAACAGTTCCTTGTAATGACAGATATATAAACTTAAGCAAACACAAATTTACCAAAATAAGAAATAGTAAAAAATGAATGAAATAATTGTAGGCCATTTCCCTATACATGTATTTCCATTTTTTCTCATCCTTTTTCATCTATCCAACAACAATTCTTTTTGATGTTGATATAGAGAGATAAAAGATTACCGAAAAAAATTGATAAGTAAACAGAAGAACTCAGAACTAATAAACTAGTGTAATGACCCTTTCTCTCATCAATTTCCCACTTATTGTTCTTGGCAACAATTTGGACCAAAACCCTCCACCTTTCTCATTCTCTTTCACTAATTTTCGCCTTCGGGGGATGAAAGCCGTCATTGACCTACGACGACGGTTATTGTAGCGCACAACGGGAGACGAATAATTAGATGAAGCATTGGAAGAAGACAAAGAAGAAAGATGAGAAACTGAAGAAGAAGATGATGATGATGTTGGAGGAGGTGATGATGAATTAGGATATTTGGACATTATTAATTGTGATAGTTTTTCATTAAGACAGATTGAGCAAACACCAGGGGACTGCTTGTGTTTCGGGTGCTTTTTGCACCTAATTGTACTACTATTCGCCTTCCTCGATGATTTTTTCTGAATGTACTTTCTCATCACCTTTCGCTTCCAAGATTCCATCTCTTTGTTTGTGTGTGTAGTGGTGTTAATTTGTGTGTACATATATATATATATAGAGAGAGAGAGAGAGGGGGGTAAATTTGATTATGTTTGCATGGGGAATTTCCATGACGTTTCATGTTTGGTTCAAGGGTGCTTCACGAGATCATGGCTTATTATTATCATTAATTTATTTTTTCACGGTTTTTGTGAGTGGTTGAAAAGTCTATTTGTTGCCTTTGTTGGGGCAATCGTACGGTTGGATGTGTGTCTAAACTGTAAAGTGGAAGAGATGTTTATATTATATTAATTAATTATTACATATACTATTTGAAAACTTTATGTGAAGACTGGATGGACTTCTAATTTCTTGTGCGCGCTGGCGGCGTCGAAGTCTTGCACCGCAATTTTTTTTATAATCCAAAAAGGATTACCTAATCCACGTTTAAAGGAATAAACGTAAGAGTATACCAATTATTTAATCAATGTAAATTAGGTTATTTTTTTTTAACGGCTACCATCTCCCCTATCGATCTTTAAATAGGAAAGGAGTTATGCAAGAATCTATATATTAAATAGGTATAATTACAAAAACTCTGCCTGAGGTTCGAGCTAATTAACTAAAAATCCAGAGACGAAGTTTCAAAATAATTACAAACTATCCATGAGATTTGATTTTGCCCTATTTTAAGGGTATATCTGTATTATATTCTATAAATGTAAAAGGAAACTTTTACAATAGAATATATTGTGCTTTTAGTTTTAATGTTACCGATTTAATTACATGAATTTTATTTGAACAGATTATAAGCAAGCTAAGGACCCCTTTTCCCAATAGTTAATTTTTTTAAATACAAAATCATGAAGTCAAGTCAACGTATACAATATTTCTTGAACAATACAATTTGAATGCAATTTTTCCATGTGAGCTCACTTTCACACGATCTCGTGCACCGACATTTACATACTTTGAAAAGTGGGGAAGTTTAAGACATGATGATATACACGTCATTCATTTAATATCAGGATTTTATAAATAACCCAAAAAGACAAAGGAAAGTAGGAAAACGAATATATTGTCGTGAGTTGTAATTGGGCAACAACCAACCACAACGATTTATTTCCCAACCTAAAATACAACAACGTATCTCTTTTCGGTACACCCCAATATTTGTCCCTTTTCATTGAGTAGAATATTTGTCTCTTTTCCGAATTAAAAGGAATGATAAAGTATATTATAGTATGCTATTAAAATAAATATTTACTCAAAATATTTATTGATGGAGAGCGAAAACTCAAAAGCTCTTATTCTAGAACATCAACGTGAGTTTTTGTTTATTAAGTGCTTATAAAGGTAGTGTTTCCTTGGAAAAATTTATGACATTTTTTCATTTATATTTTTCTTCTTCTAAACTATGTTTGGTTGGGAGTGTAACCTTAATAAATTGAAACATCAAATGAAATACCAAAAGAAAAATAAAACCCATATCCATATGTATAATACTTGTCTATACTAAATGACACTCCTCCCTATTCAAAATAAATATCGACATTTTGGCACATAAAAAATTCTTTAGAATAAGTGACATTTTGACATTTTCGAGGCTTGTGAGATAAGTATTTTTCTCAAATTACCCTTAAATGTTTTATTTTCCAACTAACGCTAATGCCTAAACTTGTTTTGTTAATCCAAAGCAACATTTATGATTAAGGGCATATTGGTTATTTTAATATTTTAGTACATCATTTAATATGTGCCTTTTTCTTCCATAAAATATCACTTATTTTGAATAGAAGAGAATTAAATATATGACATGTTAATAAAATATATACTTAATAGATATTGTGATATTATTATCCAATTTAAAAGATGTTAAATTTTTGTCTTTTGCATTCATAAGTAACTAGCCTTTTGACCCGTGCGGTGCACGTAGAGCTGTCAAAAAGGGCTAGGTCTGTTGGGTTGGCCCGCCCCACCCCGCTTAAGGTAGGGGGAGGATTAAGTGTTTAGTGGCCCACCTCTTGATGGGATAGCCCACCTTGGGCCCGGGGATTGGCGGGGCGGGCTAGCCCGCAAGAAACAAAAAATAGGAAAAAAAGAAGAAAGAATAAGATGAAATAGAAGGAAAAAAATAGTATAATTGATATTGTATATTTTTATCTCTTATAAAAGTCTATGTGACATTTTTATAAAATATGTATTTGTCATCCATTAATATATTTAATTCATTAAAATTAATAATATGCAAAAAAAATATTTTGTTTATTTTTTTTATTTTTGGGTGGAGCCCGCCTAGCCATGACGGGTTGGGTTGGGCCAAGATATTTACGCCTGCCACAAT
Source organism: Rehmannia glutinosa (assembly GCA_016081115.2). NCBI lineage: Eukaryota > Viridiplantae > Streptophyta > Magnoliopsida > Lamiales > Orobanchaceae > Rehmannia > Rehmannia glutinosa. The sequence continues at coordinate 288,816 of JABTTQ020003109.1, forward strand.
GGCGGGCAGCCCACCCACCTCGCTGGCGGGCTTGTTCGGCCCGCATGATCGCCCACGTTGCCGACCCATTTTGACAACTCACAGGTGCACGTGGTATAAATCTGTGTGGTCTTCTTTTTGCCTTTGTGACATTTCTATTTTCCTAATAGTTCTATGATTTCTATCTCATGCATTGTAAATTTGTAATAATTAGCAATATGTGGCAAATATTATCTAATATTTTTTTCGGTGAAGTGTAAAAAAAAGAAAATATTGAGAATAATGAAAAAATACATTCAAAACTATGTATTTGTGTTCGATTTTGGAAAACATGTTTTTAATAAAATCGCACAAGGCGCGACTTCTTCGTACATTTCGTTTTAGTTATGTTTAGATTCTTAATATATAAGTCTGAAAATTGTTGCCATACTTTATAAATTTGGATGCAAAATTAGTTTAAAAGTTGTTCGTATGTGTAATTTGAGGGCATAGAGTTTTGCAAAGTACGTCGAGCAATAAATTAAAAATTAACACATGTATATGAGAACTAAGTACAATAATTTTATTTATTCAAGTTGTTAAGTCAATTTTTAATTTTTTAAAATTTTATTGTGGGGATTTGTATTGTACTATTTGAGTTTTCAAATTATTTTGTTCTATTCAAGTTTTCATATTTGGTATGTTTCAAATCGTATAGTGTGTAAACTGTATATTTCTAAAAGTAATTTTTAGTGATCAAAAAGTTTAAAATTTCAATTGATAACTAAAATATAAATATAGTTAATTTGATTATAAATCATTCGACTAAACTATAGAAAACAATTGTTACAAACTATGATAAAATCTCTTTAAAAACAAATATTTGGTTAATAACAAATTTTGTGAGTATGAATTGAATCTATTTATAAAGCATGTTTATCTATAAGAAAGTAAACGATTGAAAAAATTCTTAACTGCGCAATGTTTTTAAGTATTTAATACATTGTATTTTCAATTCAATCAATAAAAATCATTTTGAATTCCAATACTTTTTAGGGTTTAGAAAGTTGAACAATTTTTATAGCTATTAAAGGGATCAAACAAAACACATGTTTTGTATTTATCAACATAATTTTAGGGGAAAGTGAAATATTTCAAAAAATTAAAACATATTATATATATATATATATATATATATATATATATATATATATATATATATACGCGCACACACACACATATATATATCACAAATAATGAGATAGAAAAATTTATATTGGTCTAATTGTACAACTTTGAAAGTTGGATATCAAAATATGTTGACAAATATGAATAATTATTTCTATTAAAATGAAAAATACGTTAATATAAAAAATAATTTTCTCTCTCTCTGTAAAAAGCTATTATGAATATAATTTCATATTAAATAAAAATTTAATTTCTTCTTACATAAATATATGTAAATAATGCTATGTATGGTTGTATGTAATATACATAATATTTGGATACGCATTTTGATATATTTTATTTAATTAAAATAAGTATTTTTTACTTAAATTTAATCAACTTAAATATAATTCCATATAGTTATGAAGATATGAGTTAGGCCAACATAATAACTATACATATATCATAAAGAACCAAATATTTCAATATACAAATTAATATCTAATAGCTCGAATGCATAATTTTATAAGTCAATTACAAAATAATGATAAATATATCTTAATATTTTTTATTTGTTATATTTATTTTTTATTGTATATATACAATATTGGTATCAACTTAAGATCGTAATAAGATGTTTAATTAGATATATTATACGTAAAAAATGGATCAAAAATAAAAAAAAAAGTTATTAAGTTTAAATAAAAGAAAAAATATAATAATTAATACAATACAAATTTAGATCTGAAAAGTTTATTTTAAATAATTCTAATTTTTATATAGTTTTAAAAAGTGACTTATGTAAAGAAAGTTGACTCAAAAATATAATTAAAACTCAAACAATTACTATTTCCTATTTTTCAATATAATTTTATAACTTTTTTCAGTAGTGTGATTTATGCGGGAAAATATTCAGGTTACTATTCCTAAAATAATCTCTCTTTATATATATAGATTACATAAAAATTAAAAATCGCAGAACAAAAATAAAAAAATTGCAGAACCAATAAACTCTTGTGACTAAGTAGTAGTTGAGTAATCACCAAACAAATAATTTTCCATATAAAGATTAATTAACTCATCTCATCCTAAAATAACATAATGTATCTAATGTTTGGTGGAGTAGTTATGCTGTCCAACTACAATTTTTGTTGTTTATGTTCGCATTTAGTGTGCAGGAAATAAATGGCAATGAAATCGGTTCTCCCATTAATTGATAATTTAGGTACCGGAACAAATTTCCTGTTCAAATCGGTGTTCCGCTTTCTTTTCTATTAATCCAGTTGAACGACACATATCAATAAAAGAAACATGAGTTGTTGATTGTAAAATATTTATATGCGTCGTGCATCCATATAAATAGGATAGGAAGTGGGACACCAATTTAGAATACGGAATCTAAACCCTTTAGCCTTTAGGTACTGCCCAAGAAGTAAGTTTTAATACTTTAAAATTTTCTCGAGGTTTAAATTCGAGTCCTATATATTATTTGTATGCTTTTAACTAATAGTTCATGATGTATTAGTGGTAATTATTAAAGTGGATTATTATTGATTACTGATGACTTCTTGATGATTTATAATTCTCGTATAATAATGTATGTAATCGTTTAATTCAAAAGGAAATAGAAAATAGTGGTTCTTATTTACTTTTTTTTTGTTTAGTTCCTTTACTGATTTATGATCTTGATCCTTCCTTTAACATTGTTCCGAGATTGATTCATTTGAAAAAGAATGAATACAATTAATTAACTACAGATGGTAAAGATCTGGCAAAATCATCAAATGGTTGATATTTCAGAATTTAATGACAAAATTAGACAATATGAGTAATTCCATTCATCACATCAAATAGAAATTATGTGACGCTTCATTTGTATTGACGGTTTTGAGCTAAGAATTTCAAATCTATAATAACAAATTATAATTCTATTGAAGGTGTTTGGATGAAGTCATTCCATTATGGATTTCAAATCATTGGAATCTATTTTTATAGTCATTAATTTTGAAGGATTTCAAATCCATTAATTTAAATAGAGTATTATATCCCCAAATCGATATCATCTCGTCCAAATGTTAACCGGAATAGTTTTTAAGTGAGAGGTCTTGTTAGGTCTTGAGAGATTATTGCTTTAAAATATGCACCCTGAATTGCACTCACAGATAAAGCAGTTGTTTCATTTGGCAACTGCTCACCATATTTCGTTTCTTACCTAACACGGATGGGTTTTCCAGTCATGTCGGTGCCTTATTGAATTTATACATTCTATTGTCATTAATCATTCATCTTATTGGTTGAATCCATATTTAGTCATGTCGGTGCATTATGAATTTATATGTTTTATTGCCATTAAAAAAAATAGGAAAATGGGAAAAATGTCTTCAATTATCTTTCATTTTTCTTCCTTGTATTCATTTGTGAATCTTGTAAAATATCAATCTTGGCCATTTGTTTCCAATTTCTTAAAATTTTGTATTTTTTTATGCTCCGTCATAAACTTTAACTTCAAGTTTTATATTATTCTCTTGTGTCTATATTTGTCCCTTTTGGTATATTGATCTAATTATATTTTATTATTTATTTTAGGATATTAAGACATGATTGAATTAATACAATGACTTAATCAATATTGCTAGCTACTTATTAATTTATAGTTTTATTTTTAAATTTGATGTATTATTTTTTTTTTTATATGTGGTAATGGACAAATTGACCACCTATGATTTGTAAAAATAAAAAATAGTCATATTGTTTGAAAACATGTTTTTTAGTCATTTTGACATAGTCATACCCTTCTTGTATTCTCTGATGAGGTACTTGGTCATATTTCAAAAAAATTGATGTGGTACATTTTTTGGTACCGAGTCATGGACCGGTCCCTAGAAATGAAAAAAACACAAAATGGACATTTGAACTCAAAAATAGCTTAAAAAATATATATATTTTTTAATAAATTTGGAGTAATGGTTGCAGGGGAGGGGATAAATTTAAAAGAAACTGAAAGATACATGATTTGAATTCTGGTTAACACCCTTACAAAGGATAAGCGATACCACGTGAGCTATAAGCTCGTGGTAATAGCTAAAAAGACATGGTTAAAACTATCTTTATTATGGAGAAGTAGCCGAAAATTCGACAGATTTTTTAATTTTATATTAATATTAATTGGGGCCAGCTCAAATTTATTGTTGATGACCGTTGATCGATGTGACTCATGATTGATAAATGAGAGTGAACGACTAGTCTATTTCTTGAAAAAAATGCAAGCATTACTATGTTGAGATAAAAAAAAATTCCTTTAGGGAAAATTCTACAAAACTCTTTCACAGGCAATCAGAGCACTAGAAGCTAAGGAATGTGGTTTCAAACAAGTCAAGGCTACATGCTACTGTTGTATATATTTCTCGAATAGTGGGTAATGGAGAATACTTATGAAAACGAAAATCAAATTTTGTATAGGCTAGACACATCTTAAAGATATTTTCTTTAAGGTATTAATTCCTCCCACTATGGTGTAAATAGTTCTCAAGGAATTAACCTCCAGGATACAATGCCTATTTCACAAAAATTCCAAGATTACACTTCTTAGAATTTTTCAGGAGTATAAATCACAAGATGTCGTTAAAATAACAATAGTAAAAAGTAGGAAATAAATAAATCTCGTATAAATTTATGGAATAGTTTTTCTATCTCTTTTTCATCACTTTTGATCATATTTCATCCATCCTTTTAGAAGTATTTATAGACTTTCAAAGGTTGCAATCAAAAGTTGCATCATTTCTCAAATAATGGAAGTTATAAATATTCCAAAGGTTGCATCTCTTCATTGCAATCCTTCCCAATGGATGTCTTCACATGAAAAGACACTTTTTCATCTCATAATATTTATTTTCCATATTATTTATTTCTTTCCTCCTTTCATATATTATATAAAATATAATATATAATATATGCATAAATAAATGCCTAGCTAAATGATCTTTATGACATGTGATGCAATAAATACAATACACTATATTATACAACAATCCCCCACTAATTTACATATAATATATATTAAAAATAAATACAACTTGTTTTACACAGTGAATACCCATAAAGTAGACGAGCCTTTAACTTTAACACTAGGAAAACACATTCTCACTACGTATGATTAATGCTCCTTTTTAATCTTGGCAGTACCATTGTAATGGGCCTTGTGCTGAATCCTGGTTTTCACAAGTACTCTAGGATTTTACCGAGTAATCCATAAGAAGCGGCCTCTCACTTCTCTACTTGTATAGGTAGGCTTATCAAGAATGTCCATAACTCATTCCACGATGCTATAAGTCTATTAAGGATTTTAAATCCAACCTACTCATGTTATGGTAAATAAAATGCATAGATCAGATATGAGACTTTCAAAATAGTGTCACCCCCACTATTTTTAAGTTATGCACTTGAAATGTATCCGAGTTTCCATTTCACCAATGCCTAATATTGAATTGCCGTTTTAACTCTCATTCATAAGGTGACAAATGTGTGACTTGTACCTTAAGATAGAGTTGGTTTCAATCAAGACATTATTATAATCGGTAAGAGTCTCATATCTCTCATGATCTTTGTGATCCTTTCACAAGATAAGGATTTTGTTAGTGGATCAACTAACATATTACTCATAGGGAGATACTCAAGTACAATCTTCCCTTTCTTAATCATATTTTTATATTATTATACCTCATAACAATATGTTGTTACGGATTAATATTCTCTTAATCTTTGTATTGTAAATCGCAGCTTGATTATCACACTACAAGATAGTGGGACCCTTTTTAGGATCTAAACACGGAATCGTTCAAAGGAATCTTCTGAACCATACAATGTCTTTGCTAGCGGTTGATATTGATATATATTCAGATTCCATAGAGGATAATGCAACACAAGTTTGCCTCTTTTAAGCCCAAGCAACTATGGCACCACCAATAGTGAACAACCCATTCACTACTACAAAAATGCAGATAGACATCGGTTTTAGCCCGATGTTTATTAGTATACCAACCGATGTGAATGCCCCTGATGTTAAAAGGGGGGCCTTTAGTCATCGGTTATGCACTGATGTTGTAACATAAAGACATCGTTGTAAAACTGATGTCTATTCTTAAACATGCTGCTGTCTAAGCTCCTGATGTCATCGGATTATAATCGATGTTTATGCCATAAACAACATCGGTTCCTCAACGCGGTTTCTAACCGCTGTCTAAGCCCCTGATGTCAAAAAAGTTCGGACTTTTGACATCGGATATTAACCGATGTTTATTCCGTAAACAACATCGGTTTCCCAATGCGGTTTCTAACCGCTGTCTAAGCCCCTGATGTTAAATATGGGGTCTTTTGCCATCGTTTAAACCCCGCTGTCATATCCATAAACATCGATATCCTTATCAATAAAACCGATGTCGAATATATTAAAAACCGATGTCGAATATATTAATAACCGATGTCTAATATGTTAAAAACCGATGTCGAATATGTTAAAAACCGATGTCTAATATGTTAAAAACCGATGTATAATATGTTAAAAACCGATGTCTAATATGTTAAAAACCGATGTCTTTGAGTTAAATAACATCATATTTGTTTTAATTAAAAGAACTAGTTTTTCAAATATAATACAACTAAAATAAATAGTAACAGAAAAATATCTAATATAGGCAGTAAAATTAACCCAAAATTATCCAACACAAAGTTCAACATATATTCAAATTCTACCAATTACCAAAAGTATATACAAAGTAAAATATTCAACTAAGCCCATCCAAAATCCAAAATAAATCTACCGAGAAGCAACCAGTAAAAAAGTATATACAAAGTAAAATATTCAACTAAAAAGCCTCCAGAATCCAAAATAAATCAACATTGCTGTTCTCGGTCAAGCTTTCAAAACAAATCTTGTCCACAACCTGAATGCATTATCCTGTAATTATAAAGAATACAATTAACAGTATTAATAAAATATAGAGAAGACAAAGTATGAAGACTCGGACATCAAATGGAAGGAATTAGACTCCAAGTATCACTTTTCGTGCACAACTGATTTAATTTCAATAAATACAACAGATTTTATAATTACAAGCACATACCAAGAAATCACAGGAAGGTATAATTTCTGAATTATCTGTGTTCTATATTTTCCAACCAAATCTAGCAGTGCATGCCTGTTCTTCATTTTTGTATAATTGCCATTCATTTTTGGGATAATTACAAAAAGACTCTGAGGTTTGGGCTAATTACAAAAAAAAACCCAAGATTTTTGAAAAAACTACAATACCATAGTACTTCATACGTACACCACCACCTCTAGAATGTATATAATTACAAGTGTTAAATACAATGCATGTGCAACTTATCTAATGCTAATCCTAAAATATGGTACCAGTTAAAACTAAACCTTTAAACTACCCAAGTAACTTTCACAGCTCCAAAACAATTACATTTTATCAAGAAAAAACTTTGATATTTAACAAAGAATATGCAACAAGAACATTTGAAAAAATCACGTCTAAAAACTAGGATAATTAAACTAAAGGAAAATATCATATACTTGGTCACAAGTACTTAGCAGAATGGTTATTGCATCCTCTTTGCCATGAAGCTTTGGTTGGACATTTTCTAACCTAATGAAAACTTTATAGTTCAGGTAAGCACATAGACTTGTAACAAAATTATGACAAGCAGAACACACGGAAAGACATCAAGAAATTCACTATTATAGACAACAATAACACCATGGTGTGTAATCACATTCACAGAGTCAAAATATTATTGCTCCTAAACCCCACTCGTAAGGAAAGAAGCAAATTCCATTAATTGTTCATGAAGAAAATATAAAAATAGAGTGTATAACTTCTAGGTGTCTTAGAGAAGACCTTTTCTACTCAAACATGTGAGTTTGCACGCATTTCGCCCACTCTAAGCGCACTACATCAATTTCTGCTCGAGAGTACTCAACCTTTTTAAACTGTGAGCAAACACACATATTATGTTATAATTAGCAAAAACTGACTCTCCAAAACTAAAAATGTCTACAATATTACCATTGATAGTAGCGGAGCATGGTCAGATTTTATGAATTCATCAACTATCTCTTTCATGTACCGCAATATATAAAAACCACGCTGCTTATCATCGGGTTGAACTGGAGACTGTGTTAGAAACAAATGATTAATGACAAATCCAGAAACATTGAACAAGATATATATTAATCACAAAAACATACCTTTATGAGTTCCCAGATGGGTTGCTTTTTGCCTTTCTTTCCCTTCTTTGCATTGAATGTTTTTAATGCCCTTTATATATACATCACTAGTTGATTACTGATATATCATACAAAGTTAAGCAAATACCAATCTCAAGTTTCATCTTATGGACTTTCATATATATGAAAACAAAAATAAACTTGGAAAATGCATCAATGTCCATGCTCTTACAAGTTCACAGTATCCCTCCAGCTTTCTGAGCGAATTCGGGGACCAAGAGGATCCAATAGATAAACAATCTCCTTGTTAGGGTCGATCACAATCAATATCCAGTGATAACTAAACACAAACACATTATTAGTACATGATATGGTACAATTTTTGAAACATGCAACCAAAAGTGTAATTTGTGCATCTTACTTACCCTATATTACATGCCAAAACTACTTGGTCGGTGATGTGCCATTCAACCTATCTGCTAAAGCCTGTGCCCTTCGTTCCACTTGTCGTTGCATATAACTCTTATCTTCACTTGTTATTGGCATATACACTATCTTATATGGATGCAGAAATCTTATATACTTATCCACAAATTCTTCCTTCATTCTTTTATGCAAATGCCTATCATTTTTCAAAAGAACAAACCAAATTAATATAATAGATTAATAAAGTAGACATAATTTATAAAACCAATAGCCAAACTTTAATTAAATAGAAGGCTTACCATATGTACACAACTATACAATACCAAGAAATTGGCATCAATTCACAGAATTCGTTGATGTCCTTAAGGTCAAGACTGATTATGGAGTACTCATCATTCCCAAAGATATCATAATCAAAAGTTATAGGTATACTCTTTCCATCACGAAGAGCATCCTTACAACAACAATGGATCATGTATAACTCTTTTGGCATATTGGAAGAGACCACCCTAGTCGTTTTTTTTGGCCAACATTCTTCCTACCAGGTATCTGATAATTGTAAACGTACATATGTTACAAAAAATTGCACAACTAAAGAATTTTTGGAGACTTGATTACAAAAATATAAAATCACATTTACCTCATTGTGCACCTTAATTAAGTGTGAAGGCCAAGCCACATGGTTGCCTACAACATCACCAATACACTGACACGTCCTCGGTATTTGAACAGGCGAACGAGATACTTCATCAATTGCATGATCAATGGCAATGCACATGCAATGCTTCGGTAATGGTTCACCATCAAGAAAGTTGCCAGGTCCATCAACATGGATAATTGTACCATATGCAACAATGTTGTTGTTAGATTCCAATGTCAATGCAACTGCCGAGCCCTAAGCAACAAACACTCATGGAACAACATGTTATAAATGTTTCGAGGCATATTCAGATACAAGCAAAAAATAGTCACATAACATATATATAAGTATAAAAACAGAATTTTGTATATAATATATAGATATAATTGATGAATTTCTGCTTTTGATCGCCTCAAAGAGTGCAAACTTTGACAGTTTCAACCCGATGAGTCAATAATTGTGGCCAAAAAACTGCTACAAAATAATCAATCTGAACTCAAAGTTGTAAAATTTTTATGTGCAAAATGAAAAGACTATGCCCCATAGAAAAAATAATAAAAAAACCCTAAAATGAGTACAAGTGTCTGCTAGTAAGCATTCGGGAAAACAGAACAGATGAATACGTGTCTCCTTTGTGATATGACAAAATTCATTCTTCTCTCACTCATTCCAATTTCACTGACCAATTGCATGCTGTCAATTAACCATAATAGTATATCGACTTATGCATTGTACGTCATCATTTAAGTTCATAAAAAGACCTCTAAATAAACAAGCTAACATATACCTGTAAAGCCACATTTCTGTCAAGCAATTTCACATCACATCCATCAAACTCCTCATCTTCTTCCATTCCATCTTTATTGGTTGCACTTTGGAGTTTACCAGAACTACCTTTCTCTTCATGGTCAATGCCCCACTTTTTGTACACAAATGCTTCTAGACTTTGTAAACGTGCATTTTGATCTTTAATTTGTACATTTTGTTGTTCTATTTGTGCATTTTGCTCATCAATTTTTTTCTTCGCCTCCATCAACTCTTTATGTTGTTCACTTAACATACTAAGTTCACCATGCTTCTTCCCAGTAGCAACATTAAAATACATGGTAGGAGTGACATCCCGTCCTAAACCCCTCACACGTCCAACATGTTCTTGAGAATCAAGTGCTTTTGTAAGGATATCTTCTTTTGATCCTTCATTTTTTAGCTAGCCCTCCTTCTTCAGCTCTATATAACTATCCTGTCATACACCAAATATTTTAATAATTACAAAACCTAGGAATCACTGAATAAAGAATTTAAATGTACATAATTTACAAAAATAATGATTCTTCAAAATAAAGAAAGTAAAAAATATAAGTGTTTCTTACAATCTTTTCAACTATTTGCTTCAAATCGTCTCCTTCAATTTCCCCTTTTTTATTTGTCTATCCTTTCTTCCAAAGAATAGCTCTATTTATTTCATCATCATCACATAGTTCACTTTCCTGCAAGTAAGAAAAATATGTAAAGTTTGTACAATATGCATTAGTCCAACTCCTCAAGGAAAATATGTTTGAAAATGCAAGATAAAACTTTGATAATTTAACACATTAGCGCGAATTCTTAATGCACAGCTAAAAATATTAAATGAACACTTACTATATCAAGTTGCAATCTTGCATATCCTTCGCGGGCGAGTCGGTGGTGATATTTGTTTGCTTTACTTCTCTCTCTTTGGTCATTACTTAGTTTCTATAATTTTTAATACACAAAGCAAATTATGATCAAACAAACAGCATATCTCACTCCACTAAGAATGTATACTGATAAATTTATTCAAAAAAAGGCTAAATTTAGAAGCTTAACGTGAAGCTTTCAGACATACGGCTAATCACAAAAGCACTCCAATCCTCCTGTGAAATTTCATGATCATCAGGTGGATGTCTCAAGTTCTCTGGTTTATCTTTATTGGGCTTAATGAATTTCTTGGTGAGGTCGACTTTATATTGATGCCACTTTGTACTTGCTGAGGCCAAACACGACTTCTTCCATTTTTTGTCCACATTGAATGAGAACTGTATTAATGCAAAAAATAAAAACATGGAGATGCCATAATTCGATCAATAATAGGATTCTTCGCTAGAGATCCGTTGAAGTTATATGATAAAAAAAAGAACAACATATCAAGTTTTACTTACATTAACAGATTCCCAAATCAACTCCTTAATATCTTTTGGCACCTGCTTCCATGTATTGTAAGTAATCTTAACGTTCTCCCGAGCGAGGACACCAATAAAACTTTGCATCTCAGCAGCTGTTTTTCCAATTGGTTGTACATGACTATTAAAGTTAATGTTCTTCTTCATTCCCTGAGTCCTTAAGATGGTAAGCCTATCCATCTTTGTACGACCTCTAGTCGATACTGTTGATTGGGTATCTTTAGATTCGATATCCATGTTGTCCCCATCAACCTCTTCAGAAGAAACTGATGTAATCTTGTCTTTGTCTTTATGTACACTATCACCCCGCTGAAATTTCTTGTTTTCTTTGACCTTTTCATTGACACCATGCCCACATTTTAACTTTTTAGGAACCGCCATGGAATCCAAAAACCTGTCTATGCAACCAAAGGTTTGAAATAATTAACACAAGTCCAAATTAAAAGAATAATTTATGCAAATTAGATTTTAAAATGTAAGAAGCATATAAATATTATCATAAGGCTGTAAAGTTATCTTGGCATTCTAAAAAAATGCTACTTTTAACATTAGACTAAAAGATATTTATGCTTATCTAGCTCAAAGAAATAAGCACATATATTTCATAGGCTGAATCCAAGTGATTATGTGTTCTACTGCTGGTGTTGGAATAGGTTGGTTAATGAGGGAATCTGTTTCCTTTAAAACAGGTGACTTTATGCCCACAAATATAGTGCAATAAAGAGATATACTAAATGTTGTTTCATTTGCTTCTATTTGTATATATACTGGGAGAATGATATATAGTATTTATTTTTGTAAAACTACTGGAGCTTTAATTATGTGCTATCTACACACTTATGCGAATAGGTGACCTTCAATGAGCTGTAACTAAGTTTTTAATAAATTTCATCTTTCAGTATTTACAAACTGCTACTGCGTTCAATCGCCATACTTCCCTATGAAATATCTAATTTTCAGATATATGACTTAATTTTTTGAATACTCTTTACTGGGCCAGGAAAATGTTACTTCGTATTTTTATGTGGATAAAGCAGAGGATCGCAACTTTTTTGTTTAATGTTTTGGGTCAGACATGGACGACAATAAATCTATGCGAATTTCTTTGAGAAGTAATATAACTAATATTGATTATAACTAAATTATCATCAATATTTTAGAATTAGTAGATTCACATAGGCAAAACAAAATAAGTTAACAATTATATAATCAACAACATAAGATTACCAGTATAAGAGAGCTACGAGTCAACCCAAATCCCATCACAATCAGAACGAATATATGGTGGTTCGTTTTCATCGATTTTGTCAAGATCCACTGATGGTATCCTTTTGGAATAACATTGATGTTGAATTATAGTATCTCCCAACTTATCACCATTCAAATATTCAAAATAATCTCTATTTGGAGTTGAAAGCACAATAGACCATGCGGGATCTTCAGGGTCTTCAACATAAAATACTTGATTTTCTTGATTACCCATGATGAATGAATCAGATTTGAATCCAATTCTATTAAGATTCACCAAGGTGAAACCAAGATCATCTTCTTTCATGCCCTTGTTATTCTCTACCCAATTACATTTAAACATTGGTAATCAAAAATTGGTATAATCGAGTTCCCATATTTCTTTTATTACTCCATAGAACACCATGTCTGATTCAATTGGGTTTTTATGCTTTGCACTAGCAATCTGCATTATCTTTGCAACCAAGCTTACTCCCGAGCTTTGAACAGAACGTACATTATCAAGCTCTTTCGTGTAATAAGTCACCCCATCAATCAAATAACTAGAATACTTCAACACTTGCTTGCGAGGACCATGAGCCAACTACTTTAACTTTGTTGATATAGGGTGTGAGGAACTCATAACCTATAATTCATAATAGATGTTAAAAATAATATTTTTTGAAATTCAAGATCTCCAAGTACACTAGAGCATATTAGTCATGGAACTTACATGATTGTGTAACCAGAAAATAAATGTTTGATTATGCTTCTCCAGTATCCACTTTTCCAAGTGAGCTTTCTGGGGATATGTTTCCTTCAGATGCTCCTTATGTTCACTTAAAGAAAAGGTTTTGAACTAATTAATCATTATATCTGAAATAATTATCAACAATAATTTTATGTGTTAGAGCAACTACCTAGCATAAGGTTCAACCTCTAATTATTTGTCAAGACATAAAGATGTGCTTGTTTCCACTCTTCATCAAGTAATACCACACTGAGCACTTGATAAAGGCTTAGTTAGGTTTATCTGCCGACGTGTTGATGGAATCCCAATTGTGTTCAAATTAGACAAGTAGCCTGAGCAAAATTCCACAGCCTCTTCAGCAATATAACATTCTGCCATACACCCTTCAGGCCGATTGCGATTTCGAACATAACATTTCAAGATTCTCATGTATCTTCAAATGGATACATCCATCTATAACAAACCGGTCCACATAATTTAACTTCTCGCACAAGATGAACGGTTAAGTGAACCATGACATCAAAAAAAGAAGGGGGAAAGTATTTTTCAAGTAAACATAATGTGGTCGCAATATCACTTTGTACATCATCCAACATTGTCGGATCTATCACTTTGTACATCATCCAACTTTGTCGTGATGGCATACCTGACATGTTTAGGTAAGACACCACAGATTGCCACTAGAAGTAGTTGTTGCATCAAGGTGTGACAATCATGCAACTTGAGACCGACAAGTTTTAACTCCTTCATTGATACAAGATTCTGAATATTGGATGAATAACCAGTGGGGACCTTTATTCCCGACAATGAATTACAAACTTTCTTTTTTTCATCCTTACTTAGTGTATAACATGCCGGAGGCAAGAAAGTTCTTTTCTTCCCAATTTGTGGTGCCAACTCAGTCCTCATATTCATCTCTACAAGATCTAATCTCGCCTCTACTCCATCCTTTATTTTTCCTGGGATATGGAGTAATATACCGACGAGGCTTTCACAAACATTTTTCTCAATGTGCATGACATCAAGAACATGTCGAATGTGTAGATCTTTCCAATACTCAAGTTAAAAAAAAATTGATTTTTTTCTTCCAATATGATTTTGGATCGATATTGCTTGATTGAAGCTTGTGACTCGACTTTCCCCAACAAATATTAATTCCATCAATCACTTCTAACACTTCGTGGCCACTTAAAGGTTTTGGCACGGGCTTAAATTCTTGTTTTCCATCAAATGCTTTTTTTGTTTTCTATAAGGATGGCTTGCATGTAAAAACCTCCTGTGGCCCTGGAATGAGATTTTTCTGCTGTGTGTCAACCTTGTTGAACATGTTTTTTCACCACAAATAGGACATGCATGATATCCTTTCACGCTGCATCCTGACATGTTTCCATATGCTGGAAAGTCATTAATCGTCCATAGTAGAACAACTTTAAGTAAGAAATTTTCTTGTCGGTGTGCATCATACGCTTGAACACCTGTTTCCCATAAGTACTTTAAGTCATCAACAAAAGGTGCCAAGTAAACATCAATGTCATTCCCGGGCTGTTTAGGACGAGAATTCAACAAAGTTAGCATCATAAATTTTCTCTTCATACACAACCACGGAGGAAGATTATATATAATCATCACCACTAGCCAACAACTATACGTAGAACTCATCAACTTATAGGGATTGATCCTGTCTGCTGATATGGCCAATCTAAGAATTCTTGGATCACGATTAAAATCTGGCCACTTATGATCCACAACTCTCTAGTAGGGTGCATCAGCTGGATGACGCAACTTACTATCACGAACTCTTTTGTCCACATGCCAAGTTAACTCTTTTGATATTTCTTTGCTTCGAAACATTCTCTGATATCTAGGTATAGGTGGAAAGTACCATAGGACCTTTGCTGAAATATTTTCATGTATCTTGTCATTCTTCCCCAACTTCCACCGTGACATCCCACAAGTAGGACAGTTGTGCATATTTTCATATTGCTTCCGGTATAAGATACAATCTTTGGGGCAAGCATCAATTTTCACATAATCCATCCCCAATGCACACAAACTTTTCTTTGCTTCATACAAAGATCAAGGACATTCGTTCTTATCTGGAAGAATGTCTTTAAACACACTAAGCAACTCAGTAAAACTTGAGTCACTCCAACCAAGTTTTGCCTTCAAGTTATATTATTTCACCACCGCGGATAATTTTGTATATTCGGTGCATTTGGGATATAAAGGTTTGTCAGCATCCTCAAATAATTTACTAAATTCGTTTGGATCATCTGCAAGTTCATGTACCATGTCTTCGAGTTCATCAACAACAAAATCTTTATCACCTTGCCCTACTTTAATATTTTCATTCATTGATCTCTCTAATCTTTCCCCATGCCAGATCCATGTATGATATGTTAGATCCATACCATTACGATACAAATGTGCCCTTATGATTTGAACATTTTTCTTCCGTAGATTACCACATTTTACACAAGGGCAATGTATTTTGTTGGGATGAACAACATTTTGCTTTGCAAATTGCAAGAAAGATTCTACTCCAACTTCATACTCATGTGATAACCTACTCTTAAACATCCACTCTTTGTCCATTTTAACAATGACTTAGAGCCTTCACAACAATTACAACAATAACACATTAAATATCGAAGAAGAATCAATCACATTAAATATTTAAGTGAGCAAAGAACAGATCTCTTTGGACATGCATGTCAATCATCTTAGAAGTGAGCAAAGAAACTCCATTCTTAGGAACACTTGACCTTAGTCTCAGCCCCACCCTCACCCCTTCACCCCTACCCAAAAAAATAAAAAGAAAGAAAGAGAAAAAGAGGAAGAAGAAAGAAAATCAACTTTTCCTTTAGAAGTGCAGAACTACATGATGATTTTCTGTGAAAATTGTGAATCACTCGTTTTATAACTTAGCATGTATAGAAGAGTAATTTCAGTTTCCTTCATTTCAGAAAATAATTTTTGCATATGAATATCCTAGTGTATTTACAAAGTCAAACATTTAATGTTCTCACATTATGTAGGTTTAATAAATGTCGATTGACTGTATACACATTAAAGTCGGTATTGACCGAACCGAACTTTCTAACACGGTTCGATTTTCGGTTTTCTATTTTGGTTTTCAATCTTTGCCTACACTAATCAAGAAGAGCAAATGACTAATGAAACACTATCAACTTGATGGTAAGCCCAACCATTACAAGTCACTATTTTAGTCGAGATAGATAAAAGCAAATATAAACAGTTACTTGTTGATTACCGTGAGATTGCAAAAATCTCCAAGTTCAAAACCATTACAACAAAATTACATCGGATTAATAACCCCCATATCATTAACAAAATCAGGAATATTATTCAATAAATAAATTTTATTATATCTGCAACTAATCATATTAAAAACTCCCAAATCAAAAGACAACATCCCTCATATAAAACCCCTAAATCAAAAGACAAAACCCCAAATTGGAAAGCCCTAAATCCAAACTAAAAAAATTATCATATCTGGAACTAATCACATGATACAACACAGTAATGGGCAAATTGATATTCTCCAATATTTAGGTTCAACCATAAAAATTTGCCAAAAAAAAAGACTAGCTAAATACCTGAAGGAAAAATCGGTGAGACTGGTGAAGTCGAGTGAGCACACCCAAAATTGATGTGCACCGGCTTCCCGAGAGAGAAAACGTTGCGAAGTAACGGGCGGCGACCAGAATTCTTTTGACGAGCGGCGTTTCTCACAAGTCACAGAATTCTTTTGACGAGCGGCGACGTTTCTCACAAGTCACAATTGCAGCACTTGGGTTAATAGTTCTAACTTCCAGTGCTATCAGGTTTAAAACTCTTTCACACGTTTTCTTTAAAATTTTATTTCTCTCTTTTTTGTTAATTTATTCTTTAAAGTTTATTTCTTTAAATTGTATTTTGTTTTTGTTTCACAAAAAAGGTTCATGGGTTTTCCACTTAAATTTTAAAAACAAAGTAAGAGTTTATAATATAATTGACTAATTTGTAAGACACACGATTTTGGGACTAGTGTCTAAAGAATCATCATCCACCTTGATAAATAGTAGAGGTGTCAATGGGTTGGGTTCGTGGGTTCGCGGGTTAGAATAAGCCAATTCGGGCCCGACATGTTTAATTATCTGTGTCAGAATCTTGAACTCGGACCCGACCTATTTATTTTACATGTAACCCGGACCTGACCCGTTTCACCCGTATAATAAAATTAATTTTATATAGATTTAATATTTTCAATTGAATAATATTTTTTTAAAATCAACCATTATGACACACTATTCAATTAATAAAAAATATCGCAATTCACAACATAAAAAATAATAAATAACATAATACCAATTATGTTTTTAGGACAACATACAAAAATACATGCAAAATAATAACAACATACATATTAAGGAGGTTTCAACATTTAAGTTTTAAGGACATGTATTATTTTTTGTTTTTTTCTTACAGTTAATTAATTAATTATTTTTTAAATGTACAAACGGTTAGACAGGTTAAATGGCCATAACATGCAGGTTGATCTACACCCGACCTGTTGCAATATTCGGGTTCAACCTGATATCGACCCGGACCCATAAAGCCTGGACTCATACCCATTAATACCGTGTTAGCTAGGTTCGTGTCAGGTTTGCATGTCGGGTCTGAAATTGACTCCTAATAAATAGACACCAACTATGGAGTCGGGGTCTAAAGAATTCGTGTCAAATTTTAAAAGGGTAAAATCTCACTTTATCCCAATATACTAGGGATGTCAATGGGGCGGGTAGTAAAGACCCAGACCCGACATGGAGCGGGATGACCCACATCGAGTTGCGGGGGGTGGGACGATCTGCTCTTCCTCGTTCTAAATTAAATTAAATACAAAAAAAACTATTTAGAATATATTTATAATTTACAAAAATTGTTAATATCAATTTACAAATGTTAGATATAATATAAGAATACATAAAAATTATATGATATATATATATATATGCAAGATATTTTAAAATACATTTAAAATAAAAATTCTAAGGGGCAGAAATGATACCCAAACCCATCCGCGCCGCTATGGGTTACGGGCCGACCCAAATGGCGAGGGGCGGGGTGGGTACACGCGGATTGGATCTAAATTGTCATATATAATATTTATATATACTCTCATTGAATATTAATATCACTTGATCTCCTTGTATTTTTTATTGCATCAATTTACCCCCGTGTACTCTCAATTTGTAATTTTCCGCTTTTACTCTCAATTTCTTACTATTAAATATATCTTTTTTAACCAATGACAAGTGGATAAAGTGATATTAAAGAAAAATATAGGATTTAACCATAGAAGCATAGACATCGGTTTGTAACTGAAGTCCAAAAAAGTGTTGTCAAATCTATTATAGACATCGGTTTACGTAAACCGATGCAAAAACCGATGTGTTTTTTATGATGTTTAAGGCCTTCGACTGCGGTGTTCTTAATAACCGATGTGTATTATCCAAAGACTTCACGGATTCGACATCGGTTTTGTGCAAAACCGATGTTAAATGCGCACGGCCCGTGCTGGTACCAGCACTTGAGGGTATTTCTTTCGGCACCCCGCACGGGCAGCCCGTGCGGTGCCCAGATTTTTGGGGTTGCAAGTTCGGCCCCTAGCACGGGCCGCTCGTGCCATAGGGCACGACCTGTGCTCTGTTCCGCTGAAACAAATTTAAGACGGGAAGATGGCCAATTTCTTCACAAAATCACTCCCTCTCTCGCGCGGACGAACACAAAACTGAAACCCTCTCCAAATTTTCGAAAACTCCCCTTAGATTTCACTTACATATTCACTTCCCACACTACCCACTCACAAATTACACTTTATACAAGCTTTGAAGCAAGGATTTGGGGTAGAAGGCACCTAAGGTTCAACTTCCAAATTTTTTCGAATTCTCGGGATTTAAGGTATGAATTGAACTTTTTATTTCGAATTTCTTGAGGATTATGGTTTAGGGTTGCTATATGATGCTTGTTTGATACTTTTGCCATGAATTTGATTGAAATTTTCTTTTGGGCATTTTATCGAACACCTTGTGGGTTGTTGAATTAGGATTATTTTGGTTGATTGCTTGATGAATTATACATGAGCTCGATTGTTTAGGGTATTAGTGACTAGGATTCTCTGCAATTATATTGTTGTTTGGGCTTGTAAGCTTAATTGTGAATTGAATTGTTGAGATGAGACACTATGCCTTACGTTAATTGTTGTATGTAATTCATTGTTTGTTTTACTTGGCACGTACGGATTCTCACAAGTGTTTTTCTAGGTACTCATTCGAACAAATGGCTGAACCACAGAACCAAAGAGGTCAGGGTGGACGTCAGAGGAGACCCGCTCGGGAGGTTGATCTAAATAGCCCCGTCGCTTATGGACTCACCTTCACAGAGAATGAATTAATGGAGTGATGGAACCAACTGATCACTCCTACTTTCACGCCCACACGCTACGCCGATGATGAGTATACCCGAGCTCTTGGGATACATGAGGAGATGTGGCATATGTTCGAACGAGTGGGATGGACCGCCCTCATGCTAGGGCGGTGGACAACATTTAAGACACTCGCGCTTGAGTTCTTAAGCACTATGCAGGTTACGGAGACGCGAGTAAGGAATGGACCTCAAAAAATCCATTTCAGATTAGGCAACGTTTGGAGGAACGTCCATCACCGAACTGAACCAGATTTTTGGGGTACCATCAGACGCCCCGTACCAGACCGCGCAAATTATAACTCGCATGAATTCTGGCGAATGTTGACTGAAACCCCAGAAATTGGCCTAATGCAATATGCGGCACGCACATCCAAGGCCTCGACACTCCGCAACCCCGTATTCCGTTACATCCAAAAAGTGACAGCCCATTCCGTGTTCGCCCGGCACAACAACGGGGGTATGCAAGCAAGGGAGCTATACCTACTTTGGTGTTATATGCTCACCCGCACCCCTTATAATATGGCGGTGTATTTTGTGGAACACGCCGTTTACATCTCTCAATAGGAAGTGGGGATAATATTAATTGGGGGAATGATGACCCCCATTGCTCACCATTTTGGGGTTGATATGCGTCGCATGGAGCCAATAGAGGGCAGCCGAAGCATCAACATGAGTGCCCTCCGCACCATGAAGATCATCAATGAAGAGGAGAATATCCTCTGTTTTCAACAAAAAGTCGGGTCTGCTTTCCTCCTCCCTAACCCACAGCTCACTGCTGTGGTGGACAATCAAAATAACTGGCTCCTGCACTCTGAGGCTTATATCAGGGTCATGGACAGCCTGACTGCACGAAAAAGGAAGAGGGTAGCAGGGTTACCCGATGAAGAAGATTTGGTGATGGAGGCGAGGGAGTACGATCGCCAAGAGAGGGGTTCCGAGCAGGGCTTCCCACATGAGCGGCCCGACATTCCAGAGAGCTCCCACCAAGGTGAGGAGCGTGGGGGACAATATGATCAGGATAGATTCTATGCTCTTGAGGAGAGCATGCGACAACATAGGGACGACTTCCTGATTTACCAGGATGAGTTTTCCGTGCTTTCCGCGCAGAGCAGGAACAAAGGCATCAGGCCCTGGAGCAAAGGTACCAAGCCCAGGACTTGTGGTACCAAGCCTAGGAGCAGCGGGAGTTGGAGATATTGCAGACGTTGCATCAGATTCAAAATTGGCATATCTCCTAGGGCCACTTTCTGCCGCCACCCCACAGTAATCCAGGTCCTATCCACACTTTTCTTTGAAATTCTGTCTTCTCTTATATACGCTATAATTTCATTCAAGTTTGGGGGGAGAGGTAGTATTTTGTTTTGAAGGGTGTGGCATTATTGCATTCATGTAGTTGCATTTAGAGCATGTAGTATGCATTGCATTAGTTGTTTTTTATTTTTAGCACGTTTATTATTTTAGCACGTTTATTGCTTTCCTAGTTGTAGGTCCCAAGGGGTGTGAGTAAGGTTTAGAAGGGGGGTTGAATAAACCTTACCAACTTTTCGAATTTAGTCCTTTTAAAATAGTTCAGAGTTAATTTCACAACTATGTCCTTGATGGACAGCTAAGTTAGTTAACCAGCAGAGTTAGCCACTCAACAGACTCGACTGAGTTGTTGATAGAATAACTCAGCTGTTTAGTCTACTACTTAACTTGGCTGTGATTAAATTTTCAGCGGAAGACTTAACACCCTTGAATTTGGTTTATGTTTGTTTTAACACTTGGTTTTAGCACTTTGTTAATTATCGTTGGATAGCAAATTAAATGCGTTGAAATGTAAATGACACAGTAATTTTTATAGAGGTTCGAAGATGGGGTAATTCTTCTAATCCTCTCTTCTCCAACTCCTGGAGGAATCCACTAAGTATTGATCAGTACAAAGTGGGTATCACCCGGATACAAGTCTTGATCACACAAACTAACTTGATCCTTTGGGACTCGGCCGGAAATGCCTTGGTCACACACGGTGCTTCTCGACGACTCGGCTTCTTCTTCACAGTGTCCGCTTTGCTACTTGACTCACTTGCTCAAGTTCCTTGGATTTGATCACGAAGCCCTCCAATAACTTAAGACTGGTTCGACCTTGAACCTTTCTACAATCCTCCTTGGAATGTAGACCCCTTTTGATTCTTCAAAAGTTTCCTCTTCAACAGTTTGAAGTTGTCTTTCCTTCACAGTTTGGTGTTGGATCGATTTCCATCGAAATTTAGGCTTGAGGATTTGCTTGAATAACTTGAGAATATTTTGCAGGTTACAGTTCGAATAATAGCTTGAATATTCGTGGTTCAGGTTTTTTCTTTCTTTCTCAAAGTGATTCCTCAGCCTTTTATAGTGAACTTTCAAAAATCTGCCCGTTGAAGAGATAGGCTGATTTTTAAAACTCACTTGTGTTCGTTGGCTTGTCTTGTTGCAGTCCTTGATATTGACATTTCCTCATATTAAATGAGCATTCAGCTTTTCAGAGTCTGACACAAGGTGTAGTGCTTCCCATTGGTTTATTCCTTTTGCACGCTTCTAGGACTGAGCACTTTAAGACATGGCAACATGGAAGTATTACTTGTTTAGGTAATATTCTTGACTTCTGGGCAACAGATTCTTTTCAGTTAACTCCTCTTTGCAGCCGCCTTTTCCCCAGGTGACTTGAGTCTACTCCAATGATTGAAAGACTCATCTGTCACTTCAACTTTGATTTGGCTTGGCTTCTTTGCTTGACTTGACTGACTCTTCTTACAGTTGTATCACAGTTGATACTCCTTGATCGAGTTCTTGACTTCTCCTCCTTGGCATACTCACTGTTCCTCGCCGGTGAGTCTTTATTTTAGACTTCAGTTGACTTCTTGTATATCCAGGCATAGTTGACTTGACTCAGCTCGTACATCCCTATCTATTGCAATACAGATTACAAGGAAAAATGGGGTGCCAACTTTCTAGTCTAAGTTTTACATGGCATTCATCAAAATCTAAACAGTAAATTTCCCAACAATTTCCCACTTTTTGATGATGCCAAAACTTATAACATACATACAAAATGTAAATAGCAAAGATACATACAGACAATGTAGAAACATAGAATGTATGCGTGGAATCGATCTTTTTATTGATCATAACATTCTTGTTCTTTACACATCTGTTTACAAAGTGTATCAGAGCAACATGGTATTCTATATCTAAGTAGGAATATAGAAATTACACAACTTTTATTCATCGTATAGAAGACTTACATACATATGTATTTACAATAGTAAAATACATGAAGGGATGGACAACAACACTTCATCGCCTTCGCTGCCTCCTTCTTTCTTCTTCAACTATGTCGTCCTCTGGTCTCTTTCTCTTCTTTTCTTCTTCAGCTGTCTTCTTTTTCTCGTAGGCTCTTCTTGTAGCTTCGTCTTTTCTCTTTCTTTCTTCTCTTCGTTGACTCTCTTCCCAGAACTGATCTTGTCTCTTATTTTCTTCTTCAATCCTTTTTACATATTCAGCATTTTTCCTAGCCACTTCCATTTTGGCTACTACGTCATACCCAGCCCAATAGATCCCTCCTTTCTTTCCTGGATCTATGTATTCAATGTTTTTGGGTAGAGGTCTAGGTATGAAGCCTCTTCCTCCACTGCTTCTTCCTCTTCCTCTGGGCGTGTATTGTACTGGAGCCTTCTTCTTTCCAGCAGAGTGACTGCTAGTAGCCTGCTTCCTGTGAGCTTCTTCGCACAGCTTGAGGCCTTTTTCCCAATACAAGTCCCAGGCTTGGGCCATTGACATGCCTTCAAAGTATCCTTCGGATTCAAGCATTTTGAATTCATCAACTGATCTAGGCTCATTTTTGACGTCTGAAATGGCATCAGTGTCTCTTCCTGCTGGAATGCCTCCGTATTGTTTCAGTATATCCATCACGCGAGCATCTATTTTTCCTTCGACCTCCTTCATCCCTGCTTCTACTATTTTTCTCTTCTCGGACATAGGCACAATAGAGTGTTGGAGCGGCAGAGTCACTGGAAGTTTGCTGATTATGTCAGCTGTGACAAGTCCTTGTTGAGGGGTTCTAGCAACCATTAGAGTCATATCCTTTGAACCTTCCCCCTCAACTGCTTTTCCCTTCTCTTTCTTCTGTTCTTCAGCTGTTTCCTTCTTCTTCTCAACAGCTGTGTCCTTTTCTTTCACAATCAAAGGAGAGAGGAACCCCTGGAAACATGCCATCAAGCATGAAATCTAGGCGGCTGATAGTTGAGTTTTGCTTGGATTCTGCTGTGGAGTATGCTGTTCGAAATTCGGAGCGGGTGGCATTTGATTTGGCTGCCACCAGCTTCATTTCAGCCATAAGAAGGCTGAACTTTTCATTCATATTCTCCTCTACACGCAGAAGTTCTTTTCGATGAAATTCTCGCAGCAGTTCCATTTCAGTGGTATGAGAGGCATGCATCCTATCAATATTTTCTTGCATCCTTGTCTTCATGTCAGCATTATCAGCACTCTAGACCAGCATCTTATTGTACAATGCCTTAAAGTATCGAACCTGTTCGAGCCGCATTGTACTCTTCGGGCCGACGCCATTCCTTATCTGTACCACAATCCTCGTGAATGGCTGCTTTGTGAGGGTGGCATCTCTCTTGTCCCGCATATCAAGTGAATCTTGTGTCGTTTCAATCTTTTCAATCTCACCGAGTATTGTCTTGAATACCTCACGTACCTCGCAGATCACCTCGGTCTCACCGGGCCAAGCAACATCGAAATCAAAATCTATGGGGACAATGGAGTCGGTGGGAATGACTGGATCTGGTCGAACGTTGAAACGGCACTGTTCATGGGCTGTTTCTTCTTCAAGGAGGTAGCTCAATCTGGAAAGGAAAGGTTTGTTCAAACGCATCATCACGCACATATGGAATTGAGGATTCATCTGTTCATGCTTGTGACGATTCAGGTTGAGTCGTGTCTGCTGCAGCTTTGGGAGCCTGCGTAGATGACTCGGTCTCAGCTGGGCCTTGGTGAGATGATTGGCCAGCTGACTGAGCCTCAGCTGTCTTAACAGCTTCTTCGGCCTCAGTGGTTTCTGCTAAATGAATTTGTGTGTCCTCAGCTGCACCATCAGCGTCATCGGACGAGGATGAGTCTTGAAGGCTAAGCTCATCATCAAAATTGAACTTTTGACGAGCAGCCTTGAATTTCGTCTTACTTGTACTTGGTAGAGATTCCTTAGCTGAATCTTTGTGATGTTCAGTTGGAGTAGACTCAACTTCATCTGCAGATCCCAGGAAGGTTGTATCAGGATCATCCTGGGAGTCATGAAGAGCACTGATTTCCTCCTTTGAATCAGCAATTATGGTATGAGGAATGCTCTTATCGCCTTGATGTTTACCTAGGGAAGTCTCAACCTCCCGTAGGCCTTCATTACCTCCTGTAGTCTCAACTTCAGCGGGGCCTTGTACAATCCCTTTGACAGGAACAACTATCTTAGGGTCTTCTGCAGTGGCATCCACAGGAGTCTCAACTCGTGGATTGCACTTTCATTGCCCCAGTGTTAACTCCCGGCGAGATCCATCCGTGCCTTGATCGCATCGCAGCGTCCTCACCAGCAGAGTGCGGTTGGCACTTCAATTTGAGATAGACTCAACTGTCCGAGCCTCTTCAGTGTCAACTTGCTGTGTTTCTTTTTCTTGTTCCTTCTCCACTTCGCCTCCTAGATTCATGGTGGAGTCATCTGCAACATCCTCCGTCCTAGCTGTAGTGGGTGACTTGTGATGGGGTCACTCTTCTCCAGACTCCCGGCTGTGTCCTTTGAGTGTTATTTAGTGGGGGCGGTGGTAAGACACCTTCAAAGCAGGGTTGGCTCGACTTGGGTCCCCAAGTTCCTAGTTTCATCGCCATGTCCCTTAGATTCGTCTTCTGAGTGAACTGGGGAAGTGGTTGCAGAAATAACAGTGGCAATCTGTTGCACCACTCCCAACGGATCAATCTCCAGCTGAGATCTGGAGGACTCTCCTAGTCCTTCCATCAGCTCTTTCTCATGCAACAATGTGGATTCCCACATGGCTTGCTGCATGTCCAACTTTTCTTGTGCAGCAACGGGGTCAAAGTCCTCATCACTGTCTGAGAGCATGTCGAGATGAGGATGAGTATGGTCAGTGGTTCCAGTGAGAGGACAAATGTTGGCTTTCTCACGAGCTTCAACTTCCTCGGCTAATCTCTCCTTCTCTTTTTCCTTGAAGATCTGCAAGATATCCAGGCAGTTATCTTCATCAAGTGCCTGGACCACTGTGGTCAATCCGAGGAAGTTCATCAATTCTTCTTCTTCCTCGATGAATTCAGGGTGTGCGAACTACTCCCTTGATCGACTAAGCTTCCATTTCCTCCATTCTCTCAGACGATTTTGGATGTCTGGATATGGTGGAGAGAGAATGATCACGTCATCTTCATCCTCTTCTCCTTGTTTCCCTTCATTTTCAGGAATAGAAGGCAACATACTCTGCTTCTCAACTCCTTCAAGCAAAGATCGGGCGGTGGAGACACAATCTGTCGGTGGGGATTCTTTCCTCACTGTTCTATCCACACTGGTCTTCAATTTGCCTCTTGATTGGCCTCAACAGACTGGCATTTGTTTCATCAATAACTTCTCGGAGATGTACTTCTCCGTGCCAGCCTCGAAGATCTTTTCCGGTGAGTTGCGGACTCAACTGTCTTCTCAAGTTCGAACGCTTGATGAGTCTTCTTCTTTTGGTCCTTACCGGAGGAATTTCTGGTTCGGATATGGTTTCCTCCCATTCCCGGGTGGCGGGGCCCGTGCATCCTTTCTTTATCCGAGGAGCCGCCTTTTGGCTTCGCGATCCTCTTTTTCTTGATGGTGGAGAAGGTATTTGAGGTTCCTTCTCCGCCTTGGTCGGCAGGGCGTGAGACACGGGCAGGGGCAGTGACTCTACCGCAGGGCGGTGTAGTTTTCTTCTTTTTCTTCTTGGGCAATCGGCTTCTTCGGAGGGGAAGTAACAACTGTTTCTTTGGGATCAGCTGATTCCCCGTCACCGGTGTCTGTCCTCTTGGCGTAAGCTCTCTTCTGGGCTCCTGAGAGATTTGATCGGAACATCTTCTTGTTGACATAGAACACCTTTCCATGTCAGAGTGGAACGCCCTTCACCTCCATCAACCGGCCAACTACGAGGCCATAACCCAATGATTCTCCGAATGACCCATCGTCCTTGAAAGACTTATTTCCAACATTCTGGCAGAGTCTGTTGTAGATGAATTCTGCCCAGTTGACCTTTTTCTCCTCCATGATCGCAGCCATGACAATCAACTTTGTTTTGGATAGCTGATTGAAGCTTCCAAACTTCATATCCACATATTTTGCGACGATATCCATCAACTTGTGATAATCGTCCTTCAGCAGCTTCTTATCAGCTGTGTAAACTACCTTCGCAGCACATTCAGGTCTTGCCATTTCCTTCCATGCAGCAGCCATGTTTAGATCAGCCTCAAATTTCTCCGGCACTCCTTCTGACGATAGCAAATAATGCTCCGCTAGATCTTTAGCAGTGATGGTGAAGTCCTTTCCGTGAACATAGGATTTTATGCCTTCGTCATGAACCTCAGCGTTCATGTAGTACTATACTACCTCCTCAATGTCTGTCATCTGGAACTCTATCGTGAGAAAGGGTTTCAGTCCAGATTTATCGATCTTGTCAGCTATCTTCTTCACAAGGATTTCATCGGAACCCTATTTAACCATCCCTTCGAAATCCACGGTTGAACCAATGTGGATTTTCTTCCCTAGCTTGGTGAAATCGTAGGTTGATCTTGCTATGAAGATTTGGTAGGGTATTGAGAGAAAAATGCTTTCTTTACTTTTGGAGAGATGAACAGTTTTTGAGTAATGAGAGAGAGAAACTGAACAAAATGGTATATATGAGTTATTAAATGACGTGATTTCGGTTTTTGAAATTTTGATCAAGATCGGCATTTAGCACACCAATTAGCATTTAATTGCTAGCATTTAATGCGGCAGCATTTATATCCAATCATAGGCTTTGTCGTGCAGCTTTTGACTGTACCTATCATTATTACGCTGACGTCATCCTTAAAAATATTCCCACTTATTAAAAAACGACTGCGTTTTTGTTACTTAGCACATAAAGGACTCAGCTTACTCCTTAGCTGACTCAACTATTCTTCTCTCTAGCCATGTAGTGACTCAGCTGTCAGCTAACTTGATACAACTGACTTTCGATACTGTTGATTCACTTGGCTGATTTAAGAAATCTGCTCAATTTTCATCTTGTCACTTTTCATCTCTTCTCCTTGAGTCTTCTGAGTGTCAATTTAGCTCAATTAACCCTAGCTCATGCTTAAGCTCTTCAAATCTTGATTCACACAATGGCTTTGTGAATATGTCAGCTAACTGTTTATTAGTTGAGATGTATTCCAAGGTGATGTCTTTCTTTTCAACATGATCTCTTATAAAATGATACCTGACATCAATCTGCTTTGTTCTTGAATGCAACACAGGATTCTGAGTGATTGCAATAGCACTTGTGTTATCACACATAATTGGAATCTCTTTTTCTTCAATTTCATAATCTCTCATTTTTGTTGTCTCATCCATAAGACTTGGCTACAACAAATTTGCCAGCCTATGTATTCCCCTTTGTAGATGTGGCTATTGAGTTTTGCTTCTTGCTAAACCAGGAAACCAGTCTGTTTCCAAGCATCTGACATGTACCTGAAGTACTTTTCCTGTCAACTCTACATCCATCATAGTCAGAGTTTGAGTATCCAATTAGCTTGAATCCACCTTCCTTTGGATACCACAAGCCGACTTCTTGGCATCCCTTCAAATATCTTAGGATTCTCTTAGCTGTAGTAATATGGCTTTCCTTTGGAGCAGATTGGAATCTTGCACATACACCTACATCAATGGTGATGTCTGTCTACTTGCTGTGAGATAGAGCAGTGATCCAATAAGTCCTATGTATCTGGTTTGATCCACAGGCTTTCCATCTGCATCCATGTCTATTTTGACTGATGTATTCATTGGTATCTTTACAGAAGACTTCTCTTCCATACCAAATTTCTTCAATAAATCTCTGGTATACTTTGTCTGACTTATGAAGGTTCCATCTTTCAGCTGTTTGACTTGAAGTCCTAGAAAGAATGTCATCTCTCCCATCATGCTCATCTCAAATTTGCCTTGCATGAGGTTTGAGAACTTATCACACAGCTCTTTGTTTGTGGATCCAAAAATAATATCATCCACATATATTTGGACAAGCAGTATACTCTCCCCATCTTGAATTCTGAAGAGTGTTCTGTCCACTTTGCCTTTGGTGAATCCATTATCTGTCAGAAATTGAGATAATGTATCATACCATGCTCTAGGTGCTTGTTTCAATCCAAATAGAGCTTTCTTGAGCTTGTACACCTTATCTCCAAGAGTCTTCTGCTCAAAACCTGGAGGTTGCTCAACATAGACTTCTTCTTCTAATAGTCCATTTAAAAATGCACTTTTCACATCCATTTGATATACAGTGAAGTTACTTGTGTGCAGCATAGGCAAAAAACATCATTATTGCTTCTAATCTTGCAGCAGGGGCAAATGTTTCATCAAAATCTATTCATTCTTCTTGGCAATACCCTTTGGCTACCAATCTTGCTTTGTTTCTTACCACAGAACCTTCCTCATTCATCTTGTTTCTGAATACCCATTTTGTGCCTATAACATTTTGATGGGTTGGTCTTTGCACCAATTCCCATACTTTGTTTCTTTCAAACTGATTTAACTCTTCTTGCATTGCCTGAATCCAATGAGTATCATCCAATGCTTGGGGCACATCTTTTGGCTCTATTTGAGAGATAAAACAAGTGAACATTGCTTCTTGTTGGGCTTTGGATCTGGTTCTTACACCATCTCTTACATCTCCAATGATTAGCTCTTGTGGATGGTCTCTCAGCCATTTCACATCTGGTTGGAGTAAGTTAGCTGGGTTCAGTCGTCTTGCAACTGTGTTGTCTTGAGCAGCTCTCTCATCATCACTTAGCTGTAGAGTTTCCAGCTGTCTTTGAGATTCTGCTATTTCACCTTTATCTTGATTGATTGCTCCAACTTCAACTTCAACATAGGGACTCTTCTGCATAGTTGGCTGATTCATCTTATCAGCTAACTCTTCAATGTCTTCTCCATTTACATTGGGTTCATCAAAAACCACATGGATAGACTCTTCTGTGACCATAGTCCTCTTGTTCAACACTCTATAGGCTTTATTTTCAGCCGAGTATCCCAAAAGGACCTTCATCAGCTTTAGCATCAAAAGCCTTTAGATTATCCTTGCCATTGTTGTGGATGAAGCATTTACATCCAAATATTCTAAAATATGCAACATTTTACTTTCTCCCTGTCCAAATCTCATAGGGAGTCTTTGTCAGCTGTCTATTGATCATGCATCTATTTTGAGTATAGCATGCAGTGTTGATGGCTTCAGCCCAAAACCTTTTAAGCAATCCAGCTTCAGCTAACATGGTTCTTGCAGCTTCCTTGAGGGTTCTGTTCCTTCTTTCTGTTACTCCATTCTGATGTGGAGTCCTTGCTGCAGATAATTCATGAGCAATACCATTTTCAACACAATACTGAGTAATTATCCCATTGACAAACTCAGTCCCTCTATCAGATCTTATCTTTATAATGGTTTGACTCTTTTCATCAGTTGAGGTAACTTCTGCAAAGTTTCCTTCTTTTTACACATGAAGATTGTCCATGTATATCTTGAATAATCATCCACCACTACTAGAGTGTATTTCTTCCCACTTATGCTAGCTGACTCAACTGGACCAAATAGATCCATATGCAACAGATGCAATATCCTTGTTGAAGATGGACTTGACTTCTCTTTCAATGATGATTTGATCTGCTTTCCCATCTGGCATGCATCACAAACACTTTCCTTCTTGTACACTGAGTCTGGTAGTCCTTCTACAAGATTACTCCTTGTAAGCTTGTTAATTGTCTTGAAATTCAGATGACTCAGCTTCTTGTGCCACTACCAACTTGATTTCACTGTACTATTTGCTAGCAGACAAGTGCTTGGTGTGGCAGTCGACCAATCTACCACATACATGTTCTTCTGTCTGGATCCTTGCAACACTACTTCATTTGATTCAGTATCTTTGATTTGGCATACTCCCATATTGAATCCAACATTATAGCCCTTGTCACAAAGTTGGTTGATGCTTAGCAAGTTGAAGTTGAGGCCTTCAACGTATGCAACATCTGTGATTTCTAATCCATTTTTCTTGATGGATCTTGTGCCTCTTATTTCCCCTGGAGCCCCATTTCCTCCAAATATGACTTTTGGGCCTCTAATCTCCTTGAATTTTGATAGATTTTTCTTGTTTCCTGTCATATGTCTGGAACAACCACTATCCATGTACAAGGTTCCTTGGCACTCAGCTGTTCCTTGAACCTGCAATCAAGGAAATTAGTTTTTAGGTACCCATACTTGCCTGGGTCCTGAGGGGTTAGTACTGTAAGATGATCCAACCAACCTATAGCCAAATGATCTGACTCTAAGAGGTTTCCATCTATCTGTGCCATAATCATAATTCACTTTGGCAAATTGCTTGGGGCTTTAGGTTCATACATCTGTCTCTTTTGTCTGTATGCATGTATGTGTGTTTTAGCAATTTCCTTTCTTGGGTAGTTGTGATATTTCTGAGTGTAGTGATTGGGTGCATATGTGTGCTGATGATATCTCTTTTGTCTTTGGAATGAACTTTGCTGAGTTCTAGGCCTTTGCCATTTTGGCATGTATTCCATAGGTCTTTGCTGATATTTCACATTATTCTAATCAGCTTGACTTGGGTAGTTTCTACCATTCCCATCATTTGTGTACTTCCTGTTTGGAGTTTGCTGAGGAACTTTGCTAGATTTCTTCTCAGTTGTCCTCTCAGCATACTCAACTGGTTGTTTTCCTTTTCCTTTATATTAAAGGCCAATTTGTTTGTGATTGTGCTTTGGAATGAATGTGTGTGCAACATTTGGTGTCTTGGATTTTTGAGATGCTTCATTACTTGAAGATCCTTTTTCTAAGATCATTCTTGGAGTTTGACTATGCACAAAGGAATTGAATCCTATGCCTGTCTTGTCTCCACATTCTTTTTGGCTCATGATAAGGTCATCCAATGATTTAGATGCCTTTGTGAATGAAGCAATCACATTTTTGAGATCATTTTCTCTCTTTTCTATAGCAGCTATTTCTGCTATTAGTTTAGCATTTTCAGTCTTCAGCTCTTTATTCTCATCATCTATGTGACTTAGAGAACTCAGCTCCTTAGTCAACTGTGAGTTTTGGCTTTTGAGCTGGCTATTTTCCTCATTTAATAGTGTGTGTGAGGACTTAATGTGCTCAAAGTCTTTCATCATTTTGCCTAATGGATCATAAAGATCAGTGGGTGATGAATTGTGTGTGTCACAATCACTATTACTAGAATCTGAGTGAGATGAGTTGGAGTGTACCTTATCTTCTTGGTCAGGTTGATCTTGTTCTTTGGCCATTAGACAAATTAAGGCTTCTTCTTTAGAGTCACTTGAGTAGTCAGCTTCACGACTCTCTGAGTCTGCTACTTCCTTTGACTTAAATGTCTCAGCAGTCTCAGTAGCCAATATTGCCTTTTTCTTTTCTTGTCTTCTTTCTCTGAAGACTCTTCTCTCTTCTTCATTCCTGTATTTATTGACTACAGGATATGGATAGTCAATTGCAAAGTGTCCTGGTTGTCTGCAATTCCAACACAGGTTTTCAACTTTTTGGTCAGCTCTCTTATTTCTTGGGTTGTCAGCTCTTTGATATTCAACCTTTTGATACTCAGCTCTCTTTGGTGGCCTATCTTTCCTTGACTTGGAGGGAGCTGAATGCCTTCTGGAGAATTCGCCTTTGTTTCTTTTGTAATTCTTGTTGAAGAACTTGTTGAACCTTTTAACCATCAAGGCAATTTCCTCCTGGCCGATGATTTCTTTGGTCTCAGCTCTCTTCCCTTCCTTGACTATGAGTGCAGCTGTTTTGGGTACATCTGTCTCCTCTTGATCTTTTCTTCTCAGCTCGAATTCATAAGCTTTGAGGTCTGAGAATACTTCATGATTGGATGTTTTTCATAGGTCCATCGAGTGCCTTAGAGCCATGGTCTTCATTTCCCATTTAGCTGGGAGACTTCTTAGAATCTTCATACACATCTCCTTCTGTGTGTATTCCTTCCCAAGTGCTGAGAGCTCATTTGTAATTTCAGTGAATCTAGCATCTAGCTGATCCATTGCCTCACCTGCAAGCATTTTAAAATTTTCAAATTTTTGAACAACAACAGATAATTTGTTTTCCTTAATTTGCTCAGATCCTTCACAAATTAAGGTTAGTTTATCCCAGATTTCTTTGGCTGTCTTGCAAGATTTGATTTTGTTGAACATGGCTTTGTCCAAAGTCTTATAAAGTATATCCTTGGCCACATTGTCCAAGTTGTATCTTTTTCTGTCATCATTTGTCCATTCAGCTCTTGGTTTTTCAACCATAGCTGGTGTAGGAGGAGCAACCTCTTCTCCTTCAGCTGCAGCAACTCTCTTTGCAGCTGTGTTCACCTTCATTATTTGCAGTGGCCCATCCTCTATCACTATCCACATATCATCATGTAAAGCTGATAGATGAGCCTGCATACATATTTTCCAGTCATCAAATTCTTCAATGGCGAACATAGGAATGCGTGTCAAATTTGCTTCCATGATAATAACTTTGTTGTTTTAAAAATGGCTTTTGAAAGAACAAGTGTTTAAAAAATACTTCTTTTAAACATTTGAGATATAGTTCAGTAACCAGTGCGGAAGGCTCAATGAACCAACTGCTCTGATACCACTTGTAGGTCCCAAGGGGTGTGAGTAAGGTTTAGAAGAGGGGGTTGAATAAACCTTACCAATTTTTCGAATTTAGTCCTTTTAAAATAGTTCAGAGTTAATTTCATAGCTATGTCCTTGATGGACAGCTAAGTTAGTTAACCAGCAGAGTTAGCCACTCGACACACTCGACTGAGCTGTTGATAGAATAACTCAGCTGTTTAGTCTAATACTTAACTTGGATGTGGTGAAATTTTCAGCGGAAGACTTAACACCCTTGAATTTGGTTTAAGTTTGTTTTAACACTTAGTTTTAGCACTTTGTTAATTATCAGTTAGATAGCAAATTATCAGCAGATATAAAATGATATGCAGAAATTAAATGCTGAAATGTAAATGACACAGTAATTTTTATAAAGGTTCGAAGATGGGGTAATTCTTCTAATCCTCTTTTCTCCAACTCCTGGAGGAATCCACTAATTATTGATCAGAGTAGAAAGTGGTTATCAGTCCAGATACAAGTCTTGATCACACAGTTGACTTGATCCTTTGGGACTCAGTCTGGAGATGCCTTGGTCACACAACTGACTTCTCGTCCGACTCAGCTTCTTCACAGGGCGGCTGCCTTGCTACTTCAGCTCACTTGCTCAAGTTCCTTGGATTTGATCACGAAGCCCTCCAATAACTTAAGACTGGTTCGGCCTTGAACCTTTCTACAATCCTCCTTGGAATGTAGACCCCTTTTGATTCTACAAAAGTTTACTCTTCAACAATTTTAAGTTGTCTTTCCTTCACAGCTTGGTGTTGGATCGGTTTCCTTCAAAATTTAGGCTTGAGGATTTGCTTGAATAACTTGAGAATATTTTGCAGGTTACAGTTCGAATAATAGTTTGAATATTCGTGGTTCAGGTTTTTTTTTCTCAAAGTGATTCCTCAGCCTTTTATAGTGAACTTTCAAAAATCTGCCCATTGAAGAGATAGTCTGATTTTTAAAACTCACTTGTGTTCGTTGGCTTGTCTTGTTGCAGTCCTTGATATTGACATTTCCTCATATTAAATGAGCATTCAGCTTTTCAGAGTCTGACACAAGGTGTAGTGCTTCCCATTGGTTTATTTCTTTTGCACGCTTTTGGGACTGAGCACTTTAAGACATGGCAGCATAGAAGTATTACTTGTTTAGGTAATATTCTTGACTTCTGTGCAACGGATTCTTTTCAGTTAACTCCTCTTTGCAGCTGCCGTTTCCCCAGGTGACTTGAGTCTGCTCCAATGATTGAAAGACTCATCTGTCACTTCAACTTTGATTTGGCTTGGCTTCTTTGCTTGACTTGACTGACTCTTCTTACAGTTGTATCATAGTTGATACTCCTTTAGTCGAGTTCTTGACTTCTCCTCCTTGCCATACTCAGTTGTTCCTCAGCGGAGTCTTTATTTTAGACTTCAGTTGACTTCTTGTATATCCAGGCATAGCTGACTTGACTCAGCTCGTACATCCCTATCTATTGCAATACAGATTACAAAAAAAAATGGGGTGCCAACTTTCTAGTCTAAGTTTTACATGGTATTCATCAAAATCTAAACAATAAATTTCCCAACACTAGTTGTTTAGGGAGTGAGTTGACCGCTATTGTGTGTTTGTTGATCTTGGGAGCATGTGTTGAGCAGTTTATGTTGTTTTGAATTGGGTGTTGAGCGTGAGTTGACCGGGTTGAGAATAATTAATATGGAGCATGTGATTATTGAGATCATGGTTAAAATACTTTGAATTATGCACTTACAAGCCTGTGAGCTTTTTGAGCCTTTACTGCTTTCATATTATGCAGTTTTGTTGGTTGATTGAGTGTGTCATTCATGTTGTTTTGAATTCTAGAACTTGCTCTCGTATCTCTGTCAAAGTCACATGTTGTATGCATTCATGAAAATGATTTTAGGCCATTTTTGTTAAGCCTTTCAAGCCTTTTTGCCTACCTTATGATATTTGATTTCCTTAGTTAGCCAATTTGAGCCTATTGCCTGATTTTTTGATAGCCACATTTCAAGTCTTAGAATTTAATTTGATATATCTGTTACCCTAAGCTTGAGCATATAGCATTGAGTAAAGAGATTGAATAAAGGGTTGAATGAAAGGGTACCGAGAAGTTAGAAAATAGTATATATGCTGGGTGATTGGGAATAAAAGAAGAAAATGAGGAAAAGAGAGGATACTCACAAAAGAGTCGGAAAAGAAAATCTCTGGAATGTCGGGCCGCCCCTGTGGGAAGCCCTGCTCGAAACCCCTCTCTTGGCGATCGTACTCCCTCGCCTCCATCACCAAATCTTCTTCATCGGGTAACCCTGCTACCCTCCTTCTTTTTCATGTAGTCAGGCCGTCCATGACCCTGATATGGGCGGTGAAGCTAAAAAAATTGACAACAGTGAGTCGGCCATAAGTGAAAAATAGGCTGGAAATTGTGATGTAAGGCGAATAAGGATGATTTGTATGAAAAAGAAGGGAGAAATAGATAGGTGATAGGATATAAGGCGATTGGGAGTACATAGTTGATTCGTATTAGAATAACTATTTGAGAAAAACGATGTGCTTACCAACCTATGCGCTTGAGTTGAGTCACTTTATCTATATTTCCCTACCATAACCAAAGAGCCTTCATTACAACCATAAACAAAGTCCTTTCTGATTTGTGAATTGCATACAAACGAGTGGCGGAGATGTGAGACGATTTGCAAGCATATGGTTATTCTTCAACAATGATATGACTTGAGCGAATACACGTCCCTTATTATTCTAGTGAGTAGAGTATACACTTTATCCATGAGAGGCGTGATTTGAAGTATTTTACCATGATTTTGATAGACTTGTGCTCCGTGTTAGATATTTGAAACTTGGTTGGTTTGTGCTTGATGTCTATGGATAGATGACATGGTTTGTGCTCCATGTTAGATATTTTACCCCATTTGTGTTGTCTTGTTTATAAAGTGTTGACCGGGACTGTCAATAGTTTAAGTTTGGGGGTTTGATTGACATGCATTTTGCATGTATTTTGGGCTTAATCTTGGCTAGAATGTATTGATATGCATGCATTATATGAGTAAATATGGTTTTATTCCTACTTTGTGGAAAAGGATTACGCTTTGCTCGTTTTGTAGGAATTTATCGATAATTGTAGCATTTTGGCAACAATTCAGAGCATTGCAATCGCCAACACTTGATGTGAAGTACAAAGTTTGGAGTCGAATCAAGAAGAAGTCAGACGTACCGGGCGAAAAACGGAAGAAAATGGCCGAGTCCGAGTTGCTACATGTGAGCACGGGCAGGGCGTGCTCCCTAGCACAGCCCGTGCTCAACCTATAACTGAAGACTCAGGGTTCGACTACTAGCACGGACAACCCGTGCCTCCTTCAGAGTTTTGAACAGTCCATGCATCACCCATCACGGGCTGGGCGTGCCATACAGCACGGCCCGTGCTCCTCTGCGGGAAAAATAGAGTTTGACTCATTTTGGACTAGGTTTCGACCCTAACAAAGTACAAATAGAGACAGGCGGCCACAAACAGGGACATGCTGATTTTTACCCTAGAAAGCAGAGAAAAAAACAATTTCCCAATGGAGATTCGGAGAGATTGATCAAGACCGCAAGCACACCTTCAAGGATTGAAGATAGATCGAGAGATCGTGATCATCCTCGAGTTCACTCATTCCATAGTATCATTATTTTTCAATTAGTTTAGACATGAACTTGAATAATTTGTCTACGAATTATTTCTTTTTTATGTCTGGCTAAACACTTTGTGATTCCCGGGTTTGGGAATAGGTTAATGGATACTTTTGTTTGATGATTCATTGCAATCAAAGTTAATGTTTTCCAACTCTATTCAAGAACTTTGCTTTAATTCTTGTTTTATCAAAAAGCTATTGGTTTAACTTGTTTTGATATATTGATTTAATTGACAGGATGAGTTTCAATATTAGATCTATGAGTACTTGACATGAATAACTTGCATGATTGAGAAGTCTGTGAAT
This sequence comes from Rehmannia glutinosa, assembly GCA_016081115.2. NCBI lineage: Eukaryota > Viridiplantae > Streptophyta > Magnoliopsida > Lamiales > Orobanchaceae > Rehmannia > Rehmannia glutinosa. The sequence continues at coordinate 326,807 of JABTTQ020003109.1, forward strand.
ATTCGTGAGGCCTTTTAATCTTTTGATCTTTTGGGAGTTGGATATCTCATGTTGAGTAGAGATGCTAGCATAGATATTCCAATCAACACTTTTACATGCATCTCGAGAGAGAGAGTAAATTACTATTGTTATTGGTCTATAGAGAAGAATACATTTAACTTTGGTTTGATTAATCTGATAATAAAAGGGGATATAAACTGAAACCACAACCCAGGAATCCATTCTTTCATACTTGGTCTTTTAATCCACTCTTTGCTTTGTTCTTCTAGGATAATCTCTGCTTTAGTTTTAATTAAACCAATCCATCTCAAATTCGATAGTCTAAATAAAAATAAGGCTATTACAATCCAGTACTTAGTACAATAATTTATTAGTCCTTGTGGATTCGACCTTACTAACCCTATTCTATAAATTGCACCGTACACTTGCGGTGAAGCTAAAAAAATAAGGCAAACATGCAACCACTAATTGACTTAGAGTCAATCATATTAGTTGCTCAATTTGCATCACTATAACAATCTCAAGAGTAACTTTAGTAAAAACACAATTTTCTACTTTGATACTCTTAAAATCAAACTAGTTGAACAATTATGCACTACTTCGTAGTTAACTTTATTTAGAAATAAAGTCTACAAACTAAATTATATAGGCTCAAAATATAATTTTAATTAAGTCCAAAAATCCAATTTAGACTTCAAATTAAAATTAACCAACATGTTCAACTTAAGTAAATGACAGTTTATTCACAAGAAATCAACATGTAATTCCCAAACAAAATATAACTTTAAATATGTCTCACAGAATTTTTAATTCCAGAAAATTATCAAATCAAGGCTAATAACAATGAAATTTATAATTTCTCAAAATTATCATTAGCCCCAAATTTCCAAATTTTTGTACCAAAATGCCATCTCTTTCGTATGACCTCAAACCCGTCACATTTTCCCTCATTTTCTGTACAATCAGTCTCCGATAAAGACCAACCAACACCGCCAGTCTCCATCGCAACTTTTCTTTTCTCGCTTTCACTATAACAGACTCCATTGTAGGATAATTAATACCTTAAAATTGTTGTATATATTTCTCGAATAGTGGGTAATGGAGAATGTTTATGAAAACGAAAATCAAATTTTGTATAGGCTAGGCACATCTTAAAGATATTTTATTTAAGGTATTATTTCCTCCTACTATGGCGTAAATGGTTCTCAAGTAATTAACCTACAGGATACAAAACATTTTTCACAAAAATTCCAAGATTACACTTCTTAGAATTTTTTAGGAGCATAAATCACAAGATGCAGTTAAAAGAACAATAGTAGAAAGTAGGAAATAAATAAATCTCGTAGGAATTTATGGAATAGTTTTTCCATCTCTTTTTCATCACTTTTCATCATATTTCATCCATCCTTTTTGAAGTATTTATAGACTTCCAAATGTTGCAATCAAAAGTTACATCCTTTCTCCAATAATGGAAGTTATAAATATTCCAAAAGTTACATCTCTTTATTGCAATCTTTTCCAATGGATGTCTTCACATGAAAAGACACATTTTCATCTCATAATATTTATTTTCTATATTATTTATTTCTTTCTTCCTTTCATATATTATATAAAATATAATACACATATAAAAATAACACATATAAAATATATTATATATAATATATGCATAAATGAATGTCTAGTTAAATGATGCTATGACATGTGATGCAATAAATGCAATACACTATATTATATGTAAATATATAACAACTAAAGAGTGAATAGAAATAACAGGTACATCTCGAAAGTTGCCCTAGCTTAAAATTCAAACACATATACTTACTTGGCCACAATTTTTTTTATAAAACTAAGTAGAAGTTAAATCAAATTTGTGTAAGCTGCATTCAAAGAATTAACCTCCACATGATCTTTTAAAATTTCCTTGTTTCTCCGTGCAGGTTCAGTCAAGACAACAAATAAAATACTATGTTTCTTCATGAATCACTAAATTCCCAACTCATTCTCCCCAAAATCTAAGTGTACAAGGCTACTGTCACAAATTAATCTGAGGACCCCCCACAAAGGGGAAAAAAAAATTACATTTATAATCATCCTAACCTGCTAAGATTGCCACCGGGCAAAAAAAATGAAAAAGGAACAAAAATATAGGTAATGAATAAAAAGTGTGAAAAGTATATTTAGAGATGATTGCAAAAAAAAAAACAAAAAAACTCAAAGATTCGGACTAATTACAAAAAAACACAATTGCATCTTACATTTTCTCTTTCATAAACAAAGAACATTACATAAACACCCCCGATTATATTACAGTTACATATTAAATTTAACACATAATCAAACCTAAGGGGGCTTTTGGCAATTTTGAAACAACTTTGTTTTTTTTGTAATTAGCTCAAACCTCAGGGTTTTTCTTTTCGGTTTTTGTAATTATCCCATATATTTAAGAAGAAAATAAAAGTTGCAGATATGATGAGTGAACATGCATGATTAATGTAATATTCTAAAAAACTAGAATTGCTTCAGCTTCTTGATTGGCAATCCTACTACCTCCTTCTATTTATGTATTCTTCTTGCCTTCCTTATCTTTCACAAGTTAAAGAGAGCATAAAAAAAAGGAGATAGATATATTTATATGATGAGCTACATATCTAGTTTTGCCCTGTCATCCCAATCGGGTCTGTTCAGTCCCAAAGTGAACTCCAAGCTTGGACTTTTATAATTTTCAGAAATTGTCATTACGTGCTCCTTTCGACCTAAGGTTTCGATTTCCTGCAAACGTTGTACCAAAACTGAATTAGATCCAGCCTCCAGTAAGGGAAATAATGCATGCACATTATTTTCGCCAAAATTAACACACAAAATCACCAAAACTAACACACAAAATTTGAGGATTTCAATACCTAGGTGACAATTTCCCCATCTTTTTAGCATGTTTGTACCTCACAAGTCATAAGCAGCAATTTCGGATAAAATAAAACGCTTTCAGTCAAAATCGGACTGAACATCTAAATTTTTAAAAGATATTGGACCAAAATTTAAAATTGACTAATTAATGGATCTCCAGTAGTCCATGTTAAATTACCAAAAAAATTGTTTTCCCCACAAAAGTATGCAAATATCAAACAAATCAAAATTATTTTATTGTTCTAATAAATATAATAATCAAAGCATAATATTAATTAAATAATATTGTTGCATATATTAATTCCCCCTATCCACCTTTAGTTTGATGTCCAGTATAATCGGTTAATTAGTTCCATTACAAAGTTAAATTAATGCTACAATGATCTTTACTAGCTTAAACATTATGCTTAGTTTTATTTTAGATTATATAAATATATATTAAAATTTTCAATATTTTTTTTTGAAATCATATATATCCAATATTGTATTTACAAAAATAGTCAATATAATTGATTCTTAAATAATACAGATTAAATAGAACTTTTTAAGTGATAAATGTTTTGTATTTTCAAAGACAATAAATTGGGTTTTATCCATGCCACATGGAGTAATATTCCATGTGGAAAACTATCGTAGATTTATTGTGAATATACACAGATTCACACACAACCACACAGTAGACTATGCAATTAATCTATGGCAAATACTAAATCTGATGTATTCCTCCAATAGTAGCAGCGTCTACTATACCGCCAAATTGGCAGATGAAGTCTTGGAAACTTAAAACAAATTGTGAGAGTTGAAAAAGAGCAAGTATACCTCTGTCAAACGACCCGAATTTGATTCTGATGGAAAGGATGATGATCTTATGATGAGACTGTGTGATTCATCACCATTATTAGTTTGTGACCAACCCTCTCTGAAACTGAAAACAAAGATTAAGATGATTATTGTTAGTCAATGCTGAAAAGATACATTACTTACTATGTATTATATTTTAAAGTTAAAAGTATATAACTAAAAAAATATCAAAATAGTCCAAAATTCAAATAATGACATAAATAGAACAAAATATTTAAAAGTTTAAATTTCTAAAAAAAAATTAAATTAGAAACACTAATTGATTGTAAAACTGAAAAGAAGTACCTAACAATTAGCTTTTAATCAGGTAGCCGAACATATATAACAAAAGATCAATATATCTCACCTATGTACACGTATAATGGCATGCAGTGTCATTGGGTATTTCTTTCAGTAAAATGTATTTTGGACATATGAAATGATATTTACCTTTATAATTCTTATCAAATCAGACCAGGTTAGTTTCTGGATGATGAGGAAAACTTATTAGTGAAAGTTAAACATAAATATTTTTGAATTGTTTTTTTGAATTTCTTTCTTACTAACTAGAACAAAATTGACCATTCGTGTCGGTTGTAAACGACAATAAGCATCAGTTTCTGAAGCGACACGCATTGAGGCGATACTAATACTCCGAGTTTTTGGTGTCGGTTGTAACCGATGCGTATTATTTACAATAAGTGTCGGTTTCTCTACAATAACCGACACCTTTAGTAGACAATAGCCATCGATACCTTTCAGTTAAAACCGAACGAGTGGGACATTGCTCATTCGTTTCTATTAGCTATGAAAATCTGTCGGACTTTTGTGTTCACTGCCGGATTGTCGGATACAATATTAACCAATATCGACAAGTGAAGACACATGAAGAAACTGTGCGTGCGGACAAGGGTAAACAGGAAGCTAGTTCGGTTCGCGGGCGTTCAGCTGTCCGTGACCAAATTAACAGGCCCAAAGGGAAGACTGTGGAAACAGACTGGGTTCAAGTGAAATGCCGGGCAGGGAGAAACATAGAGAGGGGTTCGACTTCAATAGGCATACCAACCAATAACACATTTGATATCTTACAAGATGATACCAATATAGCACAACACTCGGAACAAACTAATATCAATGTGTCACCAACGAATGGTACTAATATAATTATTGAGAGAGATAGGGCGCACGCTAACACAGACAGGCGTATAGTCGCATATACCCCCACGGGTGCAGTGATATCTTCTAATTTGGATGAACATAAGAAGGTTGCTCTACGGCGAGCCATGAACGATATTTCAAAAAGCCTCCCTATTAATGATTATGTTATCAGTACGAACAATTCGTCTGAAGGTTCCCGACAACTTTGGTCAGATATGGCAGATGAAGAAGAACAAGACAAATTGGAAGACTTAACGGCCAAGATAGACGACTCATCAACTACTCCGATTGTCTTTCACTCATGTGATTCTTCAGAAACTATGAAGGTTATGGCAATGGCGGCTCGTGGATCCTGGGCCGACATTCAACATGATACATCAGACCATGTAGAGGATACTCGAGCACGTGCTAACAAAACTAATGATAATATCCTTCGAAAATCCTATAGAAATAGACGCCCCTCATTTAAATTGCGTTTTTAAGTTATTTTTGTTGTTTCTTTTTTCTAAAATCTAACATTGTTTTCACTTTGCTACCTGATCGGCTTGTGATCAGGACTTTTCATTTCTTTTTATATATTTCCATTTAATTAAAAAAAATAGGCGTCGGTTGTTTTGTAGCAACCAACACCTATTACTATTTATTTAATATAATTTTAATAGTAATTTTGTACCCTTCCAGGCGCAATATCTGAACTGAATATACACAGACAATCCAACATGCCATAAATAAAAAACAACATAAAACAATTCAAAAAAATAATCCGTTTTCAAACACTATCCAAAAATGTAAAAAACATAAAAAAACTCATCCAGTTTTCAATCCGGCTTAATCAAAATCCAATCCACATATGAAAGGATTATGATGCAGGCGGAAGCGTGAACAAATATAAAAGCTCACCTATTATATTGATTCTATAAGAATACCGTAAAAGAGACAATAATTGAGAGAAACCCTCGTTTTTATTAATATCAAAATTCAAACTCCCTAAAAATAATAAAATAGCAAGTATTTATAGAATTAAAATCCTACCACAATAAAACTCATAACTTGACTAGGAAACTTAAAAGATAAACTCAAATAAAATATTAAACAAATCACTATCTAAAATATAAGATATTCTAAAATTCTAAAATATAATAAACTAGATATTATCTCCATCAGATTAACTTTAAACCATTGTTGCATATCGTCCCTCCTCAATGCCATCAACTACGCTGCACGTCGTCCCTCCTCAACGCCATCAACTACAAGAACCACAAACAACATAAAACAATCCAAAAGGTTATAACTAAAGAAGAAGAAAGATATAACTATAACCATTTATAGAAATAATTTTTAATAAAAAAAACCAACAAGTCAATAACTTATACACAATCTTCAATAAAATATTTTGCAAATCTCATCAAATTTGCTCTTGTGAGTACGGTTAATTTCCAAATGAGTTCTACAAAGATTCATAAGAATTTTTAAGTACATCAATTAAAGAAATTAAAAATTTATAATTAAAAGCACCTAGTATGTTACTATATATTAATTTTGACTTACCTTATCTAAAGAATCAACATCGGACATTTGAGAGCATATTTCCCACATATATCTCATAACATAATATCCACACTCACTGCCTCTCGGTTGTTGAGGACACTACAAATGATATATATTTAGCCTAGTGATCTGAACTATAAATTTAATAAATTTATACTAACTTTAATATTCTACACTGTATAATATGCCTTAATGACATTCCAAATTTCTGAACTATAAATTTAATAAATTTATACTAACTTTAATATTCTACATTGTATAATATGCCTTAATGACATTCCAAATTGTTTGTCATCTCATTTTACCAACTTGTGTCCAATATGATCAAAATGCTCTATAAAATAATTAATGTACTTAAAGAACTTATAAAATAATAAATATCAAACATATGCATGCAACAAACATAATATATGCAATAGTTATCATATATATTTTACTTACACATTCATCGGTGCCTTGATTCTTATGGTGCGTTTATAATCCTTTGGATCTAAGACATACCATACTCGAAGTAATAGAAATCACTAGCAGCAACCAATGATCACTAAATCTTAGAAACATGAACAATAATTTTAATTATAAAAATAAAAATTGTGATGAAGAAAAATTAATAAAAAAAAATTTAATTTTATTACTCTTGATGGTATGGAGCTAGGATGAAATTTGTGTGAGTCATTTTAAGCATGACCTTAGACAGATATGACGTCACAATATTGATACTTAAGTTAACATTTGTCATCGCGATCTGTGACGGGCACATAAATCTGATGGATTTGATACTGTATTGCTCGCATAACCCACTAAGATACCTGAAAATCATTACAAAACAAATTGAAAATAAAATAAAATTAATTAAGTTTTAATATCAAATATAAAATGAAATACAAAAACACTACTTACAATATAAAGACTTGCATGATAGAAACATTAAGTCAATCCATCTTGAACAAGTCAACCATGTCCTTTATTATCACGAAAATGCCAAACACATTTGAATGATGAAAGAAGTCTTAATTAAGTCCACTTGGAAGTAGTCCGTACTAACAAGCATCGAGACTAACAATGACTGTAGCCTTTTGCAGTTCCTCCCCAACCTATGTAAGATAACATCATCAATAAGGGAATTTCCCTTCCCACTCATATCCATTTGACCTATTTTTGATTTTTTGATTTGAATTTTGATTTTCCTGCAAATAGAAATTTTCAATAATAACTACTATAGGGCGGATAAGTAACTACTATTCAATAAAATGACTCTTAGGTATAAAAGACGCTACCTCTACTAAAAGAACCAAATGCATATATATGTTATTATGTAAAGCTACCAATGACATCACCCACTCTTATATGATGATGAGTTTGCACAGGTAAAGAAAATAGCTCTGAGCCATGAATAATCTCATCTACTAAAACCTTTTCATGATTAGGTAACAATTTTTGATGGTGCACAATAGTGTGATGTTGGATTGGGTGAACCATCCCTCTCGCAACTACTATTATATCTCCATCAGTAGATAAGGCGAGACGACATAAAATTGGATTCTAATTATACAGTACAAATTAGAGAGTAATGTTAGTCCACTAATGAAATATTATCATAATAACATTCAAAATTAAAGATATGAAAACGTTAATTCTATACTACCTGAATCATGCTAAACTGACTTACATCAATAGATTGACAACTGCTATGGGTAGTTGGTGGATCAAAAGGCCGCTACACACTTAGAGGAGTATTTGGTTCCGCCCCAAGATCAACACCTGACATATGCTGGTTCATTTGCTTGAAAAATAAATCCAACTGGTTTTGGAGTGAATCGATCTTAGATTACATCTCTTATTTTACTTTATTTCTGATGACCTCTTTAAGATCATTGACCGAAACAACCACCGGATCTCCCACGAATCTGGTTTGGTCGTCCATAAACGTCTCTTATGTTGAGGTATCCACTAACCCCTCTCACTCGACCTGGATGTTCTTCTTTGCTAAAGGTTCTCGTCTATCTGGTGTAAATGGCCCTTGGGCGACTTCATCACACTTTTTCACTAATTTCATCAAATAGAAAAAATAAAATATTAGCTTTTTTAGTTATAATTTTAATTCTATTCGAAATATTTTTAAAAACATTACTTACGATTTTCTCAAACACCGCCTTAGTTTTGTCGTTTGGAATGTAATAGTTTCCGTCATCTCCTTTTTTTAGATCGGGCTCGAAGCTAATCAAAACTGCGATCATGTGATGGAATGACAAAGATAGACGCACTAGAATATGTACATGACAAAGGGTCTGATATAATCCACGTTGCTCTCTTGCGGATGTATCCCGCATACCCTAGATAATGTGGATGTACAGTATATGTTTGACTTTCGCTCGCTTCCTTACTTATTATCTATAATAACAATTATCACTTCATTTTAGCTTATTAAATAATAAAAATAAAATATTACTAATAGTGAAAAAATAAATAATATACATTAAACTCATCTGTCTGGTGATATGCTACAAATTTCTCCCATCTGGTGATATGCTACAAATTTCTCCAATCGCGCAATTGTGATCTCATCATACATCTCGCATGGAGATGCATATTTTTGTGTTTTTCCTTAATGAATTCTTGCACTAATCTAGTTTTAAAGGCACCCCATCTCCGCGACTAAAACTAGATTAGTGCAAGAATTCATTAAGAAAAAACACAAAAAATATGCATCTCCATGCGAGATGTATGATTGGATCACAATTGTGCAATGGGAGAAATTTGTAGTATATCACTAGGCAGATGAGTTCAATGTATATTATTTATTTATTTACTAGTAGTAATATTTTATTTTTATTTTTTAATAAGCTAAAATAAAGTGATAATTGTTATTATAGGTAATAAGTAAGAAAGCGCACGAAAGTCAATCGCATAATGTACATCCACATTATCTAGGGTCTGCGGGATACATCGACAAGAGAGCAGAGTAGAGTATATCAGACCTTTTGTCATGTACATCTTCTTGTGCGTCTATCTCCGCCATTGCGTCACATGGTTGGAGTTTTGATTGGCTTCGAGCCTGATCTAAAAAAGAGATGACGAAAATTATTACATCCCAAACGACAAAACTAAGGCGGTGTTCGAGAAAATTGTAAGTAATATTTTTTAAAATATTTTGAATAGAATTAAAATTCTAACTAAAAAAACTAATATATTATTTTTTTCTATTTGTTGAAATAGATAGAAAAGTGTGATGAAGTCTCCCAATGGTCATTTGCACCAGATAGACATCATGATATTTTGGTGGCAGCCCTTGGCAAAGAGGAACATCCAGGTCGAGTGAGAGGGGTTGGTGGATACCTCAACATAAGGGACGTTTATGGACGATCAAACCAGATTTGTGGGAGATCAATTGGGTTTGTTTCGGTCGACGATCTTAAAGATGTCATTTGAAATGAAGTAAAATAAGAGATGCAATCTAAGATCGATTCAGTACAAAACCAGTTGGATTTATTTTTCATGGAAATGAACCAGCATATGCCAGGTGTTGATCTTGGGGTGGAGCCAGATACTCCTCCAAGAGTGCGTCGGCTTTTTGATTCACCACCTACCCATAACAGTTGCCAATCTATTGATGCAAGTCAGTTTAGCATGATTCATGTAGTATAAAATTAACGTTTCATATCTTTAATATTGAATGTTATTATGATAATATTTCATTAGTGGACTAACATTACTCTCTAATTTGTATTGTATATTTAGAATCCGATTTAGTGTCGTCTCGCCTTATCTATTGATGGAGATACAATAGTAGTTGCGAGAGGGATGGTTCACCCAATCCAACCTCACATTATTGTGCACCAACAAAAATCGTTACCTTATCATGTTAATGTTTCACTAGATGAGATTGTTGATGGCTCATAGCTATTTTCTTTACCTGTGCAAAACTCATCATCATACAAGAGTGGGTGATGTCATTGATAGCTTTACACAATGGTTATGTATTTGGTTTTTTCAATGGAGGTAATGCATCTTTTATACCTAAGAGTCATTTTATTGAATAATAGTTACTTATCCGCTCAATAGTAGTTATTATTGAAAATTTTAATTTGCAGGAAAATCGAAAATTCAAATCGAAAAAACCAAAAATAGGTCAAATGGATACGAGTGGGGAGGGACCTTCCCCTACTGGGGAGGAACTGCAAAAGGCTACACTCGTTAGTCTGGATGCCTACTAATACTGACTACTTCCTAGTGGACTTAATTAAGACCATCTTTCATCATTCAAATGTGTCTGGCATTTTTGTGATGATAAAGGACGTTGTCGACTTGTTCAAGATGGATTGGCTTAATGTTTCTATCATATAAGTCTTTATATTGTAAGTAGTGTTTTTGTCTTTCATTTTAAATTTGATATTATATCTTAATTAATTTTATTTTGTTTTGAGTTTATTATGTAATGATATTCAGGTACCTTAGTGGGTTGTGCGAGCAATATAGTATCGAATCCATCGGGGCCCATCACAAACCGCGATGACAAATGTTAACTTAAGTATCAATCCCGTGACGTCATATCTGTCTAAGGCCATGCTTAAAATGACTCACACAAATTTCATCCTAGCACCTTACCATCAACAGTAAGAAAATTATATTTTTTCTTTATTAAATTTTCTCCATCACAACTTTTATATTTATAATTAAAAGTATTGTTCATGTTTCTAAAATGTAGTGATCATTGGTTGCTGCTAGTGATTTCTGTTACTTCGAGTACGCTATATGTCTTAGATCCAAAGGATTGTAAGCTCACCATCGGAATCAAGTACCGATGAATATGTAAGTAAAATATAATATATATGATAACTATTCCATATATTGTGTTTGTTGCATGTGTATGTTTGATATTTGTTATTCTATAAGTTTTTTTAGTAAATTAATTACTTTATAGAGCATTTCGATTATATTAGACACAAGTTGGTAAAAATGGACGACAAACAATTTGGAATGTCATTATGGCATATTATACAATGTAGAAATTTAAAGTTAGTATGGATTTATTAAATTTATATTATACAGATCACTAGGCTAAATATACATCATTTGTAGCGTCCTCAACAATCGAGAGGCAGTGAGTGTGTATATTATGTTATGAGATATATGTGGGAAATATGCACTCAAATGTCCGATGTTGAGTCTTTAGATAAGGTAAGTAAAAATTAATATATAGTAACTTACTAAGTGCTTTTAATTATAAATTTCTAATTTCTTTAATTGATATACTTAAAAGTTGTTATGAAGCTTTGTAGAACTCATTTGAAGAACCGTACTCACAAGAGCAAATTGATGAGATTCGTGAAATATGGGCACAATATTTTTTGTAGATTATGTGTAAGTTATTAACTTGTTGGTTTTTTCATTGAAAATTATTTGTATAAATGGTTATAGTTATATCTTTCTTCTTCTTTAGTTATAATTTTTTGGATTGTTTTATGTTGTTTGCAGTTCTTGTAATTGATGGCGTTGAGGAGGGACGACGTGCAACATAGTTGATGGTGTTGAGGAGGGACGATGTGCATTAATGGTTTAAAGTTAATCCTTTCATATGTTGGTTGGATTTTGATTAAGCCGAATTGAAAGCTGAATGAGTTTTATGTATGTTTTTGACATTTTTGGATAGTGTTTGAAAATGGGTTAATTTGTTGAATTGTTTTATACTTTTTTTTTGTTTATGGCATGTTGAATTGTCTGTGTATATTTAATTCAGATATTGCGCATGGAAGGGTACAAAATGACTATTTAAATTATATTAAAAAAATAGTAACAGATATCGGTTGCTACAAAACAACCGACGCCTATTTAGGGAACCTTAGGCATCGGTTTTAACTAAAAGACTGATGCCTATTGTCTACGAAATGTGTCGGTTGTTATAGAGAGACCGACAATTATTGTAAACAATACACTTCGGTTACAACTGATACCAAAAACACGGAGTATTAGTGTCCCTTCAGAAACCGATGCTTATTGTTATTTACAACGGACACGAATGGTCAATTTTGTACTAGTGAGAATAATTGTTATAATTTTACAAATTTAAAGGGGAATTTTTGTAATTTAGAAATGGTAACTTTTGATTGGGGGAATAATCAAATTTGTCCCCCCAATTTAGACTTTAGAGGTTGTGACATGTGAAAACTCAAACCCCTAAAAGGAAACTGTATCTCGATCGAAAAACAAAATGAATTAGTAAAACAGAATCCTTCCATTGAATGAAAACATACAAAACTGAGAAGAATTCACAAGTAGAAAAACATTAATTGCCCCTCAGAAGTTAGGTCCTTTCTTCTATGTTTAAACACTTGAAGACAAATGAACCCGTTTGACTTATAGGAAAGAAGACAACTGTTTGTCTTGGGTAATAAAGGTATAAGCGTGAGAGGTAAAACAATAATTTATAGAATACAATAAACTCTCAATTTTGCTAACAAATTTTTCTATAGAACCTCTCGTATTTTGCTCTCTCTATAATGCTTACACTTAGAATGCTTTGCATTGAATTTTTTTCTTGGATAATCAACTTTAAGAGATTACATGCCTATTTATAGGCTTAAAGATTACCTAAAACATATCTAGAATATTCAAAAGCTAAAACATAACTTAGCGCTAAGTTTGATGAGATTAATTCTCATCCATTCTTTCTCAAGTGGGTTAGGTAGATAATGTATAGTGCTAATATTTGATTATAAATTATTTTTTTCATGCCCCTCTTAATTTGTAATCTGGACTTTCTTCCGAAATTGTTCAATTTTTCAAGGCTCACTGCTTTGGTGAAACCATCTTCCAATTGCTCCTTTGTGTTCACAAACTCCAATTGAATTTATTGATCATTCACAAGACTTCTGATGAAATGGTGTCGAAATTTAATGTGCTTCAACCTTGCATGGAAAATCGGATTTTTTGTCATTGCAATAGTGGACATGTTATCACAGAAAATTACCGTGGAAGTGTCTTCAGGGCCGTGTCAAGAAAATATGGGCCTGAGGCAAAATTTTAGAAGGGGCCTAAGCAAGAAAAAATATTATTTAAAAAAAACTATAGAGATTTATTTATCTTTCTTATTATTCATATGTAAAATCACGTATTAAAGTTTTATACTCAAGATGCTCTAACATACCATTTTAAAAGCGGACACTGTGTCTTGGCTTTGCTGAACATCAACCAAAATTCTTCTAAGCCATACTGCTTCACAAGCTGCATCGATGTGTGGCTATGTATTACGCCTGGCGATGAAAGTGACACTGTCTTTTACTTCTTTGATGACCAAGATATTATCTTCGAACCAAGATAAAATACATACCTAGATGTACGTGTACGATCATCAAGTGACCCAGCCCAATCACTATCTGTAAATCCAATGAGCTTATTTTCTTTTTCTTAGACATACTTGATGCCGAGTTTTCTCGTACGTACCTTGAAGGTATCGAAGAATTCTTTTTCCTGCTGCATAATGTGGCTTGCTTGGATTGTGCATGAATCTTGAAATTAGGCTGACTGGATAGACAATATTAGGCCTTGTATTCGTCAAGTAGATCAACGAACCGACTAAGTTGTGGTACATCTATGGATCATCTTTAGTTGCACCATCATTTAATTGCAGTTTTTCGTTGACTGCAACTGCAAATGGAGTTTAAATTGGCTTGCAATTGCTCATATGGATTTTTTTCAATAATGTTTCAAGATATTTTTCTTGAGAAATAAAAATTTCTCCTTTTGATTGACGAACTTGAATCCCAATAAAATATTTTATGAGACCCAAGTCAGTCATCTTGTACTCATTCATTATAGCCTTTTTGAAATCTTGCACCAATGCTGCATTTGACCCTGTATAGATCAAGTCATCTACGTAAAGACAACCAATTAGAAAATCTTGCGCGCTTTATTTTTTCACGTATATGACGGCTTTTTGTATGGAGGAGGGCATCGATCCGTTGTTTTTGAAGTTGTAGGCGTTGAATGGAGAGAAGAGTCGATTGGCTCATAGGTTTGAGTATAATTATGGCGATTTTATTCCAATTTTGAGGCCTTTCTTGAGAGGGTATCTCAAGATCAACAAGGAGGTGAAGGAGAAGAGGTTACAATTGTTCAAGGACTATTTTGTTGATGAGAGAAAGAAGCTGGAAAGCACAAAGGCAACGGACAACGACGGCCTAAAATGTGCGATTGGTCACATTCTTGAAGCCCAATAGAAGGAGAGATCAATAAGGACAATGTTCTTTGCATTGTTGAGAACATCGATATTGGTTCAATCGAAACTACTCTTTGGTCAATCGAGTGGGGCATCACGGAATAAGTCAACCACCCAGAGATCCAAAAGAATCTTAGAGACGAGATGGACGCCATCCTCGGCCCGGGGGTACAAATAACAGAGCTCGATACCTACAAACTCCCATACCTTCAGGCAGTAATCAAACAAACTCTTCGTCTTAGATTGACCATCCCTCTTTTGGTTCCCCACATGAACCTCCACGACGCCAAGCTCGGCGACTATGCATCCCCACCGAGAGCAAGATCTTGGTCAATGCTTGGTGGCTGGCTAACAACCCTGCAAACTGGAAAAAGCCCGAGGAGTTCATGCCCGAGAGATTCTTGGAAGAGGGGTCGAAGGTTGAGGCCAATGGAAATGACTTCCGTTATCTTCCGTTTCGTGTTGACCGGAGGAGCTACCCAGGGATTATTCTTGCTTTGCCGATTGTTAAAAAAATAATTTGTAATAAAATATTAACACTATACATTATCTACATAATCCACTGGAGAAAGAATTGATGAGAATTAATCTCACCAAACTCAACACTAAATTATGTTTTAACTTTTGAATATCTTGGATATGTATTAGGTAATTCTTAAGCCTATAAATAGACATATAATCTATTAAAGTTGATCATCCAAGAGAAAATTCAATACAAAAAATTCTAAGTGTAAGCATTAGAAAGAGAGAGAGAGAGCGCAAAATACAAGAGGTTCTATAGAAAAGTTTGTGAGTAAGATTGAGGTTCTAATCCGCATGTTGTCTGTGTCCCATGAGATCTGGGATATTATTAAAGAGAAGTATAGTACACATACTCCAGAGGAGGAAGCCACACTAACTGCCACAAAGAAAAAAAAACATAAGGAGAATAAGACCAAAGATGCAAGAGCATTGTCCTTTATGCACCAAGGGGTAAGTCGATCTATTCCTCCGCACATTACAGGTGTCAAGACATCAAAAAAAGTATGAAAATTTTTGAAATAATGATTTGGAGGCTATGAAAAAGGTATCTCTATTAAATTGCAAAATTTATGGCGAGATTTTGATAATTTTTCAATGAAGGACGATGAAAATATCTAAGAATTTTTTTCTCGAGTTTCCACTGTAATCAATCAAATTAAAAGATACGGTAATATCGTTGAGGACAAAAAGATCATGGAAAAAGTGCTACGAAGTCTGCCAGCAAAATTCAAGCATATTGTTGTTGTTATTAAAGAATCCAAAGATTTAGCCACTCTATCTTTGGATGAACTCATGGGATCACTTGAAGTCCATGAAAAAAAAATAGTAGATTCTCAAATCAAAGTTTGGAGCAAGCCTTACAAGTAAAAATGAATATTTCAAAAAAAATAAAAAACAAATACTTTCAACAAAATAATTTTAAAAAAATTCAGCCTAATTTCAAGATTCATGCACGCTCCAAGAAAAAAAAATTCAATACAAAACATTCTAAGTGTAAGTATTAGAGAGAGGGCAAAATACAAGAGGTCCTATAGAAAAATTTGTATTCAAGATTGAGAGTTTATTGTATTTTCTAAATTATTGTTATAATAATTCAAATATTTTAGCCTCAATTTATTTTTACCTCTCACATTTATACACGTATTACCCAACATAGAAACATCTTGTTGGTAATATGTGAATGTAAGTTTACCGAAACTAGTTGATGCCATTTTTACAAATAGGAAGGATTATTAGGCCAATGGGTGGCTCTGATACCACAATTGTAATTGGGTAATACGGGTATAAATGTGAGAGATAAAAATAAATGGAGGTGAATTTGAATATCTGAGTTTCAGGGTACCATGCAAAAGGAAAAAAGGAATTCATTGTTTATTCAACCAATGAGGCAATGATATCATTATGTAATTATACACACACACGCATGTGTATGTGTGTGTTTGTTTTGCCAAAGTACCTGGAGGAGTTGGTCCACAATGTAGTGGGGTTGGAAAAGTAAGGAGCATCTAATTGGGCCGGCAAAGATCCATGATCTGCAGACAGGCCTCTTTGATCCATGAATAGCTGCAACCCGGCACTGCCTATTGTGGACAGATCATCTTCACCAGATCCATCTGAGTGTCCTTCACGAAACATTTGGGAAGAAATTAAACATTGAATTAAATGATGAAACTGGTTTTTGTAAATTAGAAACATTGAATTAACTTGCAGTTTAAGAAAATACCCGAGGAAAGTGCAGGCCTATCAGTGGTTTTAACAGTTCGATACATCTGCATTGGGAAGGATATAATAATGCAATTTATGAAATTAAACAGAGGAAATGATTAAACATAATAATAAATCACTAAAAATAAAAAATATAATATTGAGATCTCTCTGTCTCTAATGAAAGTAGAGAAAAAGAGAGTTGTGCTGGGGTTCTGAGTCATATCATTAATGACGAGGTTGATGTTTGATAATGAGCTGTAATATTATTGAGAAATCATTACTTTGCTTTTGTCTCTTTTTATCATTCTACTATTGCAACACACACGCACTCTCTCTCTCTCCGTCTCTCTTATCTTAATTCATAACTTAATTCACTCAGTCTGTGTTCATCGGCTACTGTGCCGGACTAACAGAGGGAGTCCTACCCCACACCACACATCATAATTATCCACACCCACATATACAAGATGCGCTCTCTCTCCACCGGCCATAGTTCAAAACTCGTAAAGGACCTAAATGATATGTTGTCTGCTTGCTGACACCCACAACGTATGAGTTCGAATCATTTTAGTAACAGGCTGAATTTGGATTTCCTATGTGGTGACTAAGTATATGACAGCTCGTGTCCCGACATGTTAAGGCACATCACACGATTCACCTACTCCACAAAGTTTTAAAGCAAGAACGGAGAGATCCTGGGTTCATCCTTAAGATGTTGTCTCTCCCTCTATTATCCTTTTTTTTTTTTCCCAACCGAGAGGTATCGTAACACTAGATGGGGCGCACATCTCACATTTCTTTTACGACCTATGAGATATTCGTTCTTCGAAAAATGATTCTAACCACAAACTTCACTCTGCATTAGTCAAATTAAAACCTATATAAGACCTTTAAGGCTACCATTGCAACTGAAGGCTGCTACACCAACCCCTAATAAGTAATGAGTTTACCTGTAAATGGCTTTTGACATGAGCAAGAGTGAGATCTTTGACATCCATGAGCTCAAGAACTGACTTTGGAGTAGCCCCTAAAATTCCAAAACCAATTAAACAAACCTTAAAACAATTAACTATATATTAATAATTGAATAAGATAGTAAATGATGTTACTTTCATGGCCACCAAGAAGCTCAACTGCATGAACAAACCGCGCGTGAAGTGTACTCGTCCACCTCATTCTCGGAGCCCTCATGCTTCGTTTCGCCGGCATCTTCGAAACAAATCTCGATCGCATAATAATCCCATGATGATGACTAGAAACATGATTAAAAAACGGCATACGATGATCCAAACCACCCGAGTCATGAGAAGAAGAAGAAGAAGTCGCTATTTGATAGAAGCGCGCTTTTGGATCCTTGTAGTGGTCTCTACTGGCTATATGGTCCAGAGGCGAGATTAATGGGAACGGACGGTTCTGATGATGATGATAAACCGGAATACCCTTTATAGGCCTCAAGCCGTCGGAAACCCCACGATTTATTTGATGATAAGGGTTTTGTTGTACATCTTCATGATGAGTTAATGTTATTCCCGCGCCATTATTAATGAAGTTGTTACAGATTTTTGATGAAGAATTAATAGAGTTGTTGGGTGGACTAATGTGGAGAGAGAGATCAGGAGGAACTTGATTTGAAGAGGGTTCTAACAAAATCCCTTCTAATAACGGCATTTTTCTTTTCTTTTCTTTTTTAGCCCCAAATTTTCTTGGAATGAATGAAACACCCAATGTAATTTTTACAATGGTTCTGAAAAAGTTTATGAAAATAAAATATAGAAGCAAACACCCAATGTAATTTTTACAATGGTTCTGAAAAAGTTTATGAAAATAAAATATAGAAGCAAGCACACGGACGGAAAAAGGAAACAGAGATGGACAATAAAGAAGAAAAGACCTATATATAAATATAGGTATTCTATAAAGGCTAAAGATGAATGAAATAAGTATTCAAAATAAAGCAGAGAGTAGTGTGATAAAGATCTCGCTTTTATCTTCAACACCAAATCCAAGCAAAGAAGAAACTCAAAGTTGTTGCTTGATTCTTTGAGATTATATTCTTTTAAAGAGATTGTGTAAAAAGTTGTGAGTATACTAGACAAGTTTTTGTATGCTTCAAAAGCTAAAGGAGAGAGAAGCTAAAGCGAATGAATGAAGTGCTGAAAACTGTTTGAGCCCTCAGAAAGAAAGTGAGCAGTGTATATGGTGAGAGTGAAGAATGAGAGGAAAAGAGATTGAAAAGAAGAAGAGGGTGGGTGAGTGCGGAGGGATTTGGTGTGGGGTGTAATTCATAGAGTATATCTTGGAAAATGACACTAAAACCCGGACTCTCCTTCACTAGTCAAAACACGCAATCAATCACACACACACACCAAATAAATAAATAAATAAATAAATAAATAAATAATGATGCTAGTTTTAAGCAGATCACTCCAAAGCTAAGATTTCTAACAAAGTTCTTCTTCTTAAGGGGAAGTCTTCAAGTCTTTTTCTTCGGGAGCTGAAAGTTCTTGAGACGAGAACTTTCCTGCACACAACAAAAGTTAGATGGCCCCGGGATTATCACAGGGAGGCTCCTTCGACGCTCAAGTCAACATAGAGGTCGAGAGAGAATAAAACAATAATTGAATACTGAATTAAATGCGTCATAGTAATTATGAGTCAACATACTTACAAATAAAAGAGGAAATTCCTTTTTATACCTGTTCAGTAGTGGGCCTCATGGGTCGTGTAGGAGAAATCGGCCTATTGGACACTCCTTTGGGCCGAGTTATTCCATTACTAGTCCATTGGAATAATTATTATTAAATTAATATATAAATCGAATTATATATTTAATTAGAAAATATCGTTTTTTCCCATGACACCCGAATTTGCAGATCTTTGCGGAGAATAAAGTCATGCGGAAGCTAATCGATACCATGTCCGGCTTGTCTTGGGATTCCTTGGAAATTTATGAGAACTTCCAAATCAAGGAGCTCCTCCCGTCGGGAGCGTTGGAGAAGGTTTAGTTACGAGAAGCCCCCTTGAGGGAGCTTAGGTTTGACCTGTCTTTCAATTCCCTTGCTTGGTGGAATACTTAGTGAATTTTTCCTGAAAGTTTGAGGAGATTGCCCACAAAGAGTTGTAGGAGTGGAGTACATCGAGTGAGGAGAGTCGAGATGAGAGCCCGCTAATTGAGAGAGATTGCTCTGGGGCGCCCACCGTTGGGGGAGCCACGCAAGGGCACCTATGAGAGTCCGAGACTTAAGAGAGGTTGCTCCGGGAGCCTCTCTAAGCGGGCAAAGGTGCCCGCTAGGCGCCCTTGCGTGGCTCCCCAAGGGTGCCCTGCTCAATCGGTCCTTCATTCCTTTGCGTTTTTCCATCATTCACTAGAGGTTTCCCATATTTCGAGCAGGATTTTAGATTTTGGTCCTTCTTTATTCCGCTCAGGGGCCGAGGCATTCAGTCTTCGATTCTATTATTCTATTTCCACCTCTGCCCATGGATTTCGATATTCCTCCTCTAGCTTCGGAGTTGTGCTATGATGGTGAGGGAAGTAGAACTGAGTCGGATTCATGCTCTAGTGATGAGGTTCCCGGAGCGTGGGAGCCCAACATTGGAGTTTCTTGCATGTGACGAGTCCCCATGGGACTTAGCCTTTTGGGAAGGCAACTAGTGACGATTTATTCGGCTTTGATGTTACACTTATATTTGTGCTTTTCCTTAAGAGTATTTTCGTCTTCATGCTTGGCTTGTAGTGTTTGCATATGATTTCTTGTTGGTGGAGACTGGTTCATACTTTGTGTGGAGATGGATCTTTTTCTTTGGGAGGAAGCCTTAATTCCTTTGTAATGGCTGGAGACACTTGTGTTTGATGTTTGGGGACGCCATTTTGCGGCCCATCGCGGGCTCCCTTCCAAATCCCAGAGGTGGTGCCCTTCCGGAGCCCGTAGGGGGAGCCCTTTCGAAGCTTTCCCAGAGTCCTTGTTTTGTCACTTTAATCTTTTCCCCCACATGTGTTAGTATTTTTGTGACTTATATTTACGAGGGCTCCCCCGTGAGAGAGCCCCTCTCCCCGGAGCGCAAAGATTCTCTAGGGGACTTTATTTGCCTTACGGAGCATGAAGCTTCTAGAGAGGATTTTATTTACCTCACGAAGTGGGAAGCTTCTCTAGAGGACTATATTTGTCTCACGGAGCGGAAAGCTTCTCTAGGGGACTTTATTTGCCTCACGGAGTTGGAAGCTTCTCTAGAGGACATTATTTGCCTCACGGAGCGGGAATCTTCTCTGGAGGACTTTATTTGCCTCACAGAGTCGGACGCTTCTCTAGAAGCCTTTATTTTCCTCACGGAGCTGAAAACTTCTCCAGAGGACTTTATTTGCCTTATGGAGTGGGAAGCTTCTTTAGAGGACTTTATTTGCCTTACGGAGCGAGAAACATCTCTCGAAGGTTTTATTTGCCTCACGGCGGGAAGCTTCTCTAGAGGACTTTATTTGTCTCTCACGAGCTAGAAGATTCTCTAGAGGACTTTATTGGCCTCACAGTGGGGACGCTTCTCTAGAGGACTTGTCTAGAGAGAATGTTGGCGAAAACACTCAATGGCATAGATGAGTGATGTAAACCATGTTCTTGGGTGAGTACGAGGGGAATCGACGCTTGGCCGCTTCTTGCTTAATGTGCGATGGGTTCTTGGGATAATTCCTTCATGGTTGACTTTCTTCATTTTTAGAGTCTTCGTCTTCTCCAAAGAGTCGAGTGTTTCTTTCTTCTTTTGTGTCGGGGTGTACCTCTCCAATGAATGAAGATTTTATGGAGCTCCCTCCAGCTGAGGATGGTTCATCAACATGTTGTCTAAAAGAGTTTTGTTCTTTTGTAAGGGTTTTTGCTCCGAGGTAGCTTCACTAGTCCGGATGGCTCTCGCCTTCTCAGCCTGAATGTCGGGGGGAGTATGTGGATATCAATTATGGACTTCAATGCCTGCTTATTTTCCGGAAGCACAATGGTTTTTCTAGAGTCTACTTGTCCTCCAAATCGTTGTTCCTCTCTTCTATTCCAATCGAGTGAGGGTTATTCTTTATGCATCTGCTACTACGGCCTGCTACCGCAGAGAGCCCTTATGAGGGGTCTTCGGTAGGTTGTGGAGCTCGGGGACATCTTCGGGGCGGTTCCACTTGTAGTATGATGTCTTAGAGTGTTCTGGGTAACTTAATTGAGCCAGTGATCTTCCTCGGTCTAGTAGACTTAT
Source organism: Rehmannia glutinosa (assembly GCA_016081115.2). NCBI lineage: Eukaryota > Viridiplantae > Streptophyta > Magnoliopsida > Lamiales > Orobanchaceae > Rehmannia > Rehmannia glutinosa. The sequence goes on from JABTTQ020003109.1 coordinate 348,927, forward strand.
TCAGTAGGTGGAGCACTTCAGGATGAGGAGCTTGGGGAAGGGCTCCCCCTGAGCTGGGCAAGGGTGTCCGTTGAACATCTCAAGTGGTTGAATGGCGCTCTCCTTGATGGAGGGGCCTGTCCTCATGTCTTCTCGGTAGTCTATCTTCTTTTTGGTGTTTCTGGCTTTGTAGTCGACGGCTTCCACGAAGTCTTACATTAACTCTCCTTCCTTTTGTTTCACTTAAAAAAATATGAGCAATGGTCTCCGGATACTCCCCTCGATGGAGAATTATCGTGTGAAGCAAATCGTGAGCTTGTCCATCCTTAAAGTGATTGATCCAATCGAAAGCCGATTGAACCAAGTCGGTGCACACTTGGTCGAGTTATCTCGAACACTTTTACGAGTTGGAAGTGTCGTCATGTCAGAGAGATCCGTCTTCGCATGTAATTTTCTAAGTACTCTAGGGAACATCCGGTCATGTCATACTCTAGGAGGTTGGAGATCTTGATGCCCAAGGGCAATGGCTCAGTCAGGGTGGCAGGGGCCAGTGGACTTCCTCCCTAGGACAATGGCCTGCAATTTGGCTTGGCTGATCTATACCACCCGTGACTCTTCTACGGGCTTGCGATGTGGACTTGGGAGTGTTGGGCTCCATTCCCATCTTTCCTTCTAGGGAGACCGCGCTGGTCTTCTTGATTTTCTTTAAGTACTCGTTCATTTTTTTATCTTCTTCCCCAAAGATAGGGTCTCTAGCATTTGGCAAAGCTTAGGGAGAGATCTCCCGGTGGCTTTTGCGTAGCATGATTCCTCAAAGCAGCCTGGGAAACTTCTTCAAGTAGGGCTTGGAGGGCTTCTTACATCATGCGAACTTCTTTAGCAGGCAGAGCCATCCTTGGTTGTGGCGGAGGTGGCTCCCTTCATGGAGGATGGGGCTTGCTTCCCGTCTTTAATGTGATAGTTCTTCTTGTTAATTCCTGGCTCCACAACTAGCATCTTGGGATTCTTCAACTAGTAGCAGCTCTTCATGGTTCTTTCCGCATTCTCCATCTCTTCCTCCCTATCAAGTCATGGTTTACTTTGGCGGGCGGAGCACGATGCGATCTCGAGTGGCTCCGGCCTACATGACTTGATATCCTAAAACATTCTGGAGCTTTATCCGGCGAGCTCGGAGGGTTTCCGGATCGGTGAACTTCTTTGAGGCGGGACGCCTCTTCCTTACAGCGGGGACTACCCCCCTCCAAGAGGATGAGGGTTGGCCCTTTATCTTCCCAGTGGCCGTTCCTCTTGCTGGTCTCTGGCCCAGGGGCTGCAACTTGGTATTCGGCTCCATGCGCTCGAGATTGAGTCTGCGTCTTCGTGTGCTTTGGTTATTTCTCATAGACGGCGCCAAAATAATGCTACTCTTTAGAGTAGATCACTCCGAAACTAGGGTTTCTAACAAAGTTCTTCTTCCCGAGGAGAAGTCTTCAAAATCTTATTCTCCAGGGAGAGCTGGAAGTTCTTGAGATGGGAACTTGAAAACGTTAAAGGGCCTTGGGGTTGTCCCGGGAAGCCCCTTCGATGCTCTAGTCAGAACAATGATCGAGAGATAATGAAACAGTAATCGAATACTGAATTAAATGCGTCCATGTAATTATGGGTCAACGTACTTACAAATGAAGATGAGAGACCTTTTTATACCTGAGTAGTGGGCCTCGTGGGCTGTGTAAAAGAAATCAACCTATGGGCTAGTCCCGGACTCCTTTGGGTCGGGTCATTCTATTAATAGCCCATTAGGAAATTAATATTAAATCAATATATAAATTAAATTATATATTCAATTATTAAATGTCGTATCTGCCTCCATAATAATAATAATAATAATAATAATAATAATAATAATAATAATAATAATAAAACGAGGAATAAAATTACTAATGGTATCAATACATGCCACGTATACATGATGACGTCATTTTTGTACATGTGATATTTACACACTTCATATGAGTATATGATGAAGCATAAAATGGAATACGAGATCTTTCTTTGAAAAGATAGAGAGGCCGGTGTGATCGATTCTGCGGAGGTTCTACTCCAATGATGTGTTTTATTGCTTATTCCATCACACGATGATTGTCAAGTGTATAATAATACCCTTTATTAATTTTTGAGCATAAATCAAGCCTAATTAAATATGTGTTTCTAATATGGTTATTTTTGTACACATAACAATCATTAAATGCGGTGGAATAAGAGATAAAACACACTTTTGGAACAAAAGATCCCATTCGAATTGGTTGACCGTTAAATGCACCGCTACTTTCTATTTAGGAGAAAATAGCATGGAAACATTATTTGAGAGAATGAGAATAAATTTTGGAAGTGTGCATGATTGGATATCAAATGAAAATGTGATGATGATAGCTAATTTGATATTACTTTACCAGAATAATGTTTATGTGTGACTAGTGATTTGAAAAATTAGAGAGAATGGATAATTTCCATTTGTGAGAAAATGAGAATATTTGTTAGTTTAATTTGATGTGATTGCTTGATTAGAAAGTAAGAATGAGCGAAAAAATGTGTGTGTGTGTGTGTGTTTTAAGATTTTCACATTTTGGCATACAATCAAATGTTGGTAAAAACAATAAAATCTAACAGAAATTTTTATAAAAAAAATTTACAACCATCCACAACCTCACTTTTTCATTTTCTTCCCGTAGACGACGAGTTACTTCTGTGATTCTTTTTCCCCCACTCTCTTTGCTTCTCTCCCTTTCTCTCTCTTACTCATAAGGCATAGACAAACAGACAGAAAACTTACTCACACGAGCTCACATTATTTCTTTCTTCTTTTTCGTAAATTCAGTTTGGATGAACAATGCAGAAATCCCACTTTCATGTAAACAGTAGGCAGCCCACAGTGCTACATTTTGTTGCAAAATCATGTGCGTTAGAGTCACATGAATGTTTACTTATGTTTGTGTGTTTTTTTAAATGATTTATAATAATATTTAAATTGTTTGATATAACTAAATTTGGGGTACATATTTATTGTAGTTCATATAATTTGGTTTCAATTTCAATTTCGTTTTCATATCTTCAGCATTAGCGATGGTGGTGAGATGGATAGAGGCGGTACTCCACCCACCCAAACCCTAATATATGGATATTTTATTCGAGTTTGGAATGAGTATGAGATAGATAAATCAATATTCATTAATAAACGAGTAGGGTGCGGATTTACCCCTAGGATACCCACTACCGAACTGTTTTATATATATATAATTGGGTATGAGTATCGGGTATCAGTACATATAAAGACCCATTTAAAATATTTCCATATACATCACAAAATATTTTCAGAATAATTAAGGCGAATATTTTTAGCTTAAGTAGAGGATCTTATATACATAAATAAAACCTATAGAACCTTAGTACCCCATCTTCTTTCGATTTGATTGCTGAATAGTCTTATATAATTGTTTATTTTTGTTAAGGTATCCATTTAATTAGCCATGTAAATATTTATATATTTATAACTTTTCATAGAATAAATGGATTTTTGGGTGGGTACGAGTAGTATGTGGGTATCAAGAAATGAGTTCGGCAGAGGTACGGATAATAAGTGTAATTTTTTAATCGGGTTTGGAATGAATACGAGTAGTAATAATATTATAAGATTCGGGTATGAATACTCTTAAATGGGTGGGTACTCGCCACCCCTATTCAGCATTATCATGGTTGAAATAATTTCACTAGATTTTTGATATATTTGAAATTTTTTTGACAAAGAAGAAGTTGTATTTAATAAAATAGAGAAAAAAATGCAACATATGTGCATAATACATTTTCTTCTTCAATAAAAAAGCATCATCCCTAGAGCTGACAATTAGGTCGATCATGTTAGTTCGGTACTAGCCTATAGGGCTATAGGGACGACAATAGGTTGGGTCAGGTATTTAAAGATCCAGACTCACCCCATCCTTAGAACAGGGCGGGGCGTAATGACCCGTCCTGACCAAATTAAAAACTTAAATAGATAAAAATGAAAAGAAGGGAAAAATATCTATTTTTAATATATTTATAAAATATTCTTTTCAAAAGTTCTTAAATTTAATTTATAAATGCTAGATATAATATTAAAAGACAAAAATTATATTATAATATATATCATATACAAATATATATTAAATATATTAAAGAAAATAGCCAGGGTGGGGCCGGACGAGTACGTGCGGTGTAAAAGTGATACTTAGACCCGCCCCATCCCGCCGCGGGTACTAGCGGGTCGGGGCAAAAGTGTCATTCCTATCGGGCCAAAGAGAAAAATCGGGCTAGGCCGGCCCGACCCAAAATTCTTCCGGGCCAATATTTTCATGGCCTAACTTGGCCCGTGTGGTATCTTTTGCCTCGGACCAATCGGAGCATTTGGCTCATTATTCTGGGAAAAATAGGTTTGGTTCTTTCCGAGCCTCCAAATTTATAGTCTAGCCTAGCCTTATTGTGGGGTTGATCGGGCCGGCCCACTAGGTTGAGTCCAAATTGTCAGCTCTAAATTCACCCCAAAACAAACAGAAACAATAGGATGAAGTGTGAGGGAAAAAAAACTTTGATATAATAGTGAAAGTATTTGACTGGCAACATGCTTGCACGACGAAGAACCCAAAGTCTCCCAAAATTTGCAGATCTAACAAAGAAAATTCAAACTCGACCAAGACAAACGAACAAGTGATAAATATTTTTATTAATAATAGAACAAAAACAAATACATTTCTCATTTTTAAACATGAAAATGCTCATTTAAATCCTTAACTTTTGTCATACTTAATCTTATAAATCCTCAACCCAAAAAATCAGGCCGGTCATTGAGAAATTTAGAACTATCCATATTACTTTAATCCGAGCACGAGCATATACAAATTCGGCTGACCTCATGTTATTAATAACCCAAGTACACGCACAATATAATATTTAAGGTCATAAGCTATATATGTAATTTTTTTTCATGTATATTGGTATACATGTACACACAAACATATGCAGATAAGAGTACAATGTAGACCCACTGACTTGAGTAAGAGACCTACAAAGGTGTGTTTGTTTGATAGCGTTAGGGATTTAGGCATTTAGCATGTGCCTTAACCAAAATGAACCCACACATAGGGCAATTTTAACAGAATATTGCATGTGAGAGTTTTTATTACAAAATTGTGGTGGGTTTGGGGGTTTAATTTTTAAGGTTAGTCGTTGATGCTATCAACGACCAAACACTAATATTTTTTTAAAATTTTTAATCCAATCGTTATTTGTGATAACGATCGACAAAAATATTTTTAAAAAAAAAATCACACCGATCGTTATTTCGATTAACGACTAGAGAATCAAGCAAAATCCACGCATTCTCTAGTCGTTAATCTCATTAATAATTACAAACTATAATTTAAAAAAATCGTTATTTTAATATTACAAGTAAATTTTATTATATGTTAACAATAATCGTGAATGAAAAACACATCAAGATATTTTATGTCGAGACAATTCACATTAATATAAAGGTAAAATCTAAATATCGAGACAATAGACAATAATATGATGATATAATATGTCTTGATACAATATTTGTCTTGACATAATAAAAATCCTAATACATATGCCCCCGCCACATCAGGATGTTGTATCGGACGCCTACTTCTACGCCTAGTTGCATCTACCTCGTCATTCGCTTGAACAGACTGTGTATCATCATCATCATCATTATGTGTGGTGTGGACGCTTAATCGGGCGAAATGCAACAAGCGCGTATGAAATTGGGCGCCCAACTCGGATTGATCAAAACCTGAGAAATGATGGGACGACATGCCAGTATCGGACTGTAGAAGTGATGTATATGATGTCCACGATGGTCCAGTAACTGGAGGCGTGAAAAAATATGAGTCTGTCTGTGAATACTGGGGAACATAATAATCTCTACCATACCCATGAGATGGACCAGCCATATCTGAAAATAAGATCAAAATATCATGACACCTAAAACATATATCTATAAATGTACGTGAATTAGTATTAATATTCATACCATGATGCATCTGAGGTGTGGATCTCGAAGGACCAGCCATGTGTACATCGGGGGGTGCAAATGTGGTGGGCATGTACTGAATGGTCATCGTAGTATCTTCAGCAGGGACATCCTGTCCAGTATGTGATGCACTGTTTTGAGACGAGCGAATATGTTTCTCCATTTCATCACTGATATCCATAACAACTCTCCGTAGATGTGGTCATGACTCTGAATCGTCATCTGCACCAAGCCTCAATCGTCTCATCCAGTTACTCTGAAAGTAAATATAATTTTGTATATGTAATTTTGAATGTCATAATTATATGCAAACATAATTTTGTATAAGTAATTTTGTATAATGTTTTTTAAAAATGGTCTGCAATGTCGTTAGGTGGTAACGTACTTTTTGAAAAAGTCGATCGTGTCGGTAGGGATTTGACCACCCGGCTGACCATTTTTTAAATTTTATGCATTCTCCAGTCGTTATTGGTATTAACGACTGGATTTGTTTTTTAAAAAAGAAATTTATTCCCTAGTCGTTATCTGTAAAAATGACTGGGATGTTTTTTTTTTTAAAAAAAGTGTTTGGTCGTTGTTGCTATCAACGTCTAAGCTTTAGTCGTTGATAGCATCAACGACTAACATTACAAAATTAAAAAATCCCAAACCCACCATACTTTTGTAATAAAAATCCCTACGTACAATATTTTGTTAAAATTCCACACATGGCCACACACATTAGATTGTGCTTGGTTGTGAAAATTTTTCCAAAATTTTCATTTTGGAGTGAAAATTTTTTAGGATGTGTGATTGTTTGAGAAAAAAAATGAAAATGTTTTCAAAGAAAATCTCATTTCTCTTCCAAAATTATCTCATTTTTCTCTTTCTCTTTCATATTTCCCAATACCCAATTATACTATTTATTTCTCTCTCCTCTCCCTATTTATATAAAGAATTCTGATAATTTTTTTAATTTATCACTATTTTTATTTTTTTTCTCTTAATCTTGTTAACAAAAGGTATAGAATGAGATCCATATTGCCTATTTTTGGATCAATTGTTTTATTTTTGTTTAACTTTCTTATATTATATTTTACACTATTATTTCCACAAAATTTTTCACAAATAATAAACATATCTAAAAGATTCTCTATCGCATCAACATAATCATCACTTTTTCTCTACACATCACTTTCGTTTTTAAAAAAAAAAGTCACCACTATTCTCTCAGAAAATGAAAATGGATGAAATGAAAGTACAAACAATCACAGTTACCTTCTAATTCCCCTTTCATACTCCCAAATATTCCCTTCTAATCTTTCAACAGCTTTGTCAGGCATCTTTTAACTTAGGTTTTATTATGTCTTCCTCCACATGAAACCCTTTTACAAAATTGTTTTGGGGCTTCTATTTTTCAAAACCCTAGCGCTTAATCGAAGGGTAAAAATATATAATTTATTTCTTCGAGTTATGGGGAATTGGGGATCCTTAATTCTATTCGTATTGAGAAGAACTACTCTAGCGCTTTTATTGCTGTCTCACCAGGGTCATTTAATAGGGTACCAAGTACGTTGCACTTGGTCTATTAGAAAATATTATATATTGAGTCATATATGGAAGTAGCATTGTATTATCCATGCATACTATACTCGATATACTATACTTAATAGATAAACTTAGAGCTGATAATGGACGAGGTCGAGTTAGCCGGGCCCAAGTAATGGCGTAGCCAGGACAGTATAGTAGGTTAGGCCGATACACAAAAGTGGGGTGGGCCAAATAAAAAAACCATGAAAAATCATATAAATTTCAACTAATATATTTTTTTTTAAAAAAAAAATTTCCTAGTAAAAATTTTTTTTTTAAAAGAGGGGGGGCCGGGGGCCGAGTTGGCCCCCCTTGGCTACACCAATGGGCCCAAGTCCGTCAGGCTTTTGAAAAATTTCGGATTGGTACTGCGAAAAATGTATAACCCAACCCATGTGTATATTTTGCACACCTAAAATGTCGAGCTAAGCTAAAAGTCGGGGTAACCCTGACCCACAGGCCAATCGGGTCGGGCCTGAAAAATTATGGCCCAGTACATCCCAAACCTCGGGCCGGCCCATGGGCTGAGCTGTATTTTGCCAATTCTGGATAGATGAATGGCATGCGCCAACTATTTATATGGATCAAGGACAAGTATTTAATCTTATTAGTAGTGAGACATTTGTTATTCATCTATCTACCAAGTGCATATATATACACCTGATGCATCATCTACAAGATCGAAGTCACATTTTTCATAAGTGACTTTGCTTATTGAAAAATAAATAGATATATCGATTAGAATAATATCTACAGCAGATTATAATAAACTTGGTGTAAATAAAAAAAAATTATCCTCTAAAAAAAGATACATACATGATGGATTTGTCATCAAAGATTTAGATGTATCATCTACTACTCAATCAATTCACGAGATTCAACAATGAGAAAAAAAAAAAACATGTGCTTATTTGCATCCACTTCCCATGAGGTTGGAGTCTTGGCATCCATCTCTTCCCTAAGGTTTGTGCCATTAAGAAAAACCTCAGGTAGCATTATTTAAAAAAAAATTATGCAAATACTAATATCCTTATATACCTATTATTTTAGGGAGAAAAGTACAAATATTAGAAGACAGCTTATTTTTCTCAAAGAAAAATATTAGGGGAATAAGTTGTTAAGCTTTTTAATAACTTAAATAGTATAGAATAAAGAGATATCTAATTTCAAGTTCTTAGGCATTCTTCAATTGCACAAAGAGTATATATTAATTATGTAAATTAATATTTTTTATATTTTTTGCAATTATAAATAGTTCATAAGCTTCAAAATGCATATTGATGTTGCTCAGAAGTGCGGCTCACTTCAAGCCATGGTAAATCCAAGTCAAGTGAAGTCAAAGTCATTAACTCCTATCATTACGATCAATCCACGTGTTGCGGTGTTGGGAACCAACTTGCAATATGAACTAATAAGGTTAGAATGACTTCATGATTGCCCCAGGATACTCCTCTGATAAATAAGTCAGCAAGTGCGCAATGAAGCAATCCAATTAATGCGTAATGGAATTAAGAATATAAATTGTAGTTAATTAATGACATAACCTGGGGTGGTGGGCCTCATGAGGCTGAATAATGAGGTGAGGCTCATGGACTTTAGGTAATAAGGGGGTCTTATGGGCATGGTTTAATGGTTTGATTTAATTAGAGTTGTCAAAATTAGTCCGATTTCGTGTTAGGGCGGGTTGGGCGCGTGATATTATAAGTCAAAGAGAGCGAGACGAGCCTATTTGGCCCGACTCATTATGCCCAAAATCGGGTCGACCCGGGTTGGTCACGATTTTCATGTGTATTTTCATGGGTTGAGCCAAGCTTGGGACTAAACGAATCGATAGAATTTTGGCCAACCCGGCCGACCCAATTTTCTTTAGCCCAAAGTCTAGAAGTATTGGTCGGTCCAAGAATGCCACCATCCAATAAAATCACACCGATGTGCGATTGATCCGAGACCCGCAAAACCACCATTAGAAGGGGAGTCGGAAGGGTTTCTAGCGTACCCACTACGACGCTCAAGTCAAAATCACTCTAGAGAGAGAATATATGAAATAACATAGTATATTAAAAGTGTATTGAAAGTCTAACTAGATGCGACATTTTTCGTGTCCCTATTTATAGGTTTGGAAATTAGGGTTTGCACTCCATCAAGCCATGCTAAAACCCTAATTAACACAACAGGCATAGGTTAATCATTTGTATTGGTCGCACACCTCTCGTGCCCAATAGATCGGTAAGCTCTTAAGTTGACCCATTTAGGAGCCTCCTAATAGATCAAGAGTAGGCCCTTAGTTTGGTCCATTTAAGAGCCCGATTCACTTAGATCAGAGTCTCTTAAATTGTTTCCTTGATCGAGGCCCATCCCGCCGACATCGCCCATTGGGCTCGAGCTCGGGCTTTGCCAACCCTTCAACTTTAGCCCCATCGTGAGCCTCACCAAGCCCCTATCTACGGAGGTCGGCCCAAATTTAAGCGGTCGGCCGACCAAATTTTGGCCCACATGACTAGTCCCACTCTAAAGCTCTAAGGACAAGCCTCCAGGTAGGCTTTCATTATGAACTCGGACACCTTTCACTAAATTCATACAAAATAGGTCGTTCTAAAGAGGTCCCCATCAATAAGTCCCCCAATTATGTCTCGAAGTGACTTGGCTACTTTGACATAATTGTCTTGTTATAATCTCGACCGACCTCTAAACTTCTCACTTGTTCGATAAATCCGAGCTCGATCGATATTTACAAGATCATACTTATCCTGAGGTGTTTCTAACTTTCTTTGCAAGGAGTTATTTTCCCATTCTAAAATTAGGGCTTCAAGCTCTCAAATTTGACTAGAGACCGGTCTAAATTAGGTTACCAAACCCTAATTTATTTCCCACCCATTTGACCACAAGGACGCCCTTTCGGTCGATAAGACGCCCCTTCATCTTCCCGAGGTTACTTTTAAATCGTTGGATGAGATTCAAATCAATGGCCTTGATCATCTCCTCATCTCACCTTTCTTTATAAAAGGCTAACCAAAAAAGGGGGACCATTTTACCATTTGCAAATATCCTTCCCTTCTCCTCAAGGCGATTTCCGACATTTCGAGGCGATTTTCGGCGAGCTTCCGACGGCACTCCTTCCATCTCCTCTTCCATTTCTTACATCTTAGGTACATCATTTCATCCTTTTCTTTTTTTCTATTTATTTTCCCTTAAATAATGGTCTTTTCATCGACCTACTCCAATCCATATTTGACCGACCTAGTTAGGTGGTCGGATGAATTAGATGTTGCTCATCTGCGGGAGAATCATCCCGAACTACCAGACCCCGACGCCACTAAAACGGATTCCTCTTTCGGTAAACGCCTCTTCCCCATAGAGGTCAGAAATCCTAACCCACGAGCCCGTCCCGAGGTGGATTATGGGTTTTCTAATTTAGCAAGAACATCACAATCCCTTTACAACATTCGTAGGAATGCCAGGTTCCTCCTTTTTAAGTTAATACTCCCGAGCTACATAGATAAACCCTACCAAACACCTTCTCAAGGTTTTACCTTTTGTTGGTCAACTAGATGGGGGCTTAGGTTCCCCATCCATTCATTTTTTGCCGAAATTCCCTTAACCAATTTACCCCAAATTCTTTTAGGATTATTCGGCTTCTTGATAATCACCAAATTCATGTCTATAACTCCCTCAACCGATCTATTCTTCGCCCTTTTTCAAGTCAAGTATTCTACTTTTAAAGGCTTATTTTACATTACGCTTGTAATGAAACTAACTTCTTAGGGAAAATACCCGACCTCCAATAAGTTCTCGAAGGATCGATAGTTTTTGTAACCTCGGTAGAAGCTTGGCATTTTCCACATAAATGGGTATGGGCCTCACCACCACAACAAAAACATGACCCCAAGAAACGCCTCTCGATCCGCAAGATCTCATTTGTAAAACTTTGCTAGAAATATGATCTTTCACAAATCATTACTCTTTTTCGCTTCACTACTCCTGGGAGTGAGTTCCGAGGTCGTTCCTTGTGAGAGAGAGACATCGGTATGATTTTTCCCTTATTTCTTGTATAGTCCTTACATTTTTGTCACTAACATTGTTCTTTGGTGCATACATTATGCCGCCCAAGCTGCTTCTCGAAGAGGCCCGCAGAAGGTGAGCTTCCTTGCTCGAGCTTCTTCTTCTCACCAATCAAGTTAGGTTGTGATGGGACTCCCGAGTCCGATCCCGATCTCCTCATACCACTCATCCCCGCATATACGTAAGACATTTGGTTGAACTATCGGATCCCAAAAGAGCCCTCATGTCCCTCTTGCTCCTCGAGGATCCTTGACACCGAGCTCCCCTTCCAAGAGAGCTCAAGCGAAACCGTTCACTCGAGCGTGAGCTAATCCAAGACCCATAGATACCCCAAACCAGACTTTCTTCACGGCAACTCCATCATCAAAAACAAGGATGGCTTCATCGCGCTCAATACATGCAGGGGCATTTCGCGGCCCTGGATAAGCTATTTGGGCCCGAATTGGTGAAATAATTCTTCATGGACTGTGCCCAAGCTCATGTCAAGCTTTCTACTCTAATTGCTCGAGCCATGACCGGATTTGCTGATCCAAAGATTAGTAAGAGAGCTCGAGGCCCTCAAGAAGGAGAATAAGAGGCTCAATGCTCGAGAAGCTAACCCGCCGGACTGGATTCGGGGAGCAGTAAAGATTAGCTCATTGGTCTTGAAAACTGTTTCCAACTCGAAATGAAAATCAAAGAACTAAGTTAAGAAAACGCCAATCTCAAAGCCGAGCTTAAGGACACACATGTGTAAGCTCAAGATTGGATTCAAATCGGTCAGGGACTTTTATGAAATCGAGGAGGGTTTGGCTTTGCTTAGCCATGATCGAGATAAGGTCAAGAAATGTTTTCTCGGCTCCGAATAGTTCATTGATGTTCTATCTGTGGGGGTCATGGAGCAAGATGAGTTTGCCTTTGACCGTGTCGAGCTTCAACTTCGGGAAAGGGGATTCAAGAGCCCCTAGATCGGGATGGGCCCGAGCTCTCCTCAAGGACCCCGAAAGCTTTTTTTCTCCAAGGTTGCCAATGAAATCAACCTTTCTTCCCGACAAAGCCTTTATCAAATCCTTGAGCGACCAAACTTTGTTGGCCGACCTCCATTCGCAGATGGCCAAGCTTTAGAACAAGTTGTAACTTTCGAGGAAAACCTTCCTCTAATCCCAAATCCCAAACCGCTCTTCCTTCTCAACCCGTACAGAGACCGAGTTACCCTCTTCTCTGGATGTGCAGGAGACCGAGCTACCTCCTAGCAATGATCCCGATCTCTCCATTCAAGATTATGTTTTCAAGATCTTATCTTGTAAATAGCTCATTGTAATTATCCCGATCCGGCACCTTTTGTACCTTTTGCGACTATCAATGCAATTCTACTTTTCATTATGCTAAGTATTAATGCAATTTTCATTTTTTTTTTACCGAGGTGTTTGGGGTTGGCCCAAGCTCAGATCCAAACATTTGATCATTTCATTTCAATTTTGAGGACAAGTTATCCAAGCTCGAGCTTGGCTTGTCTTCTGGGCTATCGTGCCTGAAGTGCTTGGAGGATTGGCTTGAGCCGAGCTCCAAACACTTGATCATTTCATTTTAATTTTGAGGATAAGTTATCCAAGATCGAGCTTGGCTTGTCTTCTAGGCTATCGTGCCCAAAGTGTTTGGAGGGTTGGCTTGAGCTGAGCTCCAAACACGATGTCGAACAAGTTCGTTTATGAATGAAACGAGGAATTGATTTAGCAAGGATGAGGTTAAGTTGGACAATTTGAGACACATGTCACTCAATTGACTAACACCATGGGATCACAAATGAAAATCCTAAAACCCATTGGTCGTTAGCTAGCTACGATCATTGGTGGACAACATCAAAGGCCAATTTTCGAGTAACACTAAAGTCAATCCGAATGAGCAAAGTGTAAAGTCATTCATCTAAGGAGTGGTACTGAGATGCGAGGGTCCGAAAATTCCAAAAATAATAAGAAATCACAACCACGCACGAGTTGTCCGTACATGCGTGGTTCCGAACAGTGATTTCAACCCCCGGAGACAAGGACACGTAGCAAATGGTAATGTTGAGGTCGAGGATGGAAACGAGGACACACTCATGAACAAAAAGGGTCTAAGAAGTTTAAATCTTCCTCTAACTCGATTTTTTGAAACTTGCTACTCTCCTCCCTTTTCCTCATTGATTTCAAAAGTAAAAGTTAGATGCCCAATTTGCAAAATTTCTCGATATCTTTAAGAAATTGCATATTAACATACCTTTTGCGACGCATTGGAGCAAATGCCTAATTATGCGAAATTTCTCAAGGATGTGATGTCTAAAAAGCGAAAGATGACAGATTCGAGACACAACTGATGGAGGAGTGCAAAGGCCATAATTCAACGAAAACTACTTCAAAACTTAAAGATCTGGGAGTTTCACTATTCCTTGTGCAATAGTGGGCATTTTCTTCAATAAAGCACTTTGTGATCTAGAGCAAGTATTAACTTAATGCATTTGTCCATTTTCGTGAAACTTGGATTAGAGAGGTGAAGCCATCTACGGTCACGTTGCAACTTATGGATCGATCACTCACATATCTTAAGGAATTATAGAAGATGTGCTCGTGAAAGTTGACAAATTTATATTCCCCATGGATTTCTTAGTGCTGGACATGGAGGAAGACCGCGATGTCCATATGATACTTGGGCCCATTCCTAGCCACCGGAAAGGCCTTGATAGATATGCACAAGGGAGAACTCACATTACGGGTTAATCATGAGTATGTTTTATTTTCTATTTATAACGCTATGAAATTTCATGATAAAGGTTGAGAATTGCAACTTCTTAGATGTAGTTGATTCATGCATTGACGATTACGTAGATAATACATTGTCTCATGATGATTTAGAGTTTGGTTTAACCCAATAATGTTCTACGCCAAGTGTAATGCTTAATTTCAATAACCAAAACTTGTATGAATATGTTTGCGCCTAGATAATATGCAGGAACTACCGAAAAGCGCGAGAGGGGAAAAAACATGAAGAAGAATTAGGAAATAGTTCGCAACCACGCACGGCCTGTGGCGCCCACGCACAAGCAACCCGTGCATGGTGCCAAGAGGAAAAGGAACAGGATGAGACAAGCACGGCCCAGCGTATGCGCGACGGCAGCCCATGCGTGACCGAACATTTGATTTAACCCCAAAACTCAAATCGTTACATGAGCACCTCAAATACACATTCTTGGTGCAAACAACATGAAATAAAGATCCTCCTTTTTAACCTCACCTAAACCTTGATAAACGCTGGGTGCTGAGAAAAGGCATAAGTCCATCGATTGTCATGCATAAATTTCAGATGGAAGATGTGTATAAACCTTGCGTAATCAAAGACGATGGAACCCTATTATGCAAGTGGTTGTTAGGAAATAGGTTTTAAAGTGGTGAGATGTCGGGATTGTGTATGTCATATCTAATAGTTCTTGGGTGAGTCAGACAAGTGGTACCAAAGAAAGGGCGGATGGCATTAGTAAAAATGAGAATGATGAGTTAATTGCTACTACGATAGTTTCTAGGATGGCATATCTTATTGATTATAGAAAATTGAATAATGCCACTGAAAGATCATTTTTGCCTCCTTTATCGATATGATGTTAGATCGCTTTGGTGGGATTTGATGATTATTACTATTTTCGAATGGTTATTACGGGCAATCAGATCATGATTGCACCGAAGACCAAGAGAAAATGATATTTACATATCCCTATGGTACGTTTGCATTGAGAATGCCATTCAGACTATGTAATGCAACCGCGACTTTCCAAAGATGTATGATGGCTATTTTTCAAGATATTATAGAGAAAATTATGGAGGTGTTCGCGGATGATTTTTCTGCTTTGTAGATCCTTTGATCATTGTTCGTCACAATCTTTCTTTAGTTTTACAAAGATGAAGAAACTAATCTTGTTCTCAATTGGGAGAAGTTTTATTTTATGGTATGTGGTGGCATTGTACTTGGCCACCGAGTTTCTTCCCCGCGGGTTTAGAAGTGGATGAGCAAAAATTGTGGCAAATCGGGAACTCCACATCCAACAAATGAAAAAGCAAACAAAAGTTTCTGGGGCACACCAAATTCTATAGAAGGTCATTCGTGACTTTTCTAAGATCACTAAACCTTTGAGCCAATTATTAGACAAAGAGATCGCTTTCATTTTTTCGATGATTGTGTGCAAAGCTCAAGATTTTGAAGAAGCATTGTTGATCGCACCAATTCTCGTAGTTCCGTATTTAGTCACCTTTGAGCTGATGTGTGATGCCAGTTGATTTTGCAAGAAGGGCTATTCTTGGCCGAAGAAAAGGGATAAGTTGTTCGAGCCATCTACTACGCGAGCAAAACATTGGATGTTGACCGTAGAATTACACTACCATCGAGAAAGAAATGTTGTCAATTGTATTCACATTTGACAAATTCCGATCTTATTTGATTGGAACAAAGACGATAGTCCACACTGCACCATGCGGCTATCAAATATCTCTTTGACAAGAAAGATGCAAAATGGAGATCGATTCGTGGATTCTCTTATTGCAAGAATTCGACGGAAATTAGAGATCGAAATAGATGCAAAAATATGGTGGCAGACCACTTATCCAGGCTTGAGTACAAAAAGGATAAGAAAGAGGTATAGAATCGATCAAAGAAGAGTTCGATGAGCAACTTTATTAGCACAGTAACATTCCCATGGTACACGGATTTTGTAAATTACTTGGTAGTCGATTTACCTTCTTATCGAAAAACAAGTTCCTCCATGATGTCGTTGTTATATGTGGGATGACCTCTTTTTAAGAGGTGCGCATACATGATCACCGGACGATGTGCCTCAAGAAGAGTGGGAGGGAGTTCTACAATAATGTCATTATTCACCTTCATGGGATATTTTGGTCCTACATGCATCATTGCGAAGGTACTACAGAAGAGTGGGTTATACTTTCCTATTTTATATAATGATTGTTATTTGTATGTATAGTAGTGTGACGGATGACAGATGACGGGAACATATCTAGACGACATGAGATGCCTATGACAAAATGTGATGGAAGTAGAGCTATTTGATGTGTGGTGGATTGATTTCATGGATCCCTTTCCATCATCTTCGGCTATCAATACATTCTACTCGCAGCAGTGGAATATGTATTGATGGGTAGAAGCAATTCCTTCATAGACAAATGATGCACAAGTAGTAATGCGGTTCTGAAGAAAAATATATTCACTCGATTTGGAACCCGAGAGCTTTGATTAGTGACGGGGATCACATTTTGTGAATAAATTGATGAGCAATCTACTTGCAAAGTATGGGGTTAGGCATAAAGTGGCATTGGCATACCATCGCAAGCAAATGGGCAAGCTAAAGTAGCAAATCGAGAGATCAAATAAATCTTAGAAAAAAACAAGAAGCATAAATCACAAAGATTGGGCTATGAAGTTAGATGATGCTTTATGGGCATACTTTATGCCTTCAAGACACCTTTGGGCACATCTCCATATCAACTGGTATTTGGAAAATCGTGCACTTACCCGTAGAATTAGAAGATAAAGCATTCTCAGGCGTGAAAGAAGTTAAATTTTGACTTCAAAACACCGGGTGAAGAAAGGCTCTGCATTTGAATCAAATGGAAGAGTTTTGAGACGAGGCCACGAGAACTCCCCGGATCTACAAGGAGCGCACAAAGATATGGCATGTCGGGATGATTTAGAAACGAGAGTTTTTACTTGAGTGAACAAGTCCTCTTGTACAACTCACGCCTCAAACTCTTTCTATGGGGAAAACTCAAATCTTGGTGGTCCGGGCCATTCGTAATTAAGAAAGTGTTATTAGCCCCCGAGGAGTTGTGGAATTGTGTGCAGGATGGTGAGACATTTATGGTCGATGGTTAGAGGATCAAGCACTATTTCCATATAGATCAAAAGGAAGAGATGACATACATCACCTTGTGGGATTCGTGTCGAAACATACAGGCATCAAGCTATAGACGTTAAATTTAGCTCTTGTTAGAGGTAAACCCAATGGTTTGTTGATTTTTGTTTTCCCCCTTAATTTAGATAGGATTTACTTGTTTATCTTTAGCAAATACGAAGGAGTGGGGCCGTTCTCGACTTGACGCATAAGGTGTCGTATGTGTGCGCACGACCCGTCTCCCCGTCCGCTGAAATAAATATTAAGTTGCGATTTGAGGTATTCTTCCACACTACAAAAATACTCTTGAGGCCTAAGTCACGAATCCTCTCGCCCCCCATCTTCCCATTTGCTAAAATTTCGAAGTCTCTACTCGATTTTCACTCATAATCCTACACCTTCACCACACTATACACGAATTGTGCACAAATTTTGAATTTGTTTGGAGTTTTGTTGAGAAAGGCACCTAGGGCTTACAATTCATCCTTCTTGCTAATTCTTGAATACGGTAAGAACTACACTTTTCTTCGATTTTCTTATAGAATATGTATTGATGATTGTTATATTGAGAAATATGTGGTAAATTGCTATAGTTTACTTTTGATGATTCTATGGGGCATTATATCAAACACTTGGTAGACATCTTGAATTGGTGAATAATTGTTTGAGTTTTTGATTGCTTATTAATTGGACATTGATATTTATAGTATTGGTGACTTCATTTCTCCACAATTGTATTGATTTTTGACATAATGGAACTAGTTCTTTGATTTGAGACTTGTGGAGATGAGACATTAAGCTCTTTATGGATAATGAACAATAGACATGATTTCACCATATTCTTGTTGTTGCTATGTTTTATCGTGAATCTCACATATGCTTTTATTAGGTACAACGTTGAAACAAGTGGCAATGGCAGACATAAGAAGAAGAACGTATACCCGAACACGGCCAAGCCCATAGGTGGTAAAACTTTTAGAGGATGCAAACGTTGAAAGGTGGAATAAGTTGGTCACTTGTCCCGTGACCCGACTAGATATGTCAAGGACGCAGTGTACCCAAACACTGGGCTACACGATGAACTCGGGAGATTATTCCGAGAGGGTTTGATGGACGAGGTTCATGGCGTGAGATGGCCCACGTACAAAAGTACATTGAATTCTTGAGCACTCGAGATGCTAAAGCAAGGAGGTGCATATGAACCTTACAGATCCATTCCGGTTGGGAAATGTGAGATGACGACTATCAATTGCCCGGTTGAACAACATTTTGATGACGGGCTGATGCGTATACCGCTACAGAAGGAATATAGTTAGTATGGCTTTTAGCGATTAATTATGGAAACATCTAAAACATGTGTAATGGTATACGAGGCCGCATCGCTAAGTCCTCATGGGTGCGGAACCGGTGTTTCTAAGACATCCAGCAAGTCACCGCGTCACGATCTTTGCGAGAGAGAACAATGGGGCATGACCACCAGGGAGCTTTATTTGATATGGTGTATGTCGACCAACACACCATATAAACAACATCTTATTTTGCGAAAGCCAGAATGGACCAAGCTTGCCAAGCATAGTAGGGCACCATCATGATTGGGGGTATGATTACTCCGATCGCCCGACACTACAACATTAATGTTAGGACCCCCGGATTCGATTCGTGGTGAAATGCTGATAAGTTTGGCGGTATTACACACTATGAAAATCATTACGTAGGAAGATGGGTGCGCACCTCTTCCAACAACGAGCTTGACATCCATTCCCACTACCCAACACACGACTCTCACTCACCAGGGGAGAACATCAATAACATGGCAATTTTTTTGAACTTTGAGGCACATTAAAGAGTTATACACCTTTCGCCACGAAAAAGGCGAAGGGTCGTCGAGACTCCCAGGATGACGAAGACTTGGTGGCGGAGGAGATGGAATATTTAGAAACAAAGGGGAGTCGGGCAAGAATACTAACTAAGGACGGAGGACATACCAGAGAGGTCCGCAAGAGGTGAGGCGGGGTCGTGGACTTGATGATCGATCATCGGGGCTCTTGAGGAGCGAGTCCAATGCACCATGATGAATTTCAGAGCTTTTAGAATGGAGCAAAGAAAGATCGAACTTGGGCAACAATCATGGCAAGAGGAGCTTCTCGATATGATGCGGCGATGACCAAGTGGCATATTTCTTAGTTGCCACTATCCACCACCACCCTCGGTGAGCAGGTTGAATCCATATTTTTTTCTTTATTGAAATTCTATCTTTCCTTATGCGATATAATTTCATTCAAGTTTGGGGGAGAGATAGTTAATTTTTGATATGAAGGGTATGGAGAGAAAAATTTGCATTTCATATAGTTGCATGTAGAGCATTTAGGTTGCATTGCATTAGACGACGCTATAAGTTTAGCATGTTTCCGCTTTAGCAGTCTTAGGGAGTGAGTAAAATGGTTTTGTTGTGTGCGTGCGACCGGGAAATATTTGAAAATATTTGTCTTTGTTTTTGATTGCGTGTTGAGTGCGAAGTGATCAACAGAGAATGGATGATATAGAACATGTGAATATTGAAAATATGGATTTTATGCTTTGATTTACTGGTTTACAAGCCCGTGAGCTTTTGAAGCTTTAATGCTTTCATTATATGAGACTTGTTTGGTGTTTTCGAGTGTATCATTCATGTCATAGATCCAGAACCTTCGTATCTCCGTCAAAGCACATGTTGTATGCGACCAGAAAATGATTTAAGGCCATTTTTGTTAGTCTTCTTCTCTTCCTGGCCTATCAAATGATATTGAATTCCCTAGTTAGTCAATTTGAACTGTGCCTTATTTTTGATAGCCACATCTTGATCTTAACTTGATATATCCATTTCCCTAAACTTGAGCTTATAGCATTGAATAAGTGGGTTGAATAAGATTGAGCCTAATGAGATCAATAATATAGAGAATCGGGTAAAGAGTTGGTTTATGGGAATAATAAAAGAAAGAAATGAGAAAAGAAAGATGAATACCTTCTGGAAAAGAGCCTGAAAAAAATCGACTTTATGAGCCGGGTTTGATATGAATAAACTTGAAATGGGGTTGTAATATGATGTGAAAAAGTTGAGTTTTATCAAAGAAAAAAGCGGGGAGGAAGAATTGATGAAAACAATGGGTGATTGAGAACAGCAGTGTTTTATATGAGTTTGTTGTTCAATGAAAAAGATGTTACCAATCTATATGCTCGAGTTTGAGTCACTTTATCTATATTTCCCTACCCCAACCAAAGAGCCTTCATTACAAACCGAATGACAAAAAGTCCTTTATTCATGAATTACATATACTTCAAACTGTGAGATTTGAGACGACTCAGTTTTATGGTAGTTCTTCATCATTGATATGATTCGGTGTAAACACGCCCCTTATACACTTGAGAGGATAAAGATACACTTCATCGTTGAGAGTTGTGATTCAAAGCATTTGCCATGGTTATATTGAAACGCGGTTCTATGTTAGTTATTCGAGGCTTGGTTGATTTATTATTTGATTCCTATTGATAAGTAAGATTTAGTTTTTTTCGCGTTTGTTCTTGACATTATGCTTTTCATTCCTACCACTTGTTTTTTGTTTGGTTTATAAAGCATGACCATGACTCGCCAAACCGCTTAAGTTCGGGGGTTTAATAGTGTGAGTTTTATGTATTTTGGGCATGATTTTGGATATAATAAAGCTGATAAACATACATTAACTTAGTAAAATGGGTCCTATTTTCATAAAGTGGAAAAATAGTTTGTAGTGCTTTGTGGCAAATCGGATAATTGTAGTAAATGACCACAAGAATCAGCAATTACGCCAAGTTATGGAGTCTGAACTGAGTGGAAAAAGGACGCACACGCCCCATTCTGTGGCTCATGCCGCACGCCCGTGTATGGTCTCAGAAGCAGAATCCACCTTCGACTCGACGTGACGGGCTGGTCATGCCTATACACTTGGCCCGCACGCTTCTGGCCAAGCAACAATCAAAGCTTCAACTCGACCCACAGCCGTCATGCGATAAAGTACCTGCATCGCGCGGTTTTTCGTATGGTCTCACCGCATTAACCAGTTTGGCTCCGATGTTATAAAGAAAGAGGAGACGGACTTTAAGAGAGAGATCGCTTTTACCCTAAAAACAGAGAAAAGAGCATATTTTCTACTAAAGAGGGAATTGAGAGAAAGGTCAAGATCACATCCACGCTTGAGGATCAAGATTGATTAGATCATCGATATCCCCGAAGTTTTCTTACTCCATCAGATTCTTATTTTTCTCATCTAGTTCGATATGCTATGAACAATTTGTCTATGAATTTTTCGTTTCCTAAGGCCCTACTAAACACCTTTGCGGATTTTTGGTTTGGGATTAGGTTAATTAACTTTTATTTGACGCTAAATTTAATTTGGTTATTATTTAATCATATATTCGAGTACTTTGCTTTATATCACAAGGATTCAAGAATTTATCCTTCAAGCCTCAAAGGCCTCCAACTTCACCGTAAACTTATGAATGTAACTCCTGTACTCCCCTCATTATCTCTCTGCTTGGACGCTAAATAAAGGTCAACTAGGCCTTCCGGTACTATCAACCGTAAATCAAAAAGAACAAAATGAATTCAAATTCGCTAAAAACTCCTGATCAATACAGTTAACTTAGTCAACGCGGGTCAACACCCGACACATCACCGCACGAAAACCTGAAGCAGCAATACGTAACTGGAACGAAGGCACACTGAGGGGCC